>ML780946.1:672740-703233 GCA_009831015.1 Picea engelmannii | reverse complement strand
ATGTGACTGAAACGTTATGGCGAATCATAGATGGTAGGAGGGACAAAGAAAAAATTGTCAAAATTTGTACTGACATTCAAGAAGCCAATCATGCAATGCGAAGTGTGATCCGATATTCAAATAGATCAGATGGAGTACTAGACTGAAATAACCTTCCATGGTTATTAAAAAAGAAACAAAGCAATGATGTAAAAGAGGTCATTCAAAGAATTAAATTTCCCATGGGTTTTTCTTCAAACATAAAAAATATCTTAACGAAGAAAGATGAATTTGGTGGGGTAAAAACACATGATTGGCATACCTTCATTAAGGTAATAATTTTGGTATACATATTTATATATATTGGCCTTATAGATATTTTATTTATTTTTATTTTTTCTTGTCTACTTTGGTCGAAACAAATACCGATTCATTTTGTTGTTACAATATGTTCTATCGCTATCTCTCCCAAACGACTTTGACAACAACGTCAAACAAGTTATATATTATCTTGGAAAATACATGAGGTAAGATGTAGTTGTGATTTATATGCAAAATGTTCTTTCAAATTATTGTTGTACTTAATGACACATGTTTTACTTGTAATGTAATGTAATATATTATATTATATTATGTTGAAACATGTTATTTTCTTGTGTCACAATCTCATGTAGACGGTTGTCATTGAAAGAAACCCATGAAGATGATATAAATTATTGGAAGAGAGAAATTCCTCGTCTAATGTGTGAAATGAAAAAGTATATACTTCCTACATTTTTCAATGCAAAAGAACACTACCTCATACACCAAGTTGAGGAGATTGAAATTTGTGGACTTGTTCACAGAAGGTCAATGTGGATGGTGGAGAGGCACTTGAAATCATTGAATGCGTTGGTTAGACAAAGAGCACGTCCTGAGGGTTCTATGGTGGAGGGATATATGGTATATCAATCCATGGCGTATATTAGTCAATATATTCCTAAATTAGCATCGCCAACTATGCATGCAGTGGATCGCATTTGGGATGTGAACTCCATCAAAAAATTTGAAGATCAGGAGCATCTATTGGGGAAAGGTAGAATGAAATAAATGAGAGGTAATATATTTATAATCGTGAAAATTTAGATTAATAATACATATAAAGTTTCATTTTTGTGTATATGATCATACTCATTAATATATTAATATAATTTATTTCATAAATTATAAATATTTATAATTACCTGCATATTGTACGTTATAACTAATATTTAATATTGGTGAATTATGTTTTTTTGATTCAGTTTCTCTAGAGTGGGATGCACTTCATTTATACATTGAAAACAATCTTGATTGGATGAATGTATGGATTGAAAGATGTAAACAACATAATGGAGGTAGGTCATCATGGAAACGACTATCTGAATTGGTTAGAGAAGCTCGTTGTAACGGAGATGGAAATGTTATGCAGAGGGAAATTGATCTAGCATATGGTTTGAAAGATGGACAGGTAAGCAATTTCACCCATTTTATTCAGTTATTTTATATTATACTAATGTGACTACATGTGTACTGTATTTTTCATATACTTTCAAAGTTATATAAATATATGTTAATTTATTAATTGACAATGCATATTTTACATATCTGACATATTGCATTTGAAACACCACAAGGCTATGTGGTGCAATGGTCATAAATTTCACATCAAACAATTGGATGAAACCAGGAAAACTTCTAATAGTGGGATAACTGTAGTATTCCAGGTTACTAATGTTTCCTCTAGGAGTGAAAGACATCCTCGAGAATCTGAAAATAGATACTATGGGTATTTAAATGATATACTTGAGTGTGAATTTAATTCCTTCAAATTAGTTCTGTTCGATGTCAAATGGTATAGGTTACGAATGCATGAACATGATGAGGAAATAACTGTTATTCAACATGCCAACGGATTTCCAATGATTAAAACAATGATGTTTGAAAGAGGACATGATCACTATGTTTTTCCAAGCCAATGTGAATAGGTATTTTACTCAAATGTTCTAGGTGAAAGGGATTGGTCATTTGTTGTTAGATATGATTCAAGAGGAAGGCCAATTAAGCATACTCATTTATAGGAAGAAGATGATATTGAAGATCAAGAAGATGATTCAACAAAATATCAGACAGAGATGGAAGATCATGGAGGGTCGTCAGATGAAGAATATGAAGGAGATCATGATCTAGGTGTAGGAGACAATATTGCAATTCTTGATGATGATGTCGATGAAAATATGCTCGAAAATGACATTGATGACGATGATGATATCATCAATCCTTTCAACATTGTTTCAGAACCAGATGATGCTACATATGTCAAGTTTGATAAAGAAGATCAAGATAGAGAATAAGGATGATTACACAGATGTTGATGTTGGATTAGGTACGTGACTATATAATATTTTAATTTGTATGAATTATTCTCTTAAAATAATTTACTTTTAATGTCATGGGTTAATTACATGTTTTTAAGTTTTATGCGACATTTTTATATCCTAGGTTACATGTTGTTTAATTATTATTTGAAACCTCAAAATAGTTGTCAATATAGTAAAGTATGTGGTAGACTAAAAATATAATTTAGAAACACATAATTTCATGTACCTTCATTAATTTTTGTTTTTGTAGTTTCTATGCATGAATCTTAATAGGACATTGCTTTCGATTATTTTATATTTTATAGATTGGGTTTTGGGGATCAATTGAGAGTGATGTGAGGGGGAGGAGAGGGGCCATGTGAGATTCCACCTTCATGTGGTTGGCCTTGTTCATTAGAGGATAAATTATTCTTCAAACCAAGAGAATCTCTTTCATTTTTATACCATCATGATCGTATAATATTTCATCAATATTGTTACCTATTTGAATCTTCTTAGAATTGAGATTCGTTACATAGTCATTGAAAAAATACAAAAGACTTATGTAGCGAATATTAATTTGGTCTTTGTGTGGGACATTTTATGCCATTAGTATGTTTTGTACAAAAATAATGAGGAACAAGACATTAGTAAAAAGAGACATTAATTGAACTTTGACTAGATTGAAAGGTGCTTGCAATTGAAAATACTAACAACCCAAAACTAAAAGGGATCAATACACTGACTGTTAATGAGAGGTGATTTCACCGTGGTGTGTAGGAATAGGCCTAGAACCTTCAAAATTATCATTCTCCAAAAATCTTATACAAAGTTTACAAGGAAATTGTACTAGGACTAGACACGGGCAATAGTGACCTGTGAATGGGGCAAACGTTGAATTTTTTTCAAATTGTTTCTGAATGCATTGAAATTTGACATGGATATACTATTCACATGCCTTAATGATATGGGAGGGTTTATGGACTCAAATTTGACTCACACGCCCACTTTCTTCCATCATCAATTCATCATGTAAACCATAAACCCTAATTTAGTGGAGTCATCGATTTGTCAGGTTTTAGTGTTCCCAGTGAATGGGTGCGTTGTTGTTGACATGGAATGGGACAACACATGTACCTTCTTAATTTTCTTCCTTCACTTGATGTGGGCCTGGTTATTCCTAGCCTTGAATTGAAAGTTTACCCTAGTCCTAGTCATCACCCTTCATGACAGTTGTCACCCAATGATCATTAGATCACAAGGTTGGAGGCATATGGGCATTGGGATCATGAGGATTTATAACCCTACAGTAACAAGAGACATTAATTGAACTTTGACTAGATTTAAAGGTGCGTGCAATTGAAAATACTAACAACCAAAAACTAAAAGGGATCAATACACTGACTGCCAATGAGAGGTGATCTCACCGTGGTGTGTAGGAATAGGCCTAGGACCTTCAAAATTATCATTCTCCAAAAATATTATACAAATTTTACAAGGAAATTGTACTAGGACTATACACGGGAAATAATGACCTGTGAATGGGGCAAACGTTGAAATTTTTTCAAACTATTTCTGAATGCATTGAAATTTGACATGGATAGACTATTCACATGCCTTAATGATATGGGAGGGTTTCTGGACTCAAATTTGACTAACACACCCATTTTCTTCCATCATCAATTCATCATGTAAACCATAAACCCTAATTTAGCAGAGTCATCGATTTGTCGGGTTTTAGTGTTCCCAAAGATTGGATGCGTTGTTGATGACATGGAATGGGACAACACATGTACCTTCTTAATTTTATTCCTTCACTTGATGTGGTCCTAGTCATTCCTAGCTTTGAATTGAAAGTTTCCCCTAGTCTTAGTCATCACCCTTCATGACAGTTGTCACCCAATGATCATTATATCACAAGGTTGGAGGCATATGGGCATTGGGATCATGAGGCTTTATTGGTTTTCTATGGCATGCATTAGGATCAGATTAGCTCCTTTAGTTACAAATATCATTGAAAAGGTTGTCCAACATGCAACTGCAGAGCCTAATAGAGATCGTATCCATCATAAAAAGAGGATAAACATAAGGGTTTCCAGACTCAACCATGAGTCAAATAAACAATTCGACAATCAAATATTATTTGGTTATTCTATCAATAGCCAACAATAAGGTGCGCCTGCTCATGTACTTGATCCCTCTTATAACTAACATGTGGATGGGTCCAACGTTGAAAGTTTTTCAATTTGTGCTTGTATGGACTGAAATTTAACATGGTTAGATTAGATACATACAATGACAGTATGGGAGGATTTCCAAACTCAAACATGACTCACACAATCAATTCCACAATCAAACAATAATCCTATAGAATAATTAATGTGAATGGGGAAGACAATGACAACATGGGAGGGTTAGACTAGACACATACAATGATGACCAAACCCCAATGACAATAGAAGCTAAATCCCAAGAAACCATGTAATCTAAATCCCAAGCAACTAAGTATGCAAACGAGTTGGTAAGGTGAGGAGCCCAAAAAATTAATTTCAAATAAAGCACAAATAAAGTACATGCATTATAGAACATGCACAAACTTTAGAAACATGTACATGGTAATAGAGGTTAGGAATTAAATTTTTTAGTGGTCATAGTGATTATGATAAATGTTCATTATAGGGGTTAGGAGCTATAGGTTTTAATGGTTATTATGGGTATACTTGTTAATGGTCATAGGAGTACAACCTGAGTGGGCCTAATAGTAGTTAAATCCATTATGTGTTACAATGATTACATGCAATAAGGATTATAAGAGTTAAGGGATAATCATGATAGGGGTTAAGTCTTATAAGTTCATAGGTTATAGGTTAAGGGTTATATGGGTTAATAGTCACCAGGGTTAAGGTTTCCTAATATTACACGGGTTGGGTGTGATAGGTGTTGGGAATCAGGTGGGGTTGATGTTATAATGGTTAAGGATTATAAGGTTATGGAAGTTAGAATATTATAAGTTATAAAAGTTAGTGGTTTAAGTTTATAGGGTTTAATCATTTTAAGGATTAGGGGTTATAGTTTTTACAAGGGTTAGGGGTTACATGTTATAGGATTTACATGTTAGGTGTTATAAGAGTTGAATGTTATATGGGTTAAGGGTAACAAATAGTAGGGCTTATGAATTATGAACTTTAAGCATTATAAGTGCTACAGGTTATACAATTATAATGGGTTGAGGTTATAAGAGTTAATTAGTGGTTATACTAGTAAGTAGTGGTATGAGCCATATGGGATAATCGTGATAGTGCTTTAGAGGAAATTAGTCGTTATAGGGATAAAGGTTTTGTGTGATAAATGTTATCAGAATCAAGGATTATGAATATATAGCAATAAGTTATTAGTTATTAGACGTTTTGGAGGTTATATGGGTTTGGATTTATAGTGGCTAATGGATATAAATATTAAGGGGCATGATTTTATAAATATCTTGATGTTAGGAGTTATAAAATTTATGAGGGATAATGGTTGGGGGGTGGGATTTATGTTGGTTTTAGGTGTTATATAAGTTAGTTGAGATTGTAAGTGTCATAAGGGTAGGGGTTTATAGGGGTGGATTAGTAGTTATACTATTTAAGGGTGATATGGGTTGTTAGGGTTAGTTAAAGGCTATATTGGTTATGGATTGGTTATCTCGAGGGATATGAGTTATGGATTATATATATATATATATATTATATATAAATAAAATAAAATAAAAAACAAAACAAAACAACACACAAAACAAAATCAAACACTACACTCTCGTGCTCAAACACTACATGCTCGCGCTCATAGCTTGCACTCCTTCACGCAGAGTGGAGAGGAGAGCACACTCAAACACTATACACTCACACTCCTGCACGTAGAGTGGAGAGGAGGGAACACAGGGAAGGAGGGGAAAACAGAGGAGGGCACACAAAGGCTCGTTCTCTTGAACGCAGAGTGGAGAGGAGGGAAAAGGGGTAAGGAGGGAACACGGGGAAGGAGGGGACACCAGAGGAGGGCACACGGAGAAGGAGGGAACATGGGAGGAGGGCGCACTAGAGGAGGGAACATGGTTTTGAGGGCACACAAGAGGAGGGAAAACAACCGGAGGAGGGAACTTATTTTGAGGGCACACCAGAGGAGGGAACACACAGAGGAGGATGCACAGGAGGATAAATATGGTTTGACTTCTTTCTCCTATCACTTGAGTGGGCATGCTAATTGTTTGATGAAATTCTTGATAGAAATATGGTTTGATGGAATGTAATGGTTGTAGGGATTTTTTCATAATGGGCTTGTAGAGTTCCCAGATATCACTTCCCAAGCTCAACATTCTTACCATGTGCCAAAAATTGTCACTATCTTCTATGTAATTCAAATCTTCCCTAAAATAGAGCACACATATGAGCTAAGTCATCCTTTTAAAATGCAGATAGATGGTTTTATATTAGTGTGAAATATATAAATAAAGGTGGAAACTTGTAGTCCTTCATATGAATAATGACATCTTCAAATATATCACTCCAACATCACCTTTAGATGAGAGAAACAAGTTGGACCAAATGGAACTTTAGGCCTTTTCTGGCACTTCAAAACTTTCCTGCCTAGATTTGTAAAATGCACTTAATGCCCATAAAAAATTCTTCTAGAGAAAACCAACTATTCTAGGTTTAACAGTATTTACATCCTCACAAAAAAAATGTGTCAAATTTTCTCCAAGAATATTTTAACATCATTGACTTCAATAAAATTGGTAATTTTTTGCCAATATTGCAAGTTGTCTAGCAATTTTTGAAATTAAAATAAAGTTGATAACATTTTGTTATGGAAACAAAACAACTATTCTAGGTTATATTATTTAGGTTTCCTCACAAAACCCATGTGCCCTAATTTTAGTTCTCTACTCCAAATTCCCTTTCCATAAATTAGGTTTCCTCACAAAACCCATGTGCCCTAATTGTGATGAAGGATTCCTTGTGCACCTCATCATTAACTACTTGTATCATCTATTAGAACTTTGGGGGTGGATCTTTGAATGAAGGACAATATTTTATATTGAGCCCACATAAGTAACAACATTCCTGACTTGGAACACTAAAGATACAATTATTGGGAATGTTTCCCCATACCCCACCTTAGAAGATATACCTCATTTATCTTGGGCTTGATACACACTTTGTTATTTTCATGACTCCTTGTATTAGTGTCTTGTCTTAATGTTGTCTTAATCATCCTAGTCTCCTTTGCAATCCAAAAAATAGCCTTGGTTTTTCAAGTTGAACTTGGAGTTGTTTTAATAGTGCTTAGTGGTATTGGATGTGCAAAAAAAGTAGAATATGTTCAACTTTTGTAGGTTCTTGTCTCTTTTACTAGGTTTCCCATTATCACTGGATTTTTTTCCCTCTGTTTGCTTCAATTAGGGTCACTTGGATTCGATAAAACAATTCTAGACCCAATCCTCTTTTTCTGGTTCTTTATAATGTGCATTGGGTTCCATGTCATCTTCCATTTCTATGGTCATGTTTAGTATTGATATGATGTCGAATTGTTTTCTTAAAAATGATTAGTTATTAGTTTAGAGTTTGGATTTCAAAGGCAATCCATGCATACAAGTTCCTATATTTTTCATCATTAGCTTTTTTTCCAGCATTTAATGAGTGCTCCTTGACTGATCATATTTATCTTGCTTAGAACTATAAATAATAATATCCCAATCATCCTCACTTCAATGCTGACATTAGCTACATATTTATGAATCACTACACCAAGCCTTACTGATCCATGTTGATCATAAGTAATGCTAAAGTCATAAGGCCATCGTCTCATTCTAGATCACTAACAACCCTATCACTGCCTAGCATTACAAGTTCATAATTTGTTGTAACAAATCATTGCCACCCAGGTTCTACTCTCATCAATTTCAACTTCACATCATCCACACCTACCCATCATACTAAGCAGTTAATCCAGTGTCATCTCCTCTTTCATACATTTCTGTTGTAGGTTGCCATGTTAGGTCCCTTGAACCAACTATTTGTACAATATTCTTTGATGCATTTCTATTAGGTCCTTCACGGTGACGTTAAATTATTTGTCATTATTTGAAGCCATCATCTATATTAGAAAAGAATGCCCATGTTGGTGTCTGTGTATCTTTTGATCCCAACAACTTGAAGCAAGTTGCCAAACATTTTTTGAGGACATAAAATAAAATATCGAAAAGACCTAAATAACCTTCTACAGTGTCTCCCATAGTGGATTATCTTTCTGTATTATTTTCTATTCGATTTCAAAAAAACATTATTTCCATCCATGCAAATTTTCAAAATTAATGTTTACAAACATGTATATTACCTTGCCCATCAAGTTGGTGAAGAATGACAATATACTTTGGAAAACCACTGAACATATAATTCTATCAATTGACTTGTTTGAATTCATTGAGATAGTGGCACATGGGATATTTTGTAGGCATTTGTTGTCTCAAAACATGTGACATCACCATATTCCCCTTGCAGTGCTATAGAGGAACTCCAAATACAATACATTTTGTGGTTCTTTCTGATGGACATGGTTGTTAATTTCCGTACAAATATAACATCGCTAAATCCTTATTTTTTTATAATTAGACAAGACGTAATCAACCAACAATGTTTTTCTTTGCTAAGATATTAGCAATATTAGCAATATATCCATGAGTTCAAGAAGATGTTTCTTATTAGCAAGCCTGAGGAAAATATAATATTTTCTATCCAGTTTAAAATTTTGAGGCATATCCACACCAATTTTTTTCCATGAAAAAAACATTATATTCAATATTTCAAAACTGAAATCAGAATATACATAATGTCCTAACTATATTTCTAGAGACATACCTCTCATCTTTCTTCCAACCAAAAAGAGGAAAAATGCAGAGAAACGTTTCCTCATAATAGATCTTGTCTGAAATATTATAGTCATCCGGAGGCTCTAGGGCCCTCCAATATGTTCTTAAAAGCACTCGGATAAAATCATTACATTCATACTACTTCCAGGACAGTTTGTTCCATCAACCAGAAAATAAGAAAAACAAGCTGGGATTGAACATATATCTAACTAGCATCAACCAAACCCGATGCCTTTGAGCTAACCAGTAGAGAGAGATCAAAGAAACCTAGGAGAATTTCATCCTTGAATATTGTCCACATGTAAAGTCCCTTCCTGCAAAAAATTTAAGCAGCTTTAGATGGATTTTCTGCATGAGCATTGAATTCTTTGTAAATGTGATTGAAAATGTTTCTAAAAAGTGTCTTTTACCTTGGAAACCCTGAACATAATTGGTATTAATACCAGATTAACAATGCGATTTTTACCATTACCCCAATTCTTGAGCAGTTTTGAGTCTCCCATTCTCTGGATTCTATCAATCCCATGATCAGCTGCACATTTCAGAAGTAATGATAAGGAAAATAACTCAAAACCTGCACATTTCATTTATAAAAAAGATACGACTGACACCACAAATACCCAGGGTCCTTGAAAATCACCGGCAAAAAAATCCCAAAACCTTCGATTTATCATACACTAGCTCTTAAGGATTTGGGAAGGTTTGACTCTTTTGTACTGGCTCTTAAGGATTTGGGAAGGTTTGACTCTTTCGTACTGGCTCTTAAGGATTTGGGAAGGTTTGAATCTTTCATCTTTCCCTGACTCTCTATAGTTATATCTTATTTGACGAGCCACTTGTGTATTTTGTATGTCTTGGAAATTCATACAATTTCTTATGAGAGCCATAGACCCTATACTACAAAAGAGGGAAGGTTTATGAGAGATTTTACATATTTGTCTCCATTACCAAGATTTGAATCTACTCAACAATGAGTGCTTTTTCCACTTATTATCACCATTAGATAACAATAGAGCTTCAGACCAAACCTCCCTAGCATAGAGACAATTCACAAACATAAATGGTTTATCAATTCCCCAGTGAATTTACATGAAATACACCTTCCTGGATCATGCCAATGCCCACACCAATATGTAGCCTAATAGTTTCAACGTCACCTAAAGAACATACTAGTAAAATCATATATCATAAGAAAATAGTTCCTAGGCTTGATAAGACAAGGCTCCTACTTTTATTTCAAGTTCATTTTTCCTTCCACTCATTATCTTTTCAAGAACCTTTCGATCCTTTATAAAGTTAAATGTATCCACGATCTCCACATCCCCCAATTGGTCCATGTCATTCAAGGAAAGAGATTTCTGCATATTTCTTTGACAACTCAATCAACAGTGGATTCATGATCTAACAAGGTACACACCCCACATAACAGTGAAATCTACTGCCACCAGACATTTAGTCTCAATGGCCTCCTTTATATTGAAGAACCATGCCTATGTGGTGTGACAGGTAAACACATTTCCCTCTGCCATCACTTCTCCAAAAATATCTCTATGCTTCTCAAATTTACAAGAAATGTAAGTTTTAAAAGAGAAATCCAAAAGCATATTCAATGTAATATATTCTATGGCTATGGCTCTCCATGCTACCTATAAACTAGAGATATTACAACCAATTTGGGTGAATATTAAAAGCAAATTCCCCTTCAATAGACCCCTCCAAGAACTCCTCAAATGACCAATGAACCAATTTAGCCTAGAAGCCTACACTTCCCTTTAAACTATCCATTATCCCACATGTGCACAAGGTAATAATATGATGCGCTTGAAATGGTTGGTCCTCCATAAAAAATGGAGTGTGAAAAGGTGTGTATATTGAACTCTGACTACCACTTATATTGGATTGCAAGCACCATGCTAAAATTTGGTTTATCAATACTTGCAATTGGTTACGCAATTGGGGAGAAGGAAAAAAACCCCTTTTGACCTTAGAATTTCGATGTCAGGCTTAGAGGATTTGTTTTCTAAATGATCAACCCAAATATCTATGCATAAATTCAAAATAGAACATTAGATCTAGTCAAATAGATTCAATTTGAATTGAATTTTTGAAAGAATATGCATCATGTAACTTAAGGGATCCCTTTGACCCTAATTCTTTAAAATCTAACAAGGTATTGATATTTTCCAAAAGCTTCTTATCCATGTGGACTCTCATTTCCATCTAGGTTCTAGTCTTCTTAATGACATCCCAATTCCTCATATGCATTTTTTCTTTCAATGTTGGATATTTTAGGGATTTCTCAAGGTCTTTCAATGATGAGCTAATGACATCGTTCTCTAACTATATATATTAATATATATTCAATAATAACAAAAGGAGGATCCACACATATATACTTACCTTTTGATGAAGAGGGATTATGGCTCTTCCCGATATCATTTTGAGATCAATTGTGAGGTTGGCAATGTCCTCTATTCACTCTTCAACTTCTTCCTCATCATTGGGTGTATATTTCTTAGGTAAAGTTTACCTAAGGTGACCATACATATGAAGGATGGAGCACCAAAAAGGAATCTTAACATTGTCTATCTGCTGACAATAAGAACAATTCTCCACTTGGATATCAATTCCTTCAAGCAATCCATCTCCCAAGTTCATTTCCACAAAAATCTTAGCCATTGAGGTCTTGTCTAGGAATCATGTTTTCTTGTCAATATCAAACATCGATCAAACTAGGAGGTCATCCATAAAACTATGTGACACATGCCTCCAAATTCACAAACAAGTTGACCACTCAAATATTTGTAACGTGGCATGGCATGAGAGGTCCATGTGCATGAATAATATCCCCAAATTGCCTATGCCATTCTGACCAATGCCTTGAGAGTTGTAAGATTGCATCGAGAGTTGTGAATGAACTTAGGAGTTGTGAATATACCTTGGGAGATGTGAAAATTACAAATTTCATAATGAATCCCATGCAATGTCCACTTAGCCACAATGTCCATTCACCGTTAATCCGACCAATATGTAATTGTTGGCTTTGAATAATGGATTGTCCCATTTGTCCTTTTTGGATGGAGTGAGTCAAGGTGATTAAAAAAATTGTCATTTTTTTGATGGAGTGAGTCAAGGTAATGGAAAACAAAAATAATGGAAAACAACAATAACATCACTTATCCCATTGTCAATAACTCACACCCATGCCTTAGCCTTTACAATTTTGTAGCCATCGATGGGTTACGAATCAATAACAACCCTCATATTTGTTACTTAACAATGTACTTTACTCTCAATTTCTCGCTCCCTTTTGACATGTATAGGCCACCTTTACCTTTCTACCGTTTCTTCTCCTTGGGTCAAGGAATCACATCCTCCACCTTAGCCACCTCGGTTCCCTCTTCCCTCTTTTAGCTCGAATTAGGTATGCTTTTACATCATCCAAGTTAGCACTTACACATTTATTCCATGTAATTTACTTTCTTACAATCATGAAGCCAAATACCAAGGAGTTATTAGTCCCTCCATGAGACTTCTTACAATCATGGTGCCAAATGACAAGGGGTTATTAGTCCCTACATGGGACTTCTAGCTTATGTTTTTTGTACTTTCTCTTTGTTGATCCAATTAGTCCCTATATGGAACTTTTATCTCGTGTGTTATGAGCTTTCTCTTTATTGGTCCAATTAGTTGCTACATGGGATTTTTAGCTCCATGTACACTTTCTCTCTATTGGTTCAATCGTACATCTACAAAATATAAAAATATTTCTTCAGTCTACCTAGGACATTTGAAAATTCCATATTAACCTGGGTTTTGAGAATATTTAATATGTGGATTTATTGTTTTTCTTATTGGATTTGGTGAAATGTCTCTTGGGATTTCTAGGGTATTATGTCAAAAGCTAAAAATAATAATTTTCCTTCAACTCTATAAGTTTTAATAGAGGCTACCTATTCAACTTTGTAAGTTTTAATGGAGGCTACCTATTCATATATCAAGGTGGAAGGAGGTGGAAATGAGATGAATATGAGGGAAATGGAGGCTACCTATTCATATATGAAGGTGGAAGGAGGTGGAAATTAGATTAATATGAAGGAATACATGTTTATTTTCCATTTTTCAAAAAACTTGTAGGTTACCAATTCATGTACGAAGGTATGCATGAGGTGGAAATGAGATGAATATGAGGGAATTCATGTCATATTCCATTGTTCAATATGGTTTAGCATGTGTTTTTGTTGTTGTCGGGATTTGGTGGTCCGTGCTTGTCATGGTGTAGCCTAGAATTTGGTGGGTGGTGTGTTCTTGTCATGGGTTTTTTAGATGTATTATCAACTATGATATATGGTTGTGGTTATCTTGGTTGTTGTCGTGCACTATGGCTTTTCCTATATCTAGTCTCTAATATGGTGATTGGTCATGGTTTTCTTAGAGATCGTGGTGTACTGTAGAATTTAGTGGGCCATGAATTGTGCTCATTGTGGCATAGCCTAAAATCTTGTGGGTGCTCTATGTTTCCCATGTGTTTCATGGTTATGGTCTCGATTATGTTTTTTTGTTGTGGTTGTCTTGGTGATCATGGTGCATTCTGGAATTTGGTTATTGTTCCATGTTTTTCATTCCTCTCTTGGGTTTGGTATCGATTATGGTGTTTTGTAGTGGTTGTCGATGTGTGGTAAAACATTTCATGGAGGAGGGTTGTTTTTCCATAGTATTGTGGGTAGTTTCATTGCTACCTCTTGCATACAATGGTAGATTGGTTGGAATTGTTGGTATTTGGCACATAGAAAGGGATGTGTTTTCCTTGTGACAATGTTCTTCAAATTGGATTTGTCCATATGTGTTTTCTTTTCGAGTTGGTCTTTATCACATAGAAAAGTATGTGTTTTCCTTGTTAACATGTTTTTTGGTTTGGATCTATCCTTGTGTGTTTTATTTTTGTATGTGATATGGGTTTCATGTTATTATGTCCCATGTTCAACCCTAGGTTTCTTTGATTCCTACAAAACTATTATTGTTTCCCTATAGTATTGGGGTTTAGGATGGTCTTGTGGGAGTTGAAAATGCAACACATGGGGGTTTGCAAAAATTAGAGGTGTTTTGTGTTATGTGGTTCCTCTTCCTTGAGTAGAGGATGCCTAGTTGGGTTATCCTAGTCTAGTATTTATATTTTTCTATACCATTTCTAGAAGTTATGGCATTGCTCAAGTTCAAGTGAGAATTTTTTGTTTAGGTTCATTTTGTAGAAATCCAACAAACAACAACCTTAATACTATTTTTTTCTTAGATCCATATGATAAATTTATCATTTCCTTAGTGTTTTCACATTTTTAATATGTCCTTAATATGTCCAAAATCAAGAGGGATATCACATTAAATTAGGTGGTTGAACACTAATATTGGTAACTGCACCCTAGTCTAATTGTGCATCCAAAACTAAAGATATAAATTTTTTATTTAGAACTGTGAATATGATGATGGTCTACTAACTAACAACACTTGCACATGCGACTCAAGGTACAACCAAACAGGTGCCTGTCAAATATTTCTTCGTTGAGTGAGGAAAGCTTAGGAAAAATAGAGGCCAGAAATGCAACTACATCTAGTAGATATGATAAGCAAATAAGGACCAGAGGTGAAAAAATTAGAATAAAATTTTGTAGACGCATGAAATGTTTTCTTGCGGAAGGAGGATCATGCTCTTATGATGATGAGAGCATAGGAGACATAGATGTTCCACTCAAGTATAAGCATCTGGTGAAACAATGGGTACCTAAGGAACTATCTCCTATAGATGTTGACTTCGTTGTCAACAATAGGACATATTACATTGCACCATCCTCCTTTCATGGCTTGGGGCTATTTTCCATGGATGGAATAATTGTAAAACACAATATAGTGACTGAATTGATGGACTATGTCAGGCCATGTTACAATTATAACGATTGGATGCAGCTGGTCTAGTACATGCGAAGTATGAGGAGATATGCACTCGCCGCAAATTATATACAACTAATAAACAAGGATGAAAATAAGGGAGTGACTATCTATATTGATGGAAGGTGTAAAGCTTCTGACAATATCGTACGGTTTATAAATAACACATGACCCAAGACAACAAACAAACAATTGAATTGCATATATGAGGGACGTGAAGAGAATCAGGTAGTCCCGTGTGCAATAAAAAAGATGGCTCCCGGGGAAGAGTTATTAGTGCATTACCATTTGAATTGAATAGAAACATTGACTAATAGTGTGTAGGTTCTTATGCAAAACCTCTTTAAGAAACGTCTACTTATTGCATTATATTTTTTTATTATCTTTAACATTGTTGTAAATATTATCTTTAACATTGTTTTTTTGTTATCATTAACAATTTTTTAAATATTTGGGGGTTCTAATTATATTATAACGTGGCATGATGATCGTGGAAAAAGGCCAACCACATAACATGTAAATGATTATCAATTTCCACTTTCATTTTATGTTGTTTTTATTATTTGCTTATATAATTTTATTGAAATAAAATTGTTTTTACTGAAATTATATGTAGTCAGCAGGCCATGTGGATCATGATTCCACCAACGAGGAGGGGTTTTATTCTTGCACTGATATGATGCTCTTATTAAAAAAAAATATCATTAAAGATAACAAGGAACTTGTTAGCTTTTTAGATCGTCCAGAACAAACTCCCGACGTCAAACAAAAGATCAATCTCCTTACGTCACAACTTAACACATATAAGGTAATAACCATAATTTAAAGTCTTTTTTTTAATGCACTCATATGTTCAATTATGATACTCTGTTCTTTAAATTTTACATTATCTCACAAAAAAACATTTTCTTTTTTATAAAGGAATATTTGGAGCCTGTTCAGCCTGGTGTTGGTAGTAGTGGAGCTATAGAGACACTACAGAGTCATGATGTGGGCAGTCATACTGCTTCTAGAGAAGTATTTACTTCTCCATCTTCCACACCTCATTTAGATAGGAGCCATTACATGCACCAACATGCATCCACACCTCGATCAGAGTCTAGAGATGGTTGAAGAGATGAGGATCATAGTGATGTGGTTGAGATGGTTCAATTTCCTGGAGCTAGATGTGTGACAAGCACGGGGATCCTTCCGTGCACATTTTTGGTCGACGTTAATGGACTTCCATTAAAAAAATCAAGACTCCCAAGTAGTTTTAATTCATATTTTAATTGTTTAATGTTGTCCTCATACATAAATCATTTAGATTGTTAATTTTTTATAAATGATCATATCTTTGTGTGTAGGAAACGACCTTTTTTATAGGCACGTAGAGAGAAAGACATTGTCTATTTTTGGGGAAACCTTATGCATGAGGTAGAATTGCCAAAATTCCAACCTAAAAAAGGAACTTATGGATTATCTTGAAGGCCTCTTTGGTGTAGACATGTTCAATAAAAAAGCGGTAACATCTGCAGCGGGTGAATATTTAAAATATACGCGGGATGTTTATAGACGAAGCTTGGGAAGAAATCCTAGGTATGAGCATCCTCCCTCAATTCCAGAGAGGGAGTGGAAGGCGATCATTGATGATGCAAAAGAGAAGATTTTGAAAAAATCAGGAGAACAAATAATTGGTACACCAAGGTAAATTACAATTTTTTGAATTCAATACTAGCTTTATTTTTATTTAGATCTAAATAAAAGTGTGGTTATATATAACATACTTGAAAATTTTGATGATAGGTTGCCTGACACTTCGAAGGAAACCAAAGCAAGGATTTCCAAACATGTCCAACACAAGCTAGGCCAGGGAAGCTACTCGAGGTTACAGTCATGAATCGTAAGTACCCAAACATATTAAGAATATTATTTGTATCACGTTACAACTTTAAGGTAATTGCAGCCAAAAACATTAAAAAACCATACCCTTATGCAATGCAGGGCGACGACTTTGGAATTGAAACCACGGAGGAAGACCTCCACCTTGGTTACAATTATGGTTATAAAGTCATGGTTGATCATAGGAAAATCATGGGGTAGACCCCAAGATCCAATTTGTGGGATAAGGTAAATAAAAATCAGCCCACATTAACCTTTTGTTACTTATAAAATATGTAAATGTTTGATATCGTCCATAATTCAATGTCTTACTTTGTTTTAATCAGGGGAGAAACACTATCAACGAAACCATTAGTACTGGACAATAGAGCGTTGATAGTGAAACACAGCCAGAAGATCATGGTTCTCCCCAACATCCCCATCCCAGTGAGGTGTTTCCCCAAGATGTTCCTGTGACTGAGGCCCACGACGGTAAAATGTCTATATAATAATCATATACTTAATAATTTTGTACTTATAAAATTTGACGTTTCAATGGCAGAGAATGTCATAGATGATCCTCCTCGACCTAAAGATCAGGTGAATAGACCGACAACCATTCCAACGGTGCTGATTAGAGGACTAGATAAATAATTACATTGCAGATTTTTTTTTTTAATATTAATGAACTACTTCAATGATGTTTAAAAATTGGCCATATAAATTTAATATTTTTTAATTTTTTAGGTGATGGCCCCTCACAGCAACATCCACACTGTGGGTATGAGACCAGATGTACTCGATGTGAAAGGACTGAAACAACATCAACTGTTGAAGAGCACCCATTAAACAAAGACATGGACATGGATGATTTGCTTAAGAACTGGAAAGCACAAAAGAAGACTAAAAGAAATTCATGATGTCATGTAATAATTTTATAAGACAGTTAGATGTACATTATATAGCTAAACATGTAATGATGCATATAATGCATTGACATTATGGGTACTTTTTCATCTGATAATATACACGAGGCTATTTATATGGCTGGTATATATCTGTGAATGTAATTTTGTTATACACTTAATGATAATTTCAACTTCTCTTAATGATGCAACTTCCAAAATATTGTGATATGATATATGCAACTTTGAAAGTCTTATGACATGTTTCATTGTGTCTCACATGAAAAAGAGAATTACCATTCTTTTCATTGTGTCATGGACATGGCGTTGCTACTCAACATTGCCTCAAAGCCTACTTATTCATTCCTCTATGATATGTACAATGATGTTGAACCTTCCACAAATCATTGCGAGCAGAAAAATAAGCCAAGGTAAGGAACCCAAGGATTTCAATGTAAAGGTCTTGTGATTCCACAAGGTGGGATACACAGAGGAATTTTTTCCATGCATAAACATGCTAAATACCTTGATTGAGAATGCATATGTAACAAGTTGAACATTGAAATCATAGAGCGATGACATAATCGAGCAATATGGGCAGTCATAGATGTTTAGCTATTATTCAATCATTTAACCTTTTGATGTCTTTGAAAAATGCAGGTTTGAAGGGTGGTCAACTCCATGATCCAAATCACATTTCCAAAAAGGTATAAATCATTTTATTCTTTTGCGTCATGAAATTTTACTTCGTTTCCTTGTATACTTAAATTCAAAATCGAAAAAAAAATGACACATAACATGCATAACACATAATTTTTTTATGACTGGGAGTAATAGTAATTTTGCATATTCATAAATACACCATGTGAAACTCTTACATCAAATCCATACATTGTCATTGACCTATTGAAATAAGTATTATCAAATAGTTTTTGTATCACCTGAGCACATATTTCAGTTTAGACACATTTTCTTTGAGTATTTCATCTTCTATATTGCATTATTTATTTTATATGTAACCTTGTAGGTTATAAATATTTAAGCAATTTTAAACTATAGTGAACTCCATATCATCCAACCATTTCCTTAGGCTTCATGGCCTCCCTCCATTCTTATGAGAACTTCAAGCCTTAGCAATTCTCGTGAACCTCTTGTAAGGTAGACGATGCACTAGATACATATGGTTAAGATGGATTTTGATTATGCATGGGGTGCTCAAGCATGGGATGATATTTTATTAGGTAGACTTCATATCTAATATTCTTTCACAATGTATTCCAAAGGCTAAAACACCCTTAGATAATGGTTCACTTGAGTTTTACATGGCATCTTATCTTATGTATTGTGTATGTGTGAGCTAAGAGTTCTCTTGTTTCAAGCCCACCTAGTAGCTTTCCTTTGCACTTGTACATGGTTATTTCCTCATAGATGTTTAGCTATTATTCAATCATTTAACCTTTTAATATCTTGGAAAAATGCAGGTTTGAAGGGTGGTCACCTCCACGATCCAAAACACATTTTCGAAAAGGTATAAATCATTTTCTTCTCTCGTGTCATGAAATTTTCCTTAATTTCATTGTATACTTAAATTCAAAATCAGAAAAAAAAAATGACACATAACATGCATAACACATAATTTTTTTTATGACCGGAAGTAATAGTAATTTTGCATATTCATAAATACACCATGCGAAACTCTTACATCAAAGCCATACATTGTCATTGACCTATTGAAATAAGTATTATCAAATAGTTGTTGTACCACCCGAGCACATATTTCAGTTTAAACACATTTTCTTTGAGTATGTCATCTTTTATATTGCATTATTTATTATATATGTAACCTTGTAGGTTAGAAATATTTAAGCAATTTTAAACTATAGTGAACTCTATATCATCCAGCCATTTCCTTAGGCTTCATGGCCTCCCTCCATTCTTATGAGAACTTCAAGCCTTAGCAATTCTCTTGAACCTCTTGTATGGTAGACGATGCACTAGATACATATGGTTAAGATGGATTTTGATTATGCATGGGGTTCTCAAGCATGGGATGATATTTGATTAGATAGACTTCATATCTAATCTTCTTGCACAATGTATTCCAAAGGCTAAAACTCCCTTAGATAGTGGTGCACTTGAGTTTTACATGGCGTCTTATCTTATGTATTGTGTATGTGTGAGCTAAGAGTTCTCTTGGTTCAAGACCACCTACTAGCCTTCCTTTGCACTTGTACATGGTTATTTACACATAGATGTTTAGTTGTTATTCAATCATTTAACCTTTTAATGTATTTGAAAAATGCAGGTTTGAAGGGTGGTCACCTCCATGATCCAAAACACATTTTTGAAAAGGTATAAATCATTTTCTTCTCTTGCGTTATGAAATTTTCCCTCATTTCCTTGTATACTTAAATTCAAAATCGGAAAAAAAAATGACACATAACATGCATAACACATAATTTTTTTATGACTAGGAGTAATAGTAATTTTTCATATTCATAAACAAAAAAATGAGAGTTATCTTTTAACAAAAATTGGTCCATGAGATTGGTCATGTAAGAAAAAATTTCCATTGAACCACAACCATCTAGTGTAGATACCACCACCAACCTAGGATATGAGGCCACCATGGTGAAAAAAAAAGCAATAAGATTCTATATTTCGCACCCCAACCTTTCTACTCACATTCTTACATAACCTTCTCAACACAAAGCATTACAAGAATCTGATTCATCCTACGATAGATAAGGAACTCTCTTCCACTACAAGATGCAACATAAAGAATATATTCACTTTATGTACTTCATGGTCCCTTAGATATATTATTCTCTCTAGGTCTCTTTAGTGTGGATAGAAAGAGCTTGATCTATTGCATTCTTTCTAAGAAGTTCCTAAAAGAACTATATTTGTCTCTCAAGGATATAAAGAGTATATAATGGATAATGAATGATGAATTTTTATTTTCCCTATCCTATATGCTCACCTACAACTACTATATTTCATCCAAATTCTACAATTTTACTCTTCTTGATGTTGATTTTGGGTAATTTCCAAATTGGTATGGGTTGGAAATGGAGAATAAAACATGAAATATGTAGAGAATTAATGTTAGAGTGCTTCCCACAATGTTAGAGTCAATGAAAATGATATCATTGGTGGAAATTATGGATGACATTACCTATAACTAGCGACATGTAGGACTCTTACACTTCCAATGGCATGAAKATTTTACTCAACCCATGCTCCCATTATTATGTGAAAAGACTTTCCCTACCAACATCTTACATAGATTCAAGGATTGGTTGATAAGTCAAAGAAGGTATATGGCTTCATTTAAGGAACATTGTAGAAGAATATGAGTTCTAAGAATTACCTTGGAGATAGAGGATTTACTTTCCCATAGGTCCCCTTTCATCTTCCCCTATAGTGGAATCATAGTGCCTCTCATGCCTTCATGTGTTTTCTATGGTGGGTTGCATCACCATACATTGAAGCACTTGGAAGGCCTAATTACTATTTAACTATTTGAGTGAAGGTCATTAGAGTTGTGTTATAGTCTTAGGATTGTGTTTTGTATTTGTAAAATACACCACGTGAAACTCTTACATCAAAGCCATACATTGTCATTGACCTATTGAAATAAGTATTATCAAATAGTTGTTGTACCACTCAAGCACATATTTCAGTTTAGACACATTTTCTTTGAGTATTTCATCTTCTATATTGCATTATTTATTTTATATGTATCCTTGTAGGTTAGAGATATTTAAGCAATTTTAAACTATAGTGAACTCCATATCATCTAGCCATTTCCTTAGGCTTCATGGCCTCCCTCCATTCTTATGATAACTTCAAGCCTTAGCAATTCTCTTGAACCTCTTGTATGGTAGATGATGCACTAGATACATAAGGTTAAGATGGATTTTGATTATGCATGGGGTGCTCAAGCATGGGATGATATTTTATTAGGTAGACTTCATATCCAATATTCTTGCACAATGTATTCCAAAGGCTAAAACTCCCTTAGATAGTGGTGCACTTGAGTTTTACATGGCATCTTATCTTATGTATTGTGTATGTGTGAGCTAAGAGTTCTCTTGTTTCAAGCCCACCTAGTAGCCTTCCTTTGCACTTGTACATGGTTATTTCCTCATATATGTTTAGCTATTATTCAATCATTTAACCTTTTAATGTCTTTGAAAAATGCAGGTTTGAAGGGTGGTCACCTCCACGATCCAAAACACATTTTTGAAAAGGTATAAATCATTTTCTTCTCTTGCGTCATTAAATTTTCCTTCATTTCCTTGAATACTTAAATTCAAAGAAAAAAAAATGACACATAGCATGCATAACACATAATTGTTTTATGACTGGGAGTAATAGTAGTTTTTCATATTCATAAACAAAAAAAATGAGTCTTCTCTTTTAATAAAAATTGGTCCAAGAGATTGGTCATGTAAGAGAAAATTTCCATTGAACGACAACCATATAGTGTAGATACCACCACCAACCTAGTCTATGAGGCCACCATGGTGAAAAAACCAAAAAATAATATTCTATATTTATCATCCCAACCTTTCTACTCACATTCTTACCTAACCTTCTCAACACAAAGCATTACAAAAATCTGATTCATCCTGCAATAGATAAGGAACTCTCTTCCACTACAACATGCAACATAAGGAATATATTCATTTTATGTAATTCATGGTCCCTTAGATATATTATTCTCTCTAGTTCTGCTTAGTGTGGATAGAAAGAGCTTGATCTATTATATTCTTTCTAAGAATTTCCTAAAAGAACTGTGTTTGTCTCTCAAGGATATAAATAGTATATAATGGATAGTGAATGATGAATTGTTATCTTCCATATCCTATATGCTCACCTACAACCACTATATTTCATCCAAAGTCTACAATTTTCCTCTTCTTGATGTTGATTTTGGTTAATTTCCAAATTTGTATGGGTTGGAAATGGAAAATAAAACATGAAATATGTAGAAAATTAATGTTAGAGTGCTTCCCACAATGTTAGAGTCAGTGACAATGATATCATTGGTGGAAATGATGGATGACATTACCTATAACTAGCGGAATGTAAGACTCTTACACTGCCCATGGCATGAATATTGTACTCAACCCATGCTCCCATTATTATGTGAAAAGACTTTCCCCACCAACCTCTTACATAGATTCAAGGATTGGTTGATAAGTCAAAGAAGGTATATGGCTTCATTTAAGGCACATTGTAGAAGAATATGAGTTTTGAGAATGACCTTGGAGATAGAGGATTTATTTTCCCATATGTCCCCTTTCATCTTCCCCTATAGTGGAATCATAGTTCCTCTCATGCCTTCATGTGTTTTCTATGGTGGGTTGCATCACCATACATTGAAGCACTTGGAAGGCCTAATTACTATTTAACTACTTGAGTGAAGGTCATTAGTGTTGTGTTAGAGTCTTAGGATTGTGTTTTGTATTTGTAAAATAGACCATGTGAAACTCTTACATCAAATCTATACATTGTCATTGACCTATTGAAATAAGTATTATCAAATAGTTTTTGTACCACTCGAGCACACATTTCAGTTTAGACACATTTTCTTTGAGTATTTCATCTTCTATATTGCATTATTTATTTTATATGTAACCTTGTAACCTTGAATGATACTATTTTATCGCACAATGAATTCCATATGGTTAATTATTGTATTTGAATCTCTCACTACAACCAACGATTGAGCACATGAACCTTTAGAAATTTTCAATCCTTTCCAAAGTGCATAAGCTTTTGCTTGGTTGTTGGAAAAAGCACCAAGTCCCCATGCAAAATATGTTATTAATATAAATAATAAATAATGTCAATGTTTTCTATTGATAGTTATTAATATGGTAATATTAATATTAATATTGCCACCTAAAATAATTTTTTAATTTTTTTTTTATATAAACATTTTTCGTCGCAATTTCGACGACAATAATATACTTGCGGTGAATTCACTATATAAACAAAAAAGATGTTGTTGTCACAAGTGCAACGAAAAAAAAATTTGTTGTGATGCATTTGCTATATAAACAAAAAAATGTTGTCATTCCCGTGACACATTCGCTATATAAACAAAAAAAAGTTGTCGTTGCAAGTGAGATGACAATAAAATTGTTGCGACGCATTTGCTATATAAACAAAAAAATGTTGTTGTTCCTGCGACACATTCGCTATATAAAAAAAAGAAGTTGTCATCGCAAGTGATATGACAATAAAATTGCTGCGATGCATTTGCTATATAAACAAAAAAATGCTGTCATTCCTGCGACACATTAGCTATATAAACAAAAAAAAAATAGTCGTCGCAAGTGCGACGAAAACAAAAATTGTTGGGACACGTTTGCTATATAAATAAAGAAATGTTGTCATTCTTGCGATGAATTCGCTATATAAAACAAAAAATGTTGTCGTCACAAGTGAGATGACAACATAAATTATTGTGACACATTTTCTATATAGACAACAAAAATATTCGTCGCAATGGTCATTGTAATTGAGACAAACTGTTGGTTTCACTTAGTTTGCCTATATTGTCGTATTGGCGACGATATTTCTTTTTTTGTCACAATTGTGAGAAGTTACCTAGGGTCATCACTCTTGCAACGTTAATTCAAGTTCGTCGAAATTTCCACATGCCATAAAACGACGTTTCAGAGATTCAAGATTCGTCGCAATATCAACAACATAACGTCACAATAGCATCGAAATGACCATCGCAAAATAACCCAAATTTGTTATTGATTTGTATCATACTTACAAAAGAGAGCAAACAAATAAAGTAAGTAACTTAAATAATTTTCTAGAATCTTTCCTTAAATTACTTAATGATAAGAATGCTATGGAATTGTTTAAAAATATTCTTGAGAAACATAGCATGGTTGAAGGGATAGGAACATAACAAAATAATATTAATCAAGTCCATAGAAAGAAAAGAACTAACAGAGAGTTAAGATTGAATGCAAATATAGGAGACTTTAATATGGGAAATGTTATCCTAGACTTAAGATCAGAGGTCGACATTTTGCCAAAGAATACTTGGGAAGCAATGGGAGAACCTACACTAGGGTATTCCAATATCCAATTGAAGCTAGAAAACCAATAGAGAGTGATTCCCATATAAGGTATATTGAAGAATAAAACAATGGACCTAGATGGTGTGTGCACCACAACATATTTTGAGGTAATGGAATGGTGGATGAGTCTATACCATTTCCAACACTATTGGAAATTGATTGGGATTTTGATAATCAGGCCATAATTAATTTAAATACTAGAAAGATGATATTTGAAACTGGTAAATTTAGGGTAGTAGCACCTTTAGATCCTTCATATTGTGAAAGATATGTAGAACCTATGCCTGATAGTGTTCTAGAAGATGATGTGAACCAACTATATAAGACTAATGTGTGAGAATAAGACTATGTGAATCCAACTGCAGATGGAGTACTTAGTTGGAGGAGTATCAATTCCGGCATGTCAGATTCAGATACTGGAATAGAAAATTGGCAACAAATATTTCATTAAGTCTCTACTAAGAGGTGTACCAGAGTTACATGCACAGTAAGATGGGTTGGGACAGAAATAAGACATTTTCCCATATTTATTGAAGAGGAAAATTTAGAGAACTTCCTGATAGAGTTTGAATAAGAGGTTTTGGATAGTCAGAGATTATTAGTGTTGGATATAACATTGAGGGATAGACCTACATGATGGTGGGGTGCACATAAGGATGTAATTTAGGACTGGTATCAGTGTAAGCAACTGATGCACATAATATTTGGTAGGAGTCAACATGATAGACCTGTACAAAAGTATGATGGAATAGGGAACCCAAGACATCATATAAATGGTTGTGTCACTAGCTGGAGATTGGTATCACCAGGGGAATGGACACATTACTTAATTCATACATTAGAATGAATACTAAGTAATTGGTACAAGGAGAAGGAATTGTGCAGAGAAATTGTGAGTTGGGGCGCAATGCAACACAATTTTATTAGCACCTTTGCATTTGAAAGTGAAAATCCATGGGTGGTTATAGTATTACAGAGGATAAAAAAGAATATATTTTAAGAGTATGGGGTAGATACAGTGATAGTAGACAAATATTACAAAAAATAAACACTTGAACAATTATTTTACTGTTATTAGGTCGCAGAGGATGAAGAAGTAGAAGACAACCCACATGACATACATATATTAGAAGGAGAAGGATAAATAGGGTTGGAAGGACCCTAGTTACAATCAAAAGAATTTATTGCACCAATGACGATTAAAAGGGTCAATATTGGGACCGAAGAGAAGCCCAAGATAACCAACATTTGGAGATTAATGGGACAATGAGACAATGGAAAAAATAACTGAATTACTGTGTGAATATATTTATTTATTCCCAACCACATTCTCAGAGATTAATGGGGTAGCAGGAGAAATTGGAGAAATGAATATACCCCTCAGGCCAGATGCAAGAGTAGTTAGACAGAGACCACTGTATATATTAAACCCCATCTATAAGCAAAAGGTGAAGGAAGAAATTGACAGAATGCTAGAATTAGGAATCATAGAGCCTGTGGAAGAATCATAATGGATTAGTCCAATGGTGGTCCAGGAAAAGAAGAATGGGCGGCTTAGGATATATGTGGATCTAAGGAAATTAAATGATGCATTCCTGCATGATCCTTTTCCTACTCCATTTACATATGAGGTTTTAGAGAATGTGGGAGGACAAGAAGTGTACTCTTTCACAGATGGATTTTCAGGTTACCATCAGACCAAAATTTCTCTAGAGGACAGGTACACAACTACATTTTCAACAGAGTGGGGGTCATATCAGTACAAAATAATTCCATTTGGTTTGAAGAATGCACCATCAATATTTTCCAGAGTAGTAGTAGCTGCATTTAAGGATTTTATACATAAATATTTAGAAGTTTATATGGATGATTGGACAATATTCAGTTTATTGAAGGACCATGTAGAAATTCTGAGGTTAATGTCAGAGAGATGTAGGTAATTTCAAATTTCCTTGAACATTAAGAAATGTATATTCATTACACCATTTGGAATCCTACTTGGACAAATTGTATGCAAACATGGCTTGATAGTAGACCCTGCAAAGATTGTTGTTATTGTAAATTTACCACCACCAAGGTCAGTGCGCTAGTTGAGACCAACATTGGGCCACACATGATATTATAGGAAATTCATAAAGGGATATGCAAATATTACCGCGCCCATGGATAAGTTACTAAAGAAATACATCATGTCTCAGTGGAATGATGAATGCCAAGAGAGTTTGGACATACTGAAAGAGAAGATGGTGACAACACTGATTTTGAGCTTTCCAGATTGGACAAAAGAATTTTATGTGCATGTTGACGCTTCATCCATTGCACTTGGAGTAGTATTGGCATAACCAGGTGAAGGAGACATTGATCACCCAATATATTTTTCTAGTAGAAAGTTGTCTGAGTCTCAGTAGAACTATAATAATAGAGAAAGGGAAGGTCTGGCTATGGTATATGCCTTACAGAAGTTGAAACATTATTTATTGGGTAACCATTTTAATATGTTTACAGATCATTCTGCATTGAAGTACCTAGTTAACAAGCCAGTGTTGGGGGGAAGGATCTGTAGATGGCTGTTATTGTTTCAGGAATATCATTTTGAAGTCATAGTAAAAACATGGAAGCTGAATGCAGGACCAGATCATCTATCAAGAATTACTAATGGAGAGGAGACAAATAACTTGGAGGAGAATTTTCATGATGCTAACTTATTTTCTATTCAGATTGCTGATGATTATTTTGTTGACATTGTTGGATTATTAAGCACAGGAATGGCTCCCAAGGAATTTACTGCTGCATAGAAAAAAGATTTCGTAGTGCGCACGCCAAACTATCAGCTAATGACATGCAATTTATACAAGTTAGGTGTAGATGGAATTCAAAGAAGTTGTGTGATGGAGCATGAACACTCCATGGTGCTAGTAGAAGCACATGAAGGGATAGCTAGAGGGTAGTATGCAGGAAAGCCTACAACACATAAGGTGTTGCGTGCATGATTATGGTGGCTTACAATACATAATACTGTCAGACCTGTGATGTCTGTCAGAGGGTGGGAAAACCATCCATAAGGGATGAAATTCCACTTATGACCCAAGTAACCTTACACGTGTTTGATAAATGGGTTGTGGATTTCATTGGACAAATTAATCCACCAACAAGGAGATCAAGAGTTAGATACATCATCATTGCAACATAATACTTAACCATATGGGCAGAAGCATCCCCAGTGAAGGATTGCATCACAAAAAATGCAACGTGGCTTCTCTTTGAGAACGTGGTGACCAGATTTGGATGTCCTAGAATTTTGTTGAGTGATTAGGGAACCCATTTTATTAACAATACAATCAAGGCTATGAAAAAAAAAATTGAGATACATCATTAGAAGAGCACACCTTACCATCCCCAGAAAAATGGTATAGTAGAATGTTTTAACAAGATTCTAGAAAATGCATTGACAAATATTTGCAATGTGGATAGGGATGATTGGGATTTGAAGGTATCAACAATATTATGGGATTACAAAACTACATGAAAGAAGCTTACAAGACATACACCATTCAGAATGGTGTATGGGAAAGAAGCAATGGTTCCATTGGATTATTTAGTACCTAGTTTGTGCATTGCAACAATCACCAACATGACGGAAGAAGGTGCTGCGCAGGAAAGATTGGATCAACTGATGGAGCTAGAAGAAGATAGGATTTTAGCAGTATTTCACCAGGAAGTATAGAAAGAAAAGGATAAAACTTGGCATGATAGGCACATAAAGAAGAAAATATTTAAGGAAGAAGATCTAGTTTTTCTCAATGAAATTAGATATCTACAACACCCTGGGAAGTTCAAGATGCATTGGTTAGATCCTTATTAGGTAGAGACCATCACAAATGGTGGTGCTGTGCAACTGAAAGATATTGTAGGGAAAAATATCATAGGACTAGTGAATGGTAGTCGACTGAAGATGTATCAAGAAAATCAACCTAACAATCTGAGGTGAAATGATCCAGATGGATATTGGTGTCCACCCACCTTTTCCAACTGGCTCAAAACAATTTTTTGGCAATTTTGGCAATTTACTATTTTTGACAGTTTTTAACTTCCGGGGCCTTTTTGAGGCCCTAAATGATATTTTTTTGGGAAAAAAGGTTTGAAATATATAAATTCCTTCGATATTGACACTACTACACATGGGCAGATTATTCCATGAAAATTTTCCATGCTTCCACTAGTTTCATCATTTTTTAAAACAGGGTGGGATTTTCGTGGATATTGCCATGCACGTTCGTCGCAATATCGACGGAAATATTAATTTAACCTAGTCGGGATTTTCGTCTCTGTAGTGACAATGTTTCGTGGAAATAGCGACGAAAATTTTACCTATCTCATTGGTCAGTGTTAACGGCTAGTTGACTGTTTTATCTATATATACGTGACTTTAAGAGACTTTGTGACACAATTGCTATAGTTGCGACACTGTTCTTGGATTTTGTTTGAGCTATTTATTTTTTCCGTTGCCCACCGGTTGAACAAATCCAATTCTCGATCTACATAGCTCGGATTTTGAACTTGCAACATTAGTATGCTATTTTTTATTGATGTACTCATTTACCTTGTAATTATTTTTTCAAATGTCCAAATTGCATTTAGCTTGTTTTTTCCTTGATAATATAAGATGTGTGTACCATATTTCATGTCTTTGATTTTTGGATCTAGTTGGTATATTCTATGGAAAAGGGTATGTGGATTCCATAATACTCTAGGTTTATGGAATCCACATATCTTTTTCCCTTCAATTGTAGCTATAATCTCTCTCTCTTTTCATTGATAAAGATATGGAATTTCTCTTGAAACTCAACCCTAATTGGTGAAATGATAGTAATTGATTTCTATATTCCCTGCTTTAGCAGGGACTAATAAGATAAATAAACACTAACCCTAAACTTATGTTAGGTGTATATGTCATTATTATATAAAGAAAACATTTGTACACATATGACCTTATTATAAAGATGTTATATATGTCATCATGATGTTGATCCTCTACACATATGATCACCTTATTATAAAGATGTTGACCTTATTATAAAGATTTAGGTCACTATAAATAAACATATCATAATTGAAAGGATTAGCCAAAATATAAAAAATTGACAACTTAATGTTTGGTATGGTGTAGGTAAGACAATTACTTGTCAGGACAAGGATTTGTCACAATGAATGAAAATGACAGGAAGCTTGCTCGGTTAAGAGCGACATTAGAGGTGAGGGGTGATGGAAAATGTTATTTCCCTTGCTATGATTGCAGAGGCTTGCAAAATAGAATACTTTTAATAACAACAACCCAAAAACATTGTAGGGAGAAGGGGCACGCCGAAGGGGGTTATGAATATCGTCCCTTGGTAAGAGGATTCAATATTT
>ML780946.1:633927-651266 GCA_009831015.1 Picea engelmannii | reverse complement strand
CTAGTCCTAGGTCTTGTCCATTTAGAGGAAATGACGTCCAAACCAAGCAGCGTGTTAGATCAATACCATGTCCAATGGTTAGGTAAAAATACAAGGATATCAAGGTGGTTGCCTCTCTACCTTCAACATGGTTAGGTAAAAATGCAACAATCGACCATATTAGCCAAAGAGTGACTTACAAAATTAAACCAACTACTTTAACTTCTTGCAAACATAAAACATGTAACTTGGAACAATTTCATGTGTTCTCCAAACCATGGATTTGTGGCAGGGACTATAAGGTCCCGAAGATTCCATGATACTATCTTCATTACAAACTTTCAACATGAAAATTCATAGCCTCATCATCTCTCAACATCTCAAGGAAACAAAAGTTTCAAGTGTTATGTTATCCAACTCCTTCATTGTATCAAAGGTTCAGCCATTGTGTATCATAAGAAATTTTCTTTGATTTCAAATGAAATTTCAATTTTCATTAGATTTAATATTGATGCATTACAATTCTTGGTATCCTTACTTCTAATCCAACTTCATGATAACACATGCTTACAATCTTTGGTTGGTTAACGCCTTGATTATTTCTAGGGGATATATATATATATATATATATATATATATATATATATATTACAATATATTAGAATATTAGAATATTACAATGTAAAAGTAATGCCATATTACAATGTAATATGGCATTACCATATTACATTGTAATATGGCATACCAAATTACATTGTAATATGGCATACCATATTACAATGTAATATGGTAATACCATATTACAATGTAATATGGTAATACCATATTTCATGTAATTTTTTTTTTTAAAACCTACAGTAATCGTCACAATATCGACGGACTTTCGGCGGAATTTTTTTTACCATAACCGTTGCTATAGCGACGCATTTTCGTCGCACTGTTCCACGAAGTTTATTCACATATACAACAAGTCCGTCGTAAATATGGTTTTGAGAAATAACACTTGTCGATATTACCACAAAATTTCGTTGCAAGTTGCGAGGAAATTTCCTCGCACATTCAGTAGTTGCGTCGCAAGTTATTGTCTTGGCACATTTCTTTGTTGGTATTGCGATGAAATTGCGTCATAATTGCGACGATGAAGCAAGTTAACCAATATTGAATTTTCTGACACATGGCTAGCTAATTTCGTCGATGTTTCCACGCACACCTAGATCGTGGATATAGCGACGAAATTATTATGATGAAAAATAATCTCGACGTTCGTGGAAATTGCGACAGATAAGTGTGGAAATATCAACGAAAAACCATCACAAATTTGGTCATATGTACTATTGTGAACCTAAAATGAATATTCTTGAAGATACCTTTCCAACGGGCTATCATACACCTAAAATGAATATCATATGCAAAAGTTACGACCCCGGGAAGTTGATGTACTAACTTACCCAAATGGGGCCCACACGACTTTTGGCACTTCATCTCCTAGGGTTAGGTTTTTGGATGTCTAGGGTTTTTGAAACTCCTGATTATTGTAAAAATTCCTTGAGAGCCTCATTGTAATCATCTTCTTGCGAATGCGAGTAGCCGTCACATTTCTTCTCAGAGATAAGCTACCACCATTCTAGAGAGTGTTTCACTCTATATTTTTACAGTCTCTGTACATTTATTTCATTAATAGAAATCGTGTATTACTGTATATCTGTGTTTATGGTTGTATCTCTGATTCATTTTTGTTATATTATTGAATATTTGTGATATCTCTATGCATTTCTTTATTATATCTCCACTCTCATTTCGTACTGAAAATAATTTGGATCAGTGGTATCAGAGCAGGCTGCTCTTGATCATTTTTCAGTGCATGTCCCCGATGAGGTATGAGTATATCAAGTTAGTTCTTGAGCTTGTCTCTCTTGAAGACAATCGCTCTCACATGCCCAAGAAAGCCTCCATGGTGGAAGAAAATAAAAATGACGGAGCAGACGATCCTATAAGTCTGTTGCTTGAGAAATCTCTCACACGACAGAGAGACGAAATGATGGAGAATTTTTCCCACATCCTTCAATGCCTCCCAATAGCATCAGGCACATATTCATCAAGTGACCACTTTGGAGGCACCTTTCCTGTTAAGGTACAGGTCAATTTTGATATTCCTATATTTGAAGGTCAGATAAATGCGGATGCCCTAGTTAAATGGTTAATTTTGTTAGAAGGTTATTTCTCTGTTCACAATTTTTTTGACAGAGAAAAGATCATCTTCGCATTCCCTAAGGATCTCCCCCATGTCAAACATTGGTGGGAAATGTATTGGGAGAAGAGTTCCACAGAGGAGTCTAGAATATATGGGGCCAAGCCCACTTGGGATTTTTTTTTGGATACAGTAAAGTAATAATATTACCTTGCTGGCAACTATGAGGACTAGTATATGAGATGTACCACACTGTGGCAAGAGAGGGGCCAAGAAGTTTCAGAGTTCACCAATACCTTACATACCTTGCACACCAATTTGGGTATCAAAGACTTCGAATGACATTTTGTTCTGAAATACCGTGGGGCTCTACACAGATACATCCAAACTAAAATGGATTTTTTGGGCATCTCATCACTCGGTGCTGCCTATCAATATGCTGTTAAAATCGAGCAGAAATTTAAGCACCAGAACAAACGGGAGTTCGGGTTTGAAAATCCTCAACAACCAAAGTATTACAAAGACAACCCTAACAAACAGTCTCCTGAAAACCAGTCCAAGCCATAGGAAAAGAAGGGTCACGGGAAGACAAAGAAGGACATCGAAAAATGGTGCGATTTCCACAAAATCCTCTGGTACAACACCGATGAATGTCGCTCAAAATAGTCAATGGTGGCTGAGATCAAAGAAAAGGAGTCAAATCCTGATTCAACATTTGATTCTAAAAATACTGGTAAAGGACATATCATTGATGCAAACCCCATTGCTATTGTCGCGACCACAACAATTCAACCAGAAGAACCAATAGATCCTGAAGAGGGGGGGCAACTTTTTCATTCATAGATGTGGGTGAAGGGGACCCCACTTCATTTTATTGTTGATAGCAGAAGCCAAAATAACCTCATCTCAGCAGAGGTTGTCAAATAGTTGGTATTGTTGACAACACCACACCTGCAACCATACAACATCGAGTGGCTTCACCAAGGATGAGATCTCTGTGTCAGCCAATAGTTTCTATTTTCATACGACATCCAACCCTTCAAGGATGAGGTATTATGTGATGTTTCCCCATTGGATGTCTATGATGTTCTCTTGGGCCGACCATATATGTGGAGACGCCATGATGTTTATGAGTCTTGACCCCATAGTGTCATTGTTACTTTGGGAGGTCATATCTATAGAATACCAGAGGTAGTTCCAACTATTGTTCCACCTAAAAAGTGTCACAAGGTAGTATCTCATACTACAAACTTAAGCTTTTTCACAATCTATTCAAAAGGGGAACATAAGGACACTGCAACCACTACAACCTCACCCCAGGCACCTTGTATAAAACAGAAGTAGGTCGACAAGGTTGCAACAAAACACAAAGATTCCTTATGCACATTGTCCTCTCATGTATCTCAACTTGTTGAACAACCTCAGCCTCAATAGGTTCATGACAAACTTCCACAAACTAAGCATCGCGACGTCTCCAACGAGGAAAGCAGCTCACGAAGATTCAGATTCAAGAAATGCTTTTTCCTCTCCCCCGGGCACTCAACACAATGGAGACCTTTTCTTCCTAAGGATGGAGGATTGATCCAAGTGGAAATAAATGGCCACTCACCTTTTCCAACTGGCTCAAAACAATTTTCTGGCAATTTTGGAAATTTACTATTTTTAGAAGTTTTTAACTTCTGGGGCCATTTTGAGGCCCTAAACGATGTTTTTTGGGAAAACAAGTTTGCAATATAGAAGTTACTTCAATATTACACCTAAATGAATCTCCTCGATGATACCTTTTCAACGAGATATCATATGCCTAAAACATAGATCGTATGCAAAAGTTACGACCCCAGGAAGTTGATGTACTAACTTACCCAAACATGGCCCACATGAATTTTGGTGCTTCATCTCCTAGGGTTAGGTTTTTGGATGTCTAGGGTTTTTGACATTCCTTCTTATTGTAAAAAAGGCCTTGAGAGCCTCATTGTAATCATCTTCTTGCGAATGCGAGTAGCCATCACATCTCTTCTTAGAGATAAGTTGCCACCATTCTAGCGAGTCTTTCACTCTGTATTTTTACAGTCTCTGTACATTTCTTTCATTAATAGAAATCATGTATTACTATATATCTGTGTTTATGGTTGCATCTTTGATACATTTCTGTTATATTACTGAATATCTGCGATATCTCTGTGCATTTATTTATTATATCTCCGCTCTCATTTCATGCTGAAAATAATCCAGATCATGAAAATAGAGAGATAAGGTATGATTGTACATACTGTATATAGTGGATGTTAGAAGAAAAAGACAAAAATCCATAAAAATAAAAAATATAACAAAAATACAAAAAGATAGAAGAATATTAGAGGTTTTTTGATGTAACAGATTTGTTAGCATTAACAGTGCAGTGCAAAAAAACTAGTGTTGAAGACACTGTGCGTTGGAAAATAGTTGATAGACACAAAAAGTGGAATGGGCAAGAAAAAGTGAAAAAGTGACAACTGTCAGTGCAGAACAACTGTCAGTACACCGTCCCACTATAAAGTCGAAAAAGGGGGGAAATGTGGTCATTTGTGTTTTTTCGCTAAGGAGAAGAGAAAATAGCAAAATTTAAGCGTGAAAGAGTGAGTATTCATGATAACAAGTGGAGAATCAAAGTTCAATAGTCCGAATCTTAAAAAAATGTTGCCACCACGCGTTTGAGTGCCAAGTAGGGCCGAAAGAAACACAATAAGTAGTGCTTGGGTGACATAAATAGGGACACAAGACATGCCCACAATCATGGATGTGGATGAGATCCATACACCAGAGTATGAGCCACATACCATGCAAGTTGAGGAAGAACAAAACCCAAAACAGGATGTCGAGTAGCTTGAGGAGGATGTGCAAAGGATAAAATCTGATACGTCCAGGGGAAAAGGGACTCAACAAAGCAAACATGACATAGATTCAGTGTAGAAGGGCCTAGAGCTAGAGGAAGAGCATGAAACAGAGCATCGAGGTGTAACAACAGTTGAGATGTCATCCCTGCAAGAGAATAAGAAGGCACGAGCTAAGAGCTATGCATAAGGAATATCACACACACAGGCGGAATTGGAAATAGTGATGCCAAAAATACTAGAGGGAGTAAATGAAGATGATTATATGGTGGGAGGAGTAGAAACCATGAAATACTTTGACCATGACGTGGCTGGCACAGTCAAATTCCCAGATTTGGTGTAGAAAAACTATATGGAGAGTAGAGGAGAGGGCCCATTAGGTGCACCACTGTTGGAGTATGTGCAGTGGATCCTGGGGCTCTACAATATAAGGATTATGAATTTGATTGATATACCACACTTTGGGCATGATAAATAAATCAATGGATGTGTGAAGCAACTCCTATAAAGGGTTTTTGGCACAAGGGAGGAGCTAGGGTTCAACGCTACAACAATGCACCAACAAAACCCTAACTATTGGTCCTTTTGGCAACACTTGTGAAGTAGATGAAGTCTCACCTGAGGTAGAGGTAGGGTTGGTTGTAGGAATTAGATGTATGCAAACTTATCTAGGCCACTGATCTATGATTACAACACCTTAACAAATAACTTAACAGTTATAGTTCACAATATTCACTTCACTGGGAAAACCCTAATTATAGAGTAGTGCAGTATTCAACCAGATCTAACATACAGACACACTTAGCATAAGGGAATAGATCAGATATAGCATTCAATCACATTACTAATCACTAAGATACTATATAAAATTCATCTAAACATACATTACTGCATTAATCATATGAACAATAAATAATCACAATGCACAAAGCAACCATAACACAACATATACGTGGTTCACCCCTAGCCTCGGGCTACGCCACCGACTCTTCTTCTCTTTATTATCTTGTTTCAATGCATAGAGACAAAAAACCAACTCCACATAGGACAGGAGATCTGCGCGCACCTCGCCATATCCTCCTTCCTCGAGCTTGGTTCGACACAGAGCCTTCTTACAATCACTTCCACTTATCTCTGCAAGTTCTCAACACATAGTATGCACAGAGCATTTACAACCATTCAAACTTAGATCACTAGATTACAACTGACTTAGCACTACTTTCTTACATCGCCAAGCTACTTATTTATACTTTACAAAAGGGGCCTAAACATGGGTAAACCCATGGGTCAACATCCCCATACCTGTTACATAAGTGCTAAACCCCAAAAGCCGTAAAAAGGGGTCGAGATCCCGCGATCTCTGCTTCGCCTGGAACTTCATCTTCGACTAGCCTATCGAAGTCCCCAAAATAGGTCAAACATGACCAAGTATCCTCAAAACTTGGTCAAGGGCCAACAGGCCCCCAACACTCACCTATGACTCATCCTGAGTCACTCTGATCTAGGTATCTCTGCTTCAAAATCATCGAGCTTGGCTTGAGTTTCTTCGACTTGTTGCTGCGTCGAGGACTCCTGCTCGATGAACTCTTGGATAACTGCTTCATTGACAGGTCCCTCTAAGCGCTGTTCAACTACAGTGACGACTTGTTCTAGTTCTTCTCCTCGGCCTTCAATCTCTATGAATAGTTGGCAAGCCTTGTCCTGGATTGGTTGGAGCCTCCGATTCACTTCCATGACTTTGCTCTGAATGGTGTGGACCTATTGTTGAGAACTGCACTTTTGTTGGGATCGCTTCATCCTCTCGACTGCTGACAATGGCTTCAACTGTGCCTGTGCTATTTCTGCTTGCTACTTTTCCTCCTGGAGCTGTGACTCCAGTGCCTTAAATTTAGGATCCTCAGTGAGTCGCTCATAAGTCTAGGCATTGTGATCACTTAGCTATTTACATTCCATGGCAAGGGACTTGATTCTCTCAATTGTGCTTCGAGCAATTTCTCCTCTTTGTTCTTGTACATCCTGCGGAGTGATGGGCACTATTCATAGCTCCAGATCTTCAATTCTCTATTGAAGCTGCTGGATAGCTTCTTCAAGTTGCGTTACTTGATGCTCTACTGGTCCTTTTTATTTTTTCTCTAAGCATGTCACAGAGCGAAGTGCTCTGTTAATTGCTTCTTTGACTCTGAGTTTCTCTGCGAGCAACTTCTCTTTCTCTTGCTGGATTCGTGCTTTCTCCTCTTCAAAATTTGTTTTGAGAGAAACCTTCTCCTACTTGGCTTCATGTTTCTACAAGACATCCCATGATGCATCTGCTACAACTGTAATGATTAATTCGAAGTCATTGACCATGAGCATGGTTCACATTGTGGTTTTTCTCACTCTTGACTTGTTCCTTGAGGTAGGTTTCATGGGGGAAACCTTTCTTTTCTTCGAGGGATCAACCTCATCAACAAGATCCCTAGGTGTTGTTACTTTTCCTTGCTTCTACTGATCTTATTTTCCATTGGTGTCTTCTCTATCTAGTTCATCATCACCTCCTTGTCTAGGTGATACTAAAGCAGTTGCATCTGATGCACTGCTCAGGGTTTGTACTTCTTCGATATTCTTCCTTCTGCTAGTTCCATGTGTGTCGTGTTCTTTGTGAGTGGCCTCCGAGGTACCAATTAGTTCGGGATCAGAAATTTCTAGAGGGTCAATAGGGATAAGGAGGTATGCTGACCAAACCTTAGTTATCTCATCGAGGTCCTCCTCTGTGAGCTTATAGTATGACTAAAGATCTTCTTTATACTCATCCATGCGCAATGATATAAATGAAGTGCCGATATGCATGGAACTTCATGAGAGGTATGAACTGGTGCAGGGTGTTCAACGTCATGCGAGGGACAACCCTGATAACCCTCTTCAACTGGAGATAGTATGTGTGGAATAATGCATTTGACTGCCACTATTTTCCCATATTTCTCGAGTACCAGAGCATGGTGAACTTTGCAGTGAGTGGTTCGAACGGATCAATGTCTAGGAAGGTTGCACCTTCCATAATCTCCCAAGAAGTAAATGCTATGAGGATCAAGAGCCAGATAAAGTGGAACTCATAGCCCTGATCCCGAGCTTCACGACAATCCAATTCTAGCTGGTTGAATAGGTACTTCATCCAATTCATCTGGAGTCCTTCTACACATTTCTTGGTAAGGTCAACAATGAATCTTGTTACCTGTGTAGGTCTGTTCTTTCTCACGAGATTTCCTGCGATCAACTGGAAGTCCAGGTGCACTGTGCCATTCTATATGGAATCTACCTTGTAGCCTCGCATCCCCTTTTCTACATTGCCATATGTGTCTTTGATCCTCTGTGCCAATGTGTGATCTGTAGCCTTCCCTGGGTAGAAGTCCTGTGGGTCGGGTCCCTGCATGCTCAATCCGGTGATCCTATGTATCAACGTCGGGTCGACTATGATGCGTCGGTCTAGCCATAGATAACCGCCATGGTAACATGATAACATAATCTTAACACACGCTTTAACCTCCTGGAACCTTCCAAAGTGTGGAATCTTCATCACATTTAAGAGAGTGGACTGCGCGAGGTTCATAGTCCATGGATGGGGGATTATTTTTTATTTCTTCCCCTTTGTCCTGGTCAAATACTTGTAAGGAGAAAGCATGATGTAGTTCTTGCAGTCCCCTAGGTTGAAGTTGCTAAATTTTAATGTCCTGATCTTATCCTACTTCATTCTAACTGCACATATCCCCTTCGGGAGGTACACAGTAACCATGGTGTAATCAAAGTCTCTTGGGACACTGTCACGACTCACTGTTCCAACCAAAGGTGGGATGTAGTCAGGTAGGATAGTTGGGATTAACTTTTCATTTTCCAAGTCATCTTGATGCTTGGTTCTTTTCTTTGCTGCAGGTCGGGATGGTCCGGATCCACGATCAGTCGATGGGGAGGCTTGCACTCCTCTCATCGATGAGGCTTGTACTCCGATGGACATCACCTTCTCAACCATAAGGTTGATTAGAACTTCTTTGACAACTTTCTTTGCGGCACTGAGCTCGTTCGACATGCACGCTTATATTGGATAACTCAGGTGGATGAATGAGTGATTAAAGAAATATAAGAGGTGTCGATCTCAATAAACACAGTGTGGTAGCAATGAGTTGGCTAGGATACAATTCGAAAAAGTGTTTTTAGTGCAAAAATCGACGCAATAAGTAGACAACGGTGTAACAAATCTCTCCAACGGACGAGAGGCCTTCATCAATGCGGTTTTGTATATTGCAGTGCAGTCCCAATGGTTTAATGGCGATCTTTCTGGCCATAACTACTTTTCTAACCATTTGGGGCATCAAGTTAACAGTTATAATGCTTTCAACGCCTATATTTCTTCGTCGTGGCGAAGTTCAATCTTGCGTTGTTTTGATATCTCAACGAAGTTCCAGTTTTGAAAACCTTCCTTATATGAAGTCTCTTCTGGAATATTCTTCAAATTTTCTATCTTTTCTCTCTTCTTATTGATCTTTCTAACCTTCTTCCCTGTAATATTATTTTGGGTATTCCTCTTTCCATTTTGATTCTTATCTTCTTTTAGCATAGTAACTTTGTGCTATTGATGGTCTTTCGTAGGGTTCAAGGCCAATACTTATTCTCTATCTGGGGTATTTTCTCTACTCTTCGGTGAGTCTTCTTGTGTTCTTTCAACTTTGACATCCAATTTTTTGGTTCTGAACAAATTTGATCTATTCTCCTGTTCTTCAATCAAGTGTGCTATCCTCCTAATCATGAAATCTTTTAATTCTTGCTTCTTTTGTTCTAATACTTACTCTTCTTTTCTTTTGGCCTGATATTTCTCAATCCAAGTTTTTCCTAGTAATATATCAAATGGGATGATGTTCTCAATAAATTTAACAACCTCAAAATATTCCTCTATCATAGTTCCATGAGAACTCATAGATATCCGGGTGAGTCTTCCACATAGGGTTATCAAATTTCCTCTAAATAATCATATTCTTCCTAATGAAGGAATCATAGTAGGATTTCCCAAAATTTCCCAAGTTCTTTCTGTCATGATGTTCACCTGTGTTTCTTCATCCATAACATAGTCAATGCCGAAGTCTCCTATTCTTGTTTCTATGCATTCTTTTTCTTTGATGATATCTGGTAAGTTGGTATTCCTGTGATCATTTAGGGTGTCTTTTATTTGTAGAAATACATTATCTGATTCTTTTTGGGGTTTTTCCATGGTCTTAGTCTCTTGATCTTCCTCAGGGTTTTCTTGTCTCATATTCATTCTTTCAAACTTAGCAATCATTCTAGGGAAATCAAAAACTTCATGATCCATAGCTTGACAACAAAGACAACTAGGTATTCTATCAAGGCATTCCTTAGCAATATGACCTGGCCTTCTACAAGTATAACAAAGGGTTAATCCTCTTTTCCTTTTAAATGATCCCCAAACTTTCCTATACTGCGCACTAGGGACATAGTAGCTAACCTGCAAAATATTCTTTCTAGGGTCCTGCATCCATTTGTTAGTCCAAACATTCTTTCTATGCATAGGAATAACATATATTTCATCATTTATACTTATATCAAACCTTCTTTCTTCTATTTGTGCCCTAGTTTTCAAGCTAGGACAAAATTTATCAAACATACCTAGATCCATACTTTTGAAACAAAAAATTCCACTTATCTTTATTTTCAATCAAACTTTTCACTGTTCTTACCTTTATTAGGGCACACAGCCTTAAGATCTTAACTCTTTTTTTAAGATATGACTTCTCTTCTTAGCACAGATCTTCCCAATTCAAGTAGAATACTGCGCACTAAAGAAACAGATCTACACACAGATATTTCTTTTCTTCAGTTCCTAGCAATCACAGTTTTAGGTAGAATATTGCGCACTTCAGCAGCAGATCTATGCACAGAGCTTATTTTTTTCTTTACTTCAGTTCCTAGAAATCATAGTTTAAGGTCCCAACAATGAAACCATTTTTTGGCACAGGGGAAGACCCAGGGTTCAACGCTACAATAGCGCACCAAAAAAACCCTAACTACTGGCCCTTTCGTCAACACCTGCGAAGTAGATGAAGTCTCACCCGAGGTAGAGGCAGGGGTGGTTGCAAGAATCATATTTTTGCAACCTTAGATAGGAAACTGATATATGATTAAAACACCTTAACAGAGCACTTATCAATTATAGTTCACAGTATTCACTTCACAGGGAAAAACCTAATTACAGAGAAACACAATATTCAACTAGATCTAACATATAGACGCACTTAACATAAGGGAATAGATCAGATCTAGCATTCATTCAAATTACTAAGCACTAAGCTACTATATTAGATGCATCTAAACATACATTACTACATTAATCATATAAAAAATAAATAATCACAATGCACAAAGAAACCATAACACAACATATACGTGGTTAACCCCCAGCCTAGGGCTACGTCCACCAACTCTTCTTCTCTTTATTATCTTCTTTCAATGCACATAGCCACAAAACCAACTCCACATAGGACAAGATATCTATGCGCACCTCGCTATATCCTCCTTCCTCGAGATTGGTTCAAAACATATCCTTCTTACAATCACTTTCACTTAGATCTGCAAGTTCTCAACACACAATATGCACAGAGCATTTACAACCATTTGCACTTATCTCACTGGCTTACAACTGACTTAGCACTACTTACTTACATCATCGAGCTACTTATTTATAATTTACAAAAGGGGCCTAAACATGGGTAAACCCATGGGCTGACATCCCCATACCTGTTACATAATCCCTAAACCCAAAAATCCCTAAAAAGGGGTCGAGATCCCATGATCTCCGCTTCACTTAGCGCTTCGTCTTCGAACAACCTGTCGAAGTCCCAAAAATAGGTCAAACATGACCAAGGATCCTCAAAACTTGGTCAAGGGCCAACAAGGGTGCATAGAGGAATTTTTTGGATGGATAGGCCAATGCCTATCAATGTTGAGTTGATCACAGCCATTACTGGGCTACCCATGGATGGGGAGAAACCAGAGAAACACTTAAAGGATAAAACTAAAGAAAAAACCATCTCAACCGAAATCAAGGAAAACATGGCACGAAGAGAGGAAATAGGAGAATCAGGATGAATGACATAAATGATCCTATGATGATATTTGCTACAAGATTGCTAGGGTGCAAGTTAACGCGTAAGTGAAGAAAGGAGGAAGTATCAGCAGGAGTGGTAGCAGCTGCAACGCAGTGCATGAAGGGAATCTCGATGAGATGGGCCCCTTATTTGCTTAATTATTTCTTGGATTATTGCAAGGACATGCAAGATTGGGGCTCTGAGTTCCACTACTCATGGTTACTCATCCTCGTTTCACTTGTAGGACGACGAGAATCGATGTACAATATGTTCCTGCAGAGAATACGAAAGTGTGGCATAGCTCGCTACACATCTCTTATAAGCACAAAAAACCTCAAGGAAAAGAAAATAAACAACGATGTATTCGATCTATATTTTTCAGAGATGCATAACCTCTTAACTAAAACATGGAGGATTTCACCAGAGACTGCCTAGGAGTTTGGATAGATAGAAAATTTTCAATCAACGCACCACAACATGTGGGTGTAGGTGAAGAGGGACCCAGACAAGGAGTGTATACAACTAAGTTACTGTGTGATTATGTGGGACATATAGATGGAGGTCCAGGAGTGGACCAAGAAATGGAAAGTGATCGTAATCCCAAGGACAGTGCCAGAAGGACAAACTCATACGTAAGACCGAATAGTCCCTACGCAACAAAGAAGCACAAATGGTGCAAGAAAAAAGAAGAGTGTTGCAAAAGGCCAAGTGGGGGAAAGCAACCCCATAAAAAAGAAAAGTAGGACAAAGAAGAAATCAAAGTGTGGTTCTAGATGAGATCCACCGTGCATAGAGTAGGCACCAAGAGGAACAACAAAACATGTGTGCGCTAGAGAAGAAAGGGAAGAGACATAGGAAATGCCCATGGATGAAAAAATTGGGTAGGAGACGAGAATAGATACATAGATTCCAGAGGCATATGAGCCATCATATGCCCAAAGGAAGAGGACATGGGAGAAAGCAAGTGGCTCCAGGAAGAAGGTGAAGGCCTGCAGAAAACCACTGGAAACATCACTGAAAATAGATGATGTTGAACTAATATCCATGAGAGTCAAGGATCAACTATATGAGGTATGGGATAATGCAAAGAACCATAAGGCTTCGATTTTGGAGAAAATACAGGAAGTAAAAACTACGTTGGAGTAGTTGAGGATCAGGGCAGAGCAGTCATAAAAAAAAAAACCAACAAAAACTAAGGAAGGAGTGCCTGTTGGAGAAACAATGCAAATTACAGCATAGGGGAGTGCAAATTTTATCATAACCCCTGAGATGTTGTTCATCGACAAGGAGGAAACATAGAGGCCCCTAAAGGAAATTAAGACATTGGACTTGGTGTTGCCCAAGATTCCGATGAAAACACTCGATAAATTAAAAATAAGTGTCGCACAAGAAATTCAGTCCAAGGAAAGGTCTGATGCAATGAAATTGCATATAGCGCAGGAGGAAAACATCACACTAAAGGAAGAAAATATCCAAGAAGGGTAGGAAAATAATATAGCACAACAAAAAGTAGAGGAGATGGAGAAGTACATTGGTGAAATATTTCTAACCATCCCAGACAGTCCAGAGTCAGAGGGAGTATCTTCTGAAGAGAAGATGAGGAAAATAACATAGGCCTTGGAGTAGAACATGGACCAGATGAAGGAGCTAGAGGAGTGCATATTACCCACTACTCCTCTAGAAGTTAGAGCACAATGAGAGAAAAATGCAACAACATCTGCAGAAATCATATCGCAGACGATACAAACAATAACAGAGTTGTTGGAGAAGAGTGCCCAACTGTGGAAACAACTCTTATAAGATGGGAGCTTGCAGGACCTACAAAGAAGGGAAGATAAACTACATGCAGTAATGGCAGATCTGAAACAATGACATAAGACAATGTCATTTCCTGAGAAAATCAAGGCTGCGACAGAAATGAAGATCCTACAAGCAAAGGAGAAAGTAGTGCATGGGAAAAAAATTGCAATATAGGCTCAGATGGAGCCCTTGGAGGAAAAGGTGGAGCAATTGGTCATTGATATCGACGCAGTGAAACTACACATAGAACATATAGGCTTGGAGGGGGGATAAATATTGAGACCTCCAGTCACTGCATAGATGGTGGAAGCCATGACGCAGAAGAGAAACCATGCTAAGGAGAAATGACAACATATAATAGAGATGTATGAAGCACTGACACATGCAGTAAAATATGTAGGAGTCTGTGAGTGACTTGGGATGAGTCACGATGTCAGTGTTGGGGGCCTATTGGCACAGGAATTTTTTGGGAAGAATCAAGGAAGTTTTGAAGGAATCAAATCAACACTAGAAAATAAGGGAGAACGCCATAAATAGAGGAAAATCAATGCTCAAAATTGAGGAAAAGAAGTGTTGGAAACAGAGGAAAAGCAGTGCCAAGAAAAACAGTTACAAAGTGGACAAACTACTGCAGAGCAGTTGGAAACTTGAGAAGCACTGACTTGGATCAATGGGTGGATCAAGGACCTATGAAGATTAATTCAAGAAGAAAGTAGACAGACCTAATACACTTAGGTTTAGGGTTTTTTTAAGGGATTTGTCTGATTTTTGTATAAGTAGAATATATTAGGACGGCGAGAGGGTTGTCCTTTTTGTGGGATGGATTGTTGAGTTTGCAGTAGTGATCCAGATTTAGGAGAAAAACAGATTGATTAACATATTGAATACAATAAACACATATATATGAACAATAACACAGATATCTAGTGAACAATATCTTCTATTGAATAATGAAATAAGATGAAACTGTAAAACTGCAGAACTGAAACACTTGCTTGAATGGTGGTAGCTATATCTGAGAAGAGATGTGGCTGATACATGCATTTGTTTAAGAAGAATGAATTAAAATGAGACTCTAGAGGCCTTTTTTATATTACTCATGAATTCCAAAACCCTAGAAATCCAAAAACCTAACCCTAGGAGGTGAAATGTCAAAAGTCATGTGGGCCCCTATGGGTAAGTTGGTACCTCAACTTCCTGGGGTCATAAATTTTTCATACGACCTTCGTTTTCGACGCATGATATCCCATTAGAAAGGTATTTCAGAGAGATACACATTCCACCATTAAAATCTGACTCTGTCCATAGTTCGACTATGGCAAGCCAAAAAAACACTGTTTAGGGATCCAAAACAGACCTAGAAGTACAACAAGATGTCCTGACATGAAAATATATAAAATAATCCAGTTGGATTAGGTGAGAGGCCACCAATATCCACTTGGAATATGTGTAGGTCTTCAGAAAACCCCAGAAGTGTAGAGCCCACAATTACAAATAAGTATAGAAGAATTTGCTGAACTAAAAATGGACAAGAGGGGCCAGTTGGAATAGGTGGGTGGCCACCAATAGTCAATTGGATCAAGTAGGTCCTTTAGTTGAGTAAAGGTCTTGTTGAGGGACTTGGGCGGTTTGTGGAGATAGGGTATAATGAAGGAAGAAATGTACAATGAACAACACTAGATCTTACAAGAATATGAATAAACAATCAAAGAGACAAATCTTTGTGGACATAACCCCAGTGGGGGTGAACCATGTTATATGTGTGTTTTCTACGAATGTATGCAGTGTTTATGAGTGTGTTTTATATATTAATTTTATGATGATCATTTTAAATGATAAAGGAAATAACACTATGCACTAAGAATAAACTAAGGAAAGAACTGTAGATTAGCACTAAATGAATGAATGCCATAGCTAGTGTTTAGATATGAAGCTTATGGTACAATAGATGAATATCTATCATGGAATACTTGCTACTTTAATGATTAATGAGGTTTGTTGGTCATATATTGTTTCACTGGTAAGATTTAGGGTTAGCATAATATATGGGTATTCGAAGGTTAGCAGTTGAGTGGTGTTGGCACAGGGGAAAACCCAGGGTTCAACGCTTCAACAACACGCCAACAAAACCCTAACTACCGGCCCTTTTGAAAACACCTGCGAAGTGGATGAAGTCTCACCCAAGGTAGAGGCATAGGGGGGTTGCAAGAATCAAGTGTCTACAACCTAGCTAGGACACAGATATGTGATCACAATGCTTTAATAGAGCACTTAGCAGTTAACATCATTAGTCACTAAAACTTATTCACATCGCAGATAAAACCTTAATTATAGAACAACACACTATTCAACAAGATCTAGCACATCCAATCACTTAGCATATAGAAATGGATCGGATCTAGCATTCATTCATATCACTAAGCATTAAACATTCATCTAGAATAAGCACTAAGCAAATAAATACACAACTACATGAACAACATAGAACAAAGCACCATAACACAGGATATACGTGGTTCACCCCCGGCGTGGGGCTACGTCCACCAACTGTTCGTCTTCTTTATTATCTTCTTTCAATCTTCTTGCATGCACAGAGCCACAAAACTCACTCCGCATAAGACAAGAAATCTGCGCGCACCTTGCCATATCCTCCTTCCCCAAGTTTGACACAACACAAAGCCTTCTTACAATCACTTGCACTTAGCTTTGCAAGTTCTCAACACACAATATGCACAAAGAATTTACAACTATTTTCACTTAGCTCAATGGATTACAACCGAATCCTTCTTACATTGCCTAACTATCTATTTATATATTACAAAAGGGGCCTAAACATGGGTAAGACCCATGGAATGACATCCTGTACTTGTTACATAAACCCTAAACCCAAAAATCCCATAAAAGGGGGCGGGATCCTACGATCTCCACTTCGCCCGACGCTTCATCTTCGACCAACTTGTCGAAGTCCCGAAAATGGTCAAACATGACCAAAGTTATCCAAAACTTGGTCAAGGTCCAATAGGCCCCCAACACTCACCTGTGACTCATCCTGAGTCACTCTGATCTAGGTAAATGTGCTTTGAAGCCCTCGAGCTTGGCTCGAGCTGCTTCGACTGTAATGTCCCCACTTTGGATGTTAGCTAGATGGATGTTATAGCAAGTACAGGGGTATTTGAGAGGAATTGGGGGGTCTAGTTGGCATTTATCATCATATTCCATCATTATAATCCATTCAGCACAGGTTGGCTTTGGTTTCGTTCCATTCCGACGATTTCCATGATTTTGACTATTTTGAGCTATAAGTTAATTAAAATCACTGAAGAGGGCATTTTGGGAACATTACTTGGAGGAACCTCTCAGTGTAATAGCTCATTGGAA
>ML780946.1:596034-633877 GCA_009831015.1 Picea engelmannii | reverse complement strand
AAGTCACTTTGGAGGGACAAGGTGAGACAAAAAGTATAAAAGGAAGGCAAGGGCCTCTACTCATGATTCATGTATGATCTTATTTTGATTTCTGGCTTCTAGCTAGTGAGCCCAATATTGGGGGTTTTGAGGGTTTTGACATAGCAAACCCTAGAGGACAATTCGGTGGTGAAAGATTCCACCTATCTTGTCCCAAGCTTGGTCTCGAAGATGAAATACTCTCCCACACCATTATAGTTCCATATCTACTCAGTTGCAGAAGGATTCCACATCAGTTGCTTGTGCAGGTAGAGAGAGGGTGCACCAGTTAGGGTTTCCAGCAAGGGGGGCACACCATTCATTGAGGAGGGATTCATCCTAGCTGAGGAGAAGGGATTCCGGGAATTCCAAGTAGTGGGTTTCCTTTGCAGGTGTCTTGGCATCATTCTTGGTGGTTTTCTGGAGTCTTTCAGTGGAGGATCGATTTGTATTGAGAGTGGGATGTTTTCCCAAGAGGAGGGCGCACCATTATTTGGAGGGTAGCTAGATCTAAGGATATAGCCGACATTTGAGGATTTGAGCACTTGGGTTCTCATTGCAGTGTCCTAATCTATCATTGTGGAGAGTTTCGGAGAATTTGGAGGCCTCTTTCATCAGGGCCAAATTATCTAGGGCTTCAGTCATCCAGTGGGGCATACCATTCAGTGGGGGATTTCAGATCTACAGAGATTGAGAGGGATATTGGAGATTCAAGCACCTAGGTTTTTCTTACCATCACCCGATCTATTGTTTGGCATCTTTCTGGAGGTGATTGGACATCTTTGGCACCAGGGCTGAATTGTTGAGGAGCTTCAGTTATCTAGCAGAGCGTGGCATCTTCCAGCAGTGAGGGGTTTGGCACTTGGCATTGGTATTCATCTCTTATCCAACCTTTGGAGGATTATTTTGTATTTTCGGGAGCATTTTGTAGCATCTCATATTGGTTATCCATTGTCTATCATATTGGCCATCTGTTGAGCATTCCAGATTGGCATCTCCATTTTAGCAGGTTCTTCTATTTTATGAATAAAGAAGAATTGAGATGTTTTGGCTTGTCTATCTTATTGCATATGGTTGAGGTATGTTCCACGGTTATCTCTTTTTGTTATTTGATGCATACACACATATAAACACATCTAAAAGGTATATCAACAAAGTGTTTGACAAAATACCTCACTTAGAAAAAGTTTAAAAAAAACACCAAAACAGTGATGATCCTTGCATATTGGCTTGGGATCATTACAGTGGTATCAGAGCTTAGACTCCTGCCAGTCTGAGGGATCTTCTATAAGGAAATATGGGGTCTATAGATTTTGTTGGAATAGCTGTGAGTTGTGAAATAGAATATCATGCACTTTGTGAGAGACTTGGGCCTCTAATAACGCTTCAAAAGTTTATATCCATGAAAAACCCCAGTTGGAGCGAAGATGAGGTGACATATTGGACCAACATAGCAGAAGGAGGAAGAGCCAGAGAAACTAGATGGAAGGAAGCACAAAGAAACCCCACACCCATTAGGAGCACACAACTTTGCTACAGTTGCAAGGTGCCTTGGGAACCAGATGATAGGTGTAGGGGTAAGGGTAAGAAGCATATCATTGAGGTACACTATGATAGTGATGATGAGGATTCAGAGCAGTCAGATGATGACAGTGACTCTTGCATAGAGGCTAGTGATAGTGAATCTACCTCAGAGGATAGTGATGATGACTCTTGCACAGAGGCTAGTTATGCTTGCATGCTTGAGGAGGAGGATGACCCTTGTGTAGTGGATAGGCAGCTAGATGGACAGGATGATAGCCCCAGTGTCTCAACAGGCACGTCACATACCATTGATGACCTTACGCCTCAGCAGAGTGGTGACACTAGTGAGGAGTCACACRTGTTAGCAACTAGAGATGATGAGCTTCCTATGGGGGCCATGACACATCTGACACCTGTTCAGACACCCATGATAGCCACATTAGATGAGGAGATCAGTGGCACATCAGGTATGATGGATGAGCCTAGTGTGAGGGATGCACACCATGGATAGGTAGACCCACAGATCCAGGAGGAGGTACAGGACGTACATGCAGTTGACCCCACACATACAGGTCAGTCAGAGGAGATGGAGTCACACCTATTGGAGACTCTAGTGGTTGAGTAGATGGCAGAGGTTGACAGGTGGATGGATCACTTACTTCGAGGATCAGATTGAATGGATGAGGATGCACTCTTTGGCAKTCAGGATGACGATAGCACGTGTATGGATAAAACTATATGGGATCCAGGCACAGATGATAGTAGCAGGTTGAGTGCACAGGAGGATACAACTGCTCATACAGGATACAGTGTGAGTCAGGGGGAGATGGAATCTAGTGATGGGATGCAGTGGCATACATGAGTACCTAGTGGCACAGTAGACAACATGTAGTTAATCACTTTATCTTCTACAGAGAGTGTTGTTAGTGATGGCACTAGTAGTGAAAGGCATGAGGGGGTACCCCAGCATGACTATGATCAGGAGTCACACCACTTAGCAACACAATTGGGAGTTAGTGAGGCTATGATCAAGGAAGCCACTAGACATATTGATGACATGCATGTAGTGATGGTATATTATGGTTGGAGAGCATCAGTGGCACAGGGTAGCTTAGATGGAGGATTTTCCATGGATGATTTTCACACTCTCCGGGTGAGAGTGTCTATGATAAGGACTGACTACCAGCAGTTGTTGATAGACAGAGACTACCTACTAGGGATTGGCGAGTTGTATCATAGGGCCTTGAGGGGGCAGGATTTGGAGGTAGACCGACTCACTCGGGAGTTGGAGAGCACTCGAGGATTCTTGAGAGGCACACAAACCACCCTTCAAGAATCAGAGTCTATATCAGATGGGTCTCTTGAGGAGATTCGTCAGAGATCCACTTCATCTGTCTTAGTGGACAGTTAGATGTATCAATCAGTCACATTAACAGAGGATGTTGATGATCTAGCAGAGGAGAAATAGTCGATGGGGGACACTTCCATTTGTGTCTTGGGATTGGTTTATCTCCATGTAGAGATTGATCCAGTTGTACGCCCAGGATCTGTGAGGCAACATGAGTTTGCGAGAGATGACATGAGTATGTCAGAGCATACCGTGATGAGTGATAGCTCACAGAGAGATGCTGAGGTGTATGGTGGCATTCGTAGGGGTATAGTGCCTTGCAGGGAGGAGACACACTCAGGGGAGTATGTATATGTCACTCCTCTGCAACAACACATAGTTGTGGTAGATCACCTTCACCATTTCAACAGTTGCGTGGTAGATGAGAAATGGAGGTTAGTTGACCAGCAGTCGGAGGGGTTACTTCTAGTTGTACTGGATGGTTGGGATTCGGTGATGACCATAGGAGAGCATTGATCATGGATACCAATGGACGAGATTCTGGTTGAATCCTTGGGATTGACCAAAGCATGTGATGCCTTCCAGTCCTACAATCAGCTGCAGATATATCTGTTATCCTTTCCCGACATGTTTATCATTGAAATCAGCATGAGTAGGATAGCAGATGAGAACATAGGGCTTCTGACAGTGATTAGTCTCACACAGGAGTAGTTAGAGGAGATTGGAAGTGATAAACTTCCAAGTTTATCATGGGACCCAGGAATCCATTTTGTTATCACGATGTTCATGTTGACCTAGGTTGTACCAGAGAGCCTCACACTCCACCTTGGTTGGGTTTGGAGTGGGTCTACAGGTACTTGTCCTATGGGGTGAGACCTTTTCTTCCGCTTGATCATCATGATAGGGCATGGATATGTTTGGATAGGTACTTCTTCTGCAGAGATGCCTATACAGATATAGTTTCTGGACAGCAGGTCCAGTGGTCACAGGTATGTCAACTTGAGGATCCAAGGGAGGAGGATTCAGTATGTATGTAGGGGGCAAACAGTCATGGTCAGAGTAGTGTAGTGTCAGCATGAGGATCTTCGAACGAGGTTAGCATGGGACCCATGGATTGCAGGATTAAACAACTCATTGACCGACAGGGGAGAGTGGACCATTGCAGGGGAAAGTTATTTTGACTTTCCATTGAGCTTCAGTGTTGAGAGGAGTGCATCGCTTGCAGGTGCCTCATGGAGGTATTGCATCACCTCAGTCGGACATCAACATGTGCAGTTGATGGAGGCCTTGTGGATCTTGGTAGAGATTTGAAGGATGGACTCATTCCGAGATGAGGCCATGTGTCATATGCAGGAGGATCACAGGGTTGATATCTTTCAGGACTATGCTTTGTAGAGTATTGCAGTTCACTTCCTGATATGGGATCCAGGGGGTGGAGTGCACTATTGTTTGTATTTCGAGGGGTTCTACTTTGTATCCCATAGGTGGACATGGGATCCTGGCATTTTAGTTGAGTGGATTTGGCTATTGCTTGAGGACAAGAAATTTTCTAGCAGGGAGGACTGTAGTGTCCCCACTTTGGGACATCATCACAGGGCATAGACTTATGATGACCAGAGTAGCCAGATGGATGTTATAGTGAGTACAGGGGTATTTGAGAGGCATTGGGGGGTCCAGTTTGAATTTATCATCATATTCCATCATTATGAGCCATTCCGCATAGGTTGGCTTTGGTTTCGTTCCATTTCGACGATTTCCATGATTTTGACTATTTTGAGCTATAAGTTAATTAAAATCACCGAAGAGGGAATTTTGGGAACATTACTTGGAGGAACCTCTCAATGTAATAGCTCATTGGAATCAGGAGGAGCAACACTACAGGATGGGATGGCTAGAAGTGATTTTTAGTGGCCAGGGAAGCCACAAGGAGAGATAAGGAGATTTTTAGAGGTAAAAAGGTTAATTAATTAATTAAAGTGATTTAATTAATTAATTAAATATTAATAAAATGAAAGTCACTTTGGAGGGACAAGGTGAGACAAAAAGTATAAAAGGAAGGCAAGGGCCTCTACTTATGATTCATGTATGATCTTATTTTGATTTCTGGCTTCTAGCTAGTGAGCCCAATATTGGGGGTTTTGAGGGTTTTGACATAACAAACCCTAGAGGACGATTCGGTGGTGAAGGATTCCACCTATCTTGCCCCAAGCTTGGTCTCAGAGATGCAATACTCTCCCACACCATTCTAGTTCCATATCTACTCAGTTGTAGAAGGATTCCACATCAGTTTCTTTTGCAGGTAGAGAGAGGGTGCACCAGTTGGGGTTTCCAGCAAGGGGGGCACACCATTCATTGAGGAGGGATTCGTCCTAGATGAGGAGAAGGGATTCCGATAATTCCAAGTAGTGGGTTTCCTTTGCAGGTGTCTTGGCATCATTCTTGGTGGTTTTCCGAAGTCTTTCAGTGGAGGATCGATTTTTATTGAGAGTGAGACATTTTCCCAAGAGGAGGGCGCACCATTATTTGGAGGGTAGCTAGATCTAAGGATCTAGCCAGTATTTGAGGATTTGAGCACTTGGGTTCTCATTGCAGTGTCCTGATCTATCATTGTGGAGAGTTTCGAAGAATTTGGAGGCCTCTTTCATCAGGGCCAAATTATCTAGGGCTTCAGTCATCCAGTGGGGCATACCATTCAGTGGGGGATTTCAGATCTACATAGATTGAGAGTGATCTTGGAGATTCGGGCACCTGGGTTGTTCTTACCATCACCCGATCTACTGTTTGGCATATTTCTGGAGGTGATTGGACATCTTTGGCACCATGGCCGAATTGTTGAGGAGCTTCAGTTATCTAGCAGAGCGTGGCATCTTCCAGTAGTGAGGGGTTTGGCACTTGGCATTGGTCTTCATCTCTTATCCAGCCTTTGGAGGCTTATTTTGTATTGTCAAGAGAATTTTGTAGCAGCTCATATTGGTTATCCATTTTCTATCATATTGGCCATCTATTGAGCATTCTAGATCGACATCTCCATTGTAGCAGGTTCTTCTATTTTATGAATAAAGAAGAATTGAGATGTTTTGGCTTGTCTATCTTATTGCATATGGTTGAGGTGTGTTCCATGGTTATCTCTTTTTGTTATTTGCTGCATACACACATATAAACACATCTAAAAGGTAGATCAACAAAGTGTTTGATGAAATACCTCACTTAGAAAAAGTTTTAAAAAGACACCAAAACAGTGATGATCCTTGCATATTGGCTTGGGATCATTACATAGACCTACTGCTTCACTAGAGCCTCTTTCTCGACGAGCTCCTGAATAAATTTCTCGGTCACCGGTCCTTCCAATCATTGTTCCACCATGGTGACTACTTGTTCTAGCTGTGCACCTTGTCCCTCTATCTCCTCAAAAAGTGTGTAGGGTTCATCCTATATCGGCTGAAGTCTCTAGGTCACTTCCATGAATTTACTCTGGATGGCATGGACCTGTTTCTGAACTAGCTGCAATTCCTATGAACTTTTCGTATTCTCAATTGCCGAAAGTAGTTTCAACTGTTGTTGTATTGTCACTGCTTGTTGCTTGGCCTCCTGGAGCTGTGACTCCAATGTCCTTAGTTCTGGGTCCTCTGCAAGGCTCTCATAGGTCTATGCACTTCGACTGCTTAATTTCTTTCGTTATAAGGCCAATGCCTTGATTCTTTCGACTGCGCTCTGAGTAGTTTCTTCCCTCTGATCTCGCACTTCCCGCAGAGTGCTTGGAATGACTTGCAGTTTGAGTTCTGCCACTCTTGCTTGAAGCTGTTGAATAGCTTCAGCGAGATTCTCCACTTGACTCTCCACTGTGTCTTATTCTGTCTGTGTGAGGCCCAACATAGAGTGAAGTGCTCTAGTGAATGCTTCTATAACTCCAATCTGCTCCGCGAGTAGCTGTTATTTTTCCTTCTAGATCTGTGATTTATCCTCTGCAAACTTTGCCTAGAGGTCATATTTCTCTTGCTTCACAACCCGACGTTTCTATAGGGATTATTCTTTTTCTTTCTTTAATGCCTCTATGGCCTTCTCCTTTTCCTCCTAGACCTGACGAAGGTGATCCTTTGTCGAATAAGTTAATATGCATAGTTGGGAAGGCTCATCTCCTACTTCTATGTCCACTGCTGACAATGGAACAATAGACACTGCGCAGATCAAATAGAGAGTATGTTGTACCCCTTTGAGCTCTGCCTCAATCCTGTCAAACATTATCTACTGTTTGGCTTTTCTTCGCTGCAAAATGTCCTCTGAGGTATCTGATACAATGATGATGATGAGGTCAATATCATCTACCGTGAGCATAGTCGGAAATGGAGGTTTATTAGCTTTTGAATTCTTTCGCGATGAAGGTTTCTTCGGGGAACCCTTTCTTTTCTTGGACGTCTCAACCTCTGTGATGTATCTTTAGGTGGTGTCACTTCACCATGTTCCTATTTTTTTCTTCCCCTTCATCCTCTTCTTTGTCTACTTCGTCACCTCCTCCTCCTTCAGGTGAATCTGGTGTAGTTTCCTTTGATGCGTTGTTCAATTCCTGTACCTCTTCTTTCTTTTTCTTCTTGCTGCTGCTGGGTGCATCATATTCTTCTCGGGTGTCTAAAAGACTTCCGATGAGGTTAGGGTTAGAGATTTCTTTTTGTTCAACCGATACAAGGAACTCTGCAGGCCATTCCTTGGTTATTTCTTCCATGTCCTCCTCTGTGAGTTTGTAATAGGACAAGAGCTCTTCCTTGTGTTCGTCCCCATGCACAGTGATGTAAATGAAATTCCTATATACATGGAACTTCACAAGTGGTTTGAACCTATGAAAAGTATTCGACGTCATGCGAGGGAAAKATTTGATGTCCCTCTTCAGCTATAAATAATATGTGTGGAACACTGCATTGGATTGCCATTATTTTTCCATGTTGATCGAATACCAGAGCGTAGTGAACTTCATGGCCAGTGGTTCATATGACTCAATTTCAGGGAAGTTCACTCCTTCCGACATCTCCCAATAAATGAAGGCAATGAGAATCAACAACGAGCTAAAATGAAACTCATGGCCCTGGTCCTGTGCTTCGTGGCAATCTTGCTCCAACTGGTTGACGAGGTAGATATCCTAGTTCATTTTCATCCCTTCGACGCATTTTCCTACAAGGTCGATGATGAACCCCATGACCTATGTTGGTCAGTTCTTCCTGATGAGATTACCAATGATCAAGTAGAAATCTAGGCACACTGCACCATTCTAGATGGAGGCTACCTTGTAGCCCCGTTTCCATTTTTCTACATCGCCGTAAGTTTCTTTTATGCGCTGTGCTAGGGCATGATCTATAACCTTCCCTAGGAAAAAATCTTGAGGGTCGGGTCCTTGCATGCTTAATCCAATGATCCGGTGAATCAACGCCAGATCTATTGTGATACGTCGATCCAACCACAGGTAACCACCATGGTAGTATGATAGGAGGAGTTCAACGCATGCATTAACCTCTTGATGTCTTCTGAAGTGTGTTATCTTCATCACATGAGGATGGTTGATCTTACAAAGTCCATGGTCCATAGCTGGGGGATTATCTTCGACTTCTTCCCCGTTGTATTTTTCAAGTACTTGTGTGGTGCGAGAATTCCATAGTTCTTGCGGTCTCCTAAGTTGAAGTCACTGATATTTAGCATCATAATCTGTCCTAACTATAGTCCAAATGCACATATCTCCTTCGAGAGGTACAAAGTAATAAATGTATAGTCGAAGTCCCTCGGGACGCTATCATGACTAACCACTCCAACCAGAGGTAGGATATAGTCAGGCAGGACTGACGGGATGAGTTTCGTGTTCGCCAAGTCATCACAATGCTTTCTTCTCTTCTCTGTTGCAGTTCGGGAGGGCCCATATTGACGTGCAGTCGATGGGGATGCTTGCACTCCTCTTGTTGACGAGGCCTATTCTCCCGCAGACATGACCTTCTTAGCCTTGAGTTCTATGAGGATTTCTTCGGCGGATTTCTCTACTGCGCTAAGATCGCCCGACATACACACTCGAGATCATATATCTCGGGTTGGTGAACAAACAATCAAGGTAGAAGAATGGATGGTGAGGTTACAATAAGCACTGCATGAAAGTGATTAGTTCTTTGTGGGCTCGGATAATCACAATTGGTAAAAGTGTCCACAGTAACATAGTCAATGGGTTAAATAGATAACATCGTAACGAATTCCTCCAATGGGTAGGAATGCCTCAATCAATGCGATTCCATCCGTTATGGTGTGGTCTCAATGGTCCAATGAAAAACGTTCCGACAATAATTTCTTTTCTAGCCGTTCTGGAGTGTTGTTCTAATGGTCGGGGTGCCTCCAATGATCATATTTCTTAGTCACGGTGAAGTGCCAATCTGTTTTATTCTGCTATTCCATTGAGATTATTTTCTGCAAGTCTTCCTTCGGCGAAGTCCTCTCTAGAACCTCCTCCAATTTTTCTAGCTTTGCTTTCTTCTTATTGAGCTTTTTAGCTTTGTTTCCTGTGATTTGCATCTCTGGATTCCTCTTTCCATCATTGTTCTTATCTATTCTTAGCATAGCAACTTCGCACTGTTGAGGATATTTCACAAGGTTCGAGGATAATACTTCTTCTATTAGTGTTTCTGGAGTAGGTTCTCTACTCTCCTGCATGGATAGGTTCTTTAAGCCTTCTTGTGTTCTTTCAACTTCGACAACTAAGTCTCTGGACCTCATTTGCTTCAACTTGTCCTCTTGTTCTTCTATTAAGCACGTTATTCTCTTAGACATGAAATCCCTTAATTCTTTCTTTTTTTATTCTATAGCTTCCTCTTCTTCTTTTCTTTGGATCTGATCTCTCTCGATCTAGGTCTTTCCTAACAAAAGTGCAAAGGGAGCGTTGTTCTTAGCAAACTTAATAACCTCAAATTCTTCATCTATCGATGTTCCATGAGAAACCATAGGTACATGGGCAAGTCTTCCACATAGGGTTATCAACTTTCCTTTGAACAATCCTATTCCTGCCAATGAAGGAATCATAGAAGGATTTCCTAAGATTTCCCAAGTACTTTCTATCATAATGTTCACCTATGTTTCTGCATCCAATACACAGTCTATGTCGAAGTCTCCTATTATTTTTTCTATGCACTCTTTCTCTTTTAAAATCTTTGATAAACTGATGTCTTTGTGATCATTCAGTGTTTCTTTCATCTACAAGAATATAGCCTCAGATTCTTTCTAGTTCTTTAGTATAGCCTTAGTTTCTTGACCTTCTTCATGGTTTTATTGTTTCATGTCCATCTTTTCAACTTAAGAAATCATTCTAGGGAAATCCAACACTTCATGTCCAATAGATTTACAACAAAGGCAAATAAGACTTCTACCAAGGCATTCCTTAGCAAGATGTCCTAGTCTTCTGCAACTATAACAAAGAGTTAATCCTCTCTTTCTCTTAAATGATCCCTAATCTTTCCTGTACTATGCACTGGGATCACAGTGATGGACCTACAAAAAAATATTTCTAGGATCCTGCATCCACTTGTTAGTCCACAAATTATTTCTATGCATAGGGATAACATATATTTCACTATTTTTATCATATCTATTCATATCACATATTCTTTCTTCTAGTTGTGCCCTAGTTTTCAGACTAGGATGAAATCTATCAAATATACCTAGATCCATGCTTTCAAAATAAAAATTTCCACTTATCTTACCTTTATCAGAGAACAAAGATTAAGATCTTACCTCTTTTATTCAGATCAAACTTTTCTTTATAGCACAGAGCTTCACAAGTCAAGTAGAGTAATGTGCACTAGGGAAATAGATCTACACATAGGCTTTCTCTTTTCTTCAGTTCCCAACAATCACAGTTTTAGGTCTCGACAATGAAACCATTTGTTGGCACAGGGGTAGACCCAGGGTTCAACGCTTCAACAACACACAAACAAAACCCTAACTACTGGCCCTTTTAGCAACACCTGCGAAGAAGATGAACTCTCACCTGAGGTAGAGGCAGGGGGGGTTGCAGGACTCAAGTGTCTACAACCTAGCTGGGACATAGATCTGTGATCACAATGATTTAATAGAGAACTTATCAGTTAACATTCATTAGTATTTAAACCTTATTCACATCGCTGGTAAGACCTTAATTACAAAACATCACAATATTCGACAAGATCTAGCACATCCAATCACTTAGCATATAGAAATGGATCAGATCTAGAATTAATTCATATCACTAAGAATTAAACATTCATCCAGAATAAGAACTAAGCAAATAAATACACAACCACGTGAACAACATAGCAAAAATCACCATAACATAAGATATACATGGTTCACCTGCAACACGGGGCTACATCCACCAACTCTTTGTCTTATTTATTATCTTCTTTCAATCCTCTTACATGCACAGAGCCACAAAGCCCACTCCGCATAGGACAGGAGATGTGCACGCACCTTGCTAGATCCTCCTTCCTCGAGTTTGGCACAACACAGAGCCTTCTTACAATCACTTTCACTTAGCTCTGCAAGTTCTCAACACACAGTATGCACAAAGCATTTAAAACTATTTGCACTTATCTCACTGGCTTACAACCGACTCCTTCTTACATCACCTAGATATCTATTTATATATTAAAAAAGGGGCCTAAACATGGGTAATACCCATGGAACAACATCCCATACCCATTACATAAACCCTAAACCCAAAAATCCCACAAAAGGGGGCAATATCCCGCGATCTTCACTTCGCCTAGTGCTTCATCTTCGACCAGCCTGTCGAAGTCCCAAAAATGGTCAAACACGACCAAGGTTCTCCAAAATGTGGTCAAGGGCCAACAAGTGGATCTAATGTTTCTGAGAGAGAAACACATCCCATCCCATGGTTGCAGACATCTGAGTCCTATGCCAACCCATTGAAGCCATCTTGGGTGAGACTGCACAGTGCACTATGTGCACTGTGTTTCCTTCTGGTATCTAGAAGAGCCGATGGTAGAAGGAAAGTTGGTAATCTTTTAGTTAGAACCTAGGTCAACCCATAAGTAAACCAACAATCCATGTATTTGAGATTGAGTTATCTCCAGTGTCAGTTGGTGCAGTACATGACTTGGGCCATGGAGAGATGACTACAATAGATAGAGTTACCTCCATGAAAGAAGAAAATCTATCTTCAATATAAACCACTCTTAGTTTTAGATGAAGTTGTTGCCTTCATAGAGGAGAGGAGCTACTCTCAGAATGAAACATCTATAGTGGGAATGGAGTAGTCATTCTCAACTTCAGAGTAATTGTAGGTCCATATTCTCAATCCTAGAGGAATATTTGTAGATAGAGTAGAGGACATACTCTCAGGAAGTGAGATAGTTAGTGCTATGCAGAAAGCACATAAAGCTAGCACATGATTGTGCAGATTAAGGTGAAACTGATCAAGTGTACCAGGTTGGTACAATGTGATGTGAAAATTTGGTTTCGAAGTACATGACATGAAGACTCATGTTTGCAAGTTGAAGCAAGCTCCAAGAGCTTGGTATGGCATGATTGATAGTTTTCTGATGAGCTTGGGATTTTCCAAGACAAAATATGATCCCTACCTTTACTTCAATATTGTGGATGATGGACCAGTTATATTGCTGCTATATATGTGGATGAATTATTCTTGATAGATGAAAAAAATATCATCATAGATTGTAAGAAGAATCTTTCCATTGAATTTGAAATAAATGACCTAGGCCCGATGCACTATTTATTAGGCCTTGAAGTTTTACAGAGCCAAAAGAAGATCTTCCTTAACCAAGGGAAGTATGCAGTTGAAATATTGAAGAGATCTGACATGTTGGAATGTAAATCCATGACCACACCCATGGAAATGAATTTGAAGCTCCTAGTTGATACTTCGTCAGAGTTGGTTGATGTTCCTCTATATAAAAAAATTATTGGTTCTTTGATGTATCTGATGGATACCAAGCCAGATATATTCTTTGTTGTGAACACCTTGAGTCAGTATTTGATAGAGCCTAGATGTGTTCACCTTATAGCTGCAAATCATGTGATGAGATACCTTAAGGGTATGTTGGATTGCGGTTTCTTTTATATTGGAGATCATGACTTCAGACTGTATGGTTATAATGATTCATATTGGGCTGGAAGTGCTTTAGAAAAAAAAAATCACTTCAGGATGTTGTTTTCAATTTTGGGTCAGTCATGACTTCATGGAAAAGCAGGAAGCAATCTAGTATTTCTCTCAGCACAAAAAAAACAGAGTACATTGTAGCATGTTCCACCAGTTGTGAAGCTATGTGGCTTCAAAAGTTCTTGACAGTTCTATTCGATCTGGATATGGAAGCCATCGTGATTCTATGTGATAACCTGCATTGTATAATGATGATGGAGAACCCAATGTTCCATTATAAGTCGAAGAACATAGAGATCTAGTACCACTACATTCATGTAATGGTGTAGAGGGGAGCTATAAAGCTCAAATATGTTGGCACATATGAGTAGGTTTCATATGTGTTGACCAAGCCTCTTTCTTGTGTGAAGTTTGAGTACTTCTGAGACAAGCTTGGTGTTGTCTTAAAGGACCTTGAAAGGGGGAGTGATGCTGTTGATACTATGGTATCTTGACCAACAACAGGTAGCTTCGTTAGGATTTTATATCCTAGGGGATTGATCATCCCTGGACATATCCTGAAGGTTCGGTAAGGAAGGTTTGTCAGATTACCTGTGCATATATATACCAACTATGGTTAGTAGTGGTAGCTCCGTTAGGACTATATATCCTAGGGAATATTATGATTCCTGGGAAGATCCTGAAGGTACAGTAAGGATGGTCTTTCAGAGTACCACGTGGTATATTGTTAGGATTTTATATTATAGGGAATATTATGATTCCTTGGAAGATCTTGAAGGTCCGGTAAGGATGGTCTATTAGAGTACCACAAATGTTGTTGTTGATGCACCTAATTCATTCTATTGCCACATAATGATGATGTTGTTCCAGCTTCATGTTGTTTATGATGTTGTTCCAGCTTCATTCTGTTGATGATGTTAATCCAACTTCGTGTTGTTGATGATGTTGTTCCAGCTTCATGTTGTTGATGATGTTGTTTTTCCAGCTTCATGCTATTGATGTTGATGTTTCAACTTCATGCTGTTGTTGATGATGTTGTTACTTTAGCTTCATGCTATTGATTATGATGACGTTACTCCAATTCCATGCTTTAAACGATGATGATACTGATGATGAGAAAAAATTCCGATGATTTATAGATTTTCCAGTCAGTGTTCCAAATGTCAATGATTATGCTTCCCCCTCCTTATCTTGATGATGTTGTATTGATTCATGTAATCAGAATACCCTTCTTGTTAAGGGGGAGTGTTTAAATATTGTAACTTTGAAGAATATTCTAATTACATTTTAGTTATTATTTAATATATCAAATCCCCTTTTGCGGATTGATCAAGTTAGGTCTTGTATAATATCAAATCCCCTTTTATGGATTGGTCAAACTACATTTGTATAGTAGTATTTATAAATTCATCCCCTAGTAATTATAAAGTGGTTTTAACCACTTCTAGGAGAAGTCATCCCCACCAAGTGAAGAGACATAACATTAGCGCCTCCTCAACTTGTATTTATATGTAAGGATGGTGCCTCATTTGAACACACTCACACTCACTCAACTAGTGCACATATCTTGAAGGCAGTTGCATTTGCAGGAGGAAGGAGAAGAGAGGCACATGCTCAGTCTTGGTTTAACTTTGGTGTTTTGGTCTTAGTCTTGGAATTGTATTGGTAATCTATTATTGAGGAAGTTTTTGTTGGGTTGTTGGTCCTTGACCAAGTTTTGGGGAGTTTCTTGGTCATGTTTGACCATTTTTGGGACTTTGATAGCCTATCGAAGATGGAGCGCCAGACGAAGTGGAGATTGAAGAATCTTAGCCCACTTTTGGGTTTTGGGAATATGTAATGGGAAAGGGATGTCGGCCCATGGGTTTACCCACGTTTAGGCCCACTTTTGTAATGTATAAATAAACATATAAGCATCTAGTAGATGGGGATTGTATCTTTGTGATGTAAGATAAGTGCTAATAGTCTATGTAAGTGCTCTGTGCATGATTGTAGAAGGTTTACAGAGATAAGTGTAAGTTGTTGTAGAAGTTATAGAAGGCTTTGTGCTGAAAGCACAAGGAAGAAGGATCTAGCGAGCTGCGTAGATCTTTTGTCCTATGTGAGGAAGGGTTTTTGGTGGCTTTGTGCCTTTAACCAATTGGAGACGCTAATTAAAAAGAAGAGTTGGTGGATGTAGCCCCAAGGAAGGGGGTGAACCATGTAAATATATGTGTTATGCTTTGTGCTTTGATTTGATGTGTTTATCTCTGCTTTGGCTAAGTGATTTGATATATTTAGATAGTTCTACTTATGCTTTGTGCTTCATTAGATGTATATGAATGGTAGATTTGATATGTATGAAGATGTTTAGTGTTGATATACTGTATCTGACCTATTTTACTATTGCTAAGTGCTAAATTACCTTAGATATAAGTGAATACTGCGATGCTCTGTGCTATCTGTGAAGTATAATAAGGGTTGAATATTGATGAATGATCGATGCTAAGTACTCTAAAAGTGATATAATCACATATTTGTATCCCAACTAAGGTTACAGACACTTGAGTCCTGCAACCACCCCTTCCTCTACCTTGGGTGAGACTTCATTTGCTTCGCAGGTGTTTCTGAAAGGGCCGATAGTTAGGGTTTTGTTGGTGTGCTCTTGTAGCGTTGAACCCTGGGTCTGCTCCTATGCCAACAAATGGTTTCGTTGCCAGGACCTAAAACTTTGATTGCTGGGAACTGAAGAAGAAGACACTTTGTGCAAAGATTCATTTTGAAACTATGGAAGCTTTGTGTGAGGATATGTTCCCTAGTGCGCAATATCCCACTTGATCTGAAAATCTCTATGCTAAAGAAAGAAGGTCAGATCTGAAGAAAAGAAGCGAGATCTGAATGCTTTGTGCTCTAAGAAAAGTAAAAAGTGGAAGTTTCTGAAGAAAAGAGGCTAGATATGTAGAAAAGAGGTAAGATTTGTAAGCTTTTTTCTCTGATAAAGGTAAGAATAGTCAAACGTTTTTAGATTTGGAAGCTTTGTGCTCTACAAAAGTAAAATAATGAAATTTGTTTTTTCTAGAGTATGGATCTAGGTATGTTTGATAGATTCTGTCCTAGCTTGAAAACTAGGGCTCTGATAGATGAAAGAAAGTTTGATATGAATAAATATGATAAGGATAGTGATAGATATGTTATACCTATGCATAGAAATAATATTTGGACTAACAAATGGATGCAAGATCCTAGAAAGAATTCTTTGCAGGCTAGTTACCATGATCCTAGTGTGTAGTACAGAAAAGGTCGGGGATCATTTAAAAGGAAGACAATATTAACCCTATGTTATAGTTGCAGAAGACCGAGACATATTGCTAAGGAATTCCCTGGTAGAATATCTAGTTTCCTATGTTGCAAATCTTTGGACCATGAAGTATTGGATTGCCCTAGAATGATTGCTAAGATTGAAAGAATGAACTTGAATGAATAAAACCCTAAGCCAGAACCATAAATAGTAGAGCTCCAGAAAGAATTCAAGAAGGTATTACTACAGATGAAAGACACCTTGAATGACCACCGACATTTTAGGTTATCAAAGATCTTTAAAGAAAAATAATGTATCGAGGTAAGAATAAGGGACTCCAACATTGACTGTGTTCTTGATGAAGAAACACCAATGAAAATTATGCTAGAGAGAACTTGGGAAGCTATAGGAAGGCCTACTATAATCCCTTAATTAAGAGGAATAGGGATATTCAGAGGAAAAATGGTGAACCTATGTGGAAGGCTCACTAAGATATCTATGAATGCTAATGGAACTTCAATAGAGGAAGATTTTGAGATTATCAAGTTTATTGAGGACAATGCCCCGTTTACTATGTTACTTGGAAAACCTTGGATTGAGAGAGATCAAGCTAGAAAGAATGAAGAGGAAAATGTTTTAGAACAACAAAGACAAGAGTTAACAAATTTCATGACCAGAAGGATCATGCAGTTGATTGAAGAGAAGGAGAAAAAATCAAAGCTATTTGACACCCGCAGCCCAGAAGTGAAAGTTGCAAGAGAACTAGAGGACTCATAGAATATTGCAGTATCTATCTCAGATATAGAAGAAATATTACCCCTGAGTCTTAGGAGAGAATCTTAGCAGTGCAAAGTGACTATGTCCAAGGAAAATAAGAATCAGAATGGGAAGGAGATCACCGAGACAAAGCTCACTAGAAATAAGGCTAGGAAGCTAAGTAAGAAGAGAGATGAGATCGACAGGCTACAAAAAATTCTAGAAGAATCTTTGCAGAAGGAAAACTTGCAGAATTTGAACTTCGCCAAAATATCAGACCAGGGACATAGGCCACTTCACAGAAGCGAAGAAATATAGCCGTTTATAAGCCGATATAACCATTCGATTACCTCTCCGAACAGGTCGACTTCAACACGTACAAGACAAGGCATTTTTGTTGTTTAAATAGGTCGAGAGTCAAGGAGAAGAGATTGAACATATCATCCTCACAACAAAGCAATGCCTGGAAGGACCAGTGAATGATGCACTGATCCAGGAGTTCACCAAGAAAGAGGCCACAAAAAAGTAGCAGGTCGAAGCAGCTTGATCCAAGATCGAAACATTCGAGGCAAAATTGATCAGACCAGAGTGACTCGGGATAGGTCACAGGTGACTGTTGGGGGCCTTTTGGCCCTTGACCATTTTTTGGGGAGTTTCTTGGTCATGTTTGACCATTTTTGGGACTTCAACAACCTGTCGAATATGGAGCGCCAAACAAAGCAGAGATTGCGGAATATCGGCCCACTTTTGGGTCCCTTTTGGGTTTTGGGAATATGTAATGGGAAAGGGATGTCGGCCCGTGGGGTTACCCATGTTTAGGCCCACTTTTGTAATGTATAAATAAACATATAGGCATATAGTAGAGGGGGATTGTATCTTTGTGATGTAAGCTAAGTGCTAATAGTCTATGTAAGTGATTCGTACATGACTGTAGAAGGTTTACAGAGCTAAGTGCAAGTTGTTGTAGAAGTTATAGAAGGCTTTGTGCTGAAAGTGCAAGGAAGAAGGATCTAGCGAGATGCACAAATATTTTGTCCTATGTGAGGAAGGGGTTTTGGTGGCTTTGTGCCTATAACCAATTGAAGACACTAATAAAGAATAAGAATTGGTGGATGTAGCCCCAGGGAAGGGGGTGAACCACGTAAATCTGTGTGTTATGCTTTGTGCTTTGACTTGATGTGTTTATCTCTTCTTTGTCTAAGTGTTTTGATATATTTAGATAGGTCTACTTATGCTTTGTACCTCATTATATGTATATGAATGGTAGATCTGATATGTATGAAGATGTTTAGTGTTGATCTACTGTATCTAGCCTATTTTACTGTTGCTAAGTGTTAAATTACCTTAGATCTAAGTGAATACTTCGATGCTCTGTGCTATATGCGAAGTATAATAAGGGTTGAATATTGATGAATGATCAATGCTAAGTACTATGTAAGAGATATAATCACATATCTGTGTCCTAGCTAAGGTTGCAGACACTTGAGTATTGCAACCACCCCTGCCTCTACCTCGGGTGAGACTTCATCTACTTCACAGGTGTTGTCGAAAGGGCCGATAATTAGGGTTTTGTTGGTGCACTCTTGTAGCATTGAACCCTGGGTCTGCCCCTATGCCAACATGGGTTTTCTCCCCCATGAGGGTTTCCCAGAAAAAAATGCTACATATCTTGTGATTGTGTTTCTCTCAGTGATCCTATTTATGCTGTTGTTTTGGAAATGCATTGAATGTTCATGTAATTTGGAAATAACCTAATAACAACAATAAAAACTTAACACCCAGATCTCTGATGAAAGGTTGAGATTAGTTCTTCTCACCAAATCAACGACTGGAGTTTCCTCTTGGGTTAAAACATGAATTCAATAGGGTTAAGTGTTATTTTAGGGCATACTAACTCAAAATATTCCTTGTCACTATGTGTAAGGGTTATGACTCTAATCCCTCAATATTTTAACCCACTTCCTCATGACATAGGGAACAATTCACCATAACCCCTGAGGTGAATATTTTATATATTGCAAAATTTCCATTTCAAAGGCTTGAGAAAGCATAGGGTTACTGATCTCCACTAGACCTCCCAAAGCACAATTATTAAAATAAATCACTTAACCTTTTAAAAGAGATTACATTACACCATTTAGACTCACATTTATCATTCAATCATCACATGAAGCTATCATTGAAAACATAATCCAATTCATATTAATTAATAACACATTTTCCAGATACATGGGGAAATACTTATATGTTTTCAACTTCAACCAACCAATTTACTAAGAATGAATGCCTTTCCACCCAACCGTATGCTATGTTTCACTTATACTCTCCGCAACAAGCCACCCCCATTCCAAGCCATGATACCACCAGGGGAATCTCACAAGTTGGCTATCAACTCAAGAAAAATGGTCAGGAAGGTTACTCTCATTCACTCCACTAGCAACAAAAAAAATCCCCTCTTCCCACTGAGATTAGGGCCTCCATGAGTTTATGAGGATCCTTCCCAACTATCTTTCCTCTAAAAAAGGGAGTCCCTTATCTACTACACAGTCCATCAGTGTCCTCCCCTTACCAGTGTCAGTTTATTTTCATTAAGAACCAAATTGTGACCCTCTCAACTCTAGTCCGAATATGAGTATTTTATGTTCCAAGGTGACCATTCATGTCTTGGGAAATATTCATATTTTCCTCATGAAAACTTCCCATTTCCTCTATTGTTTAGATTTGGTGCATGATCTCTGTCTGCTTATTCACATTACCATACCATTTGTTTGTGAGTTTGTCTCTTGTCTCTATGTGCGTGTATGTCTTCTTACCCTCTTCCTCCTCATTTATCTTTCCAATATGGAATATTCTCCCTTTCCTCAGGTTTCCCCCAAATCACTTTTGTCATAAGTAAACCCCAAGGTCAAGATCCCAAACCGAAGGGGAAATTTTAGGTACATCTAGATAACAACCGTAGCCGACCCTTCACTCTTCTGAGTACACGTTCTGAAGGTAGTCATAACTACTCCAACTACCCAATCTGAGATCATTAATGGGTTTCTTGTGGACATGGAAGACATGGTACTTCACACAAGTTAGTCATTTAAGGTCCTGCAGGTGTAGGTTAGGTTTCTGGGAAAGCTCCTATTTTCTTCATATAAACTTTTCAGTTTCCCCCTCACCAACTCTCTCTCATGGTATCATGGCCAATACTAAAATCATTCCCTCTCAGTAAATTGATAGGTGTTTTTATTAACATAAAACACAAATTTGGGGAAAACAAGGTGTTACAAACTCGTAGTATCATGGCCAATGCATGAATTATTAAGAATAATCACAAACTTGGGGAAAAGGGGGTGTTACATTTCCCTCCCCCTAAAGGAAACATCATCCTCGATGTTTTTAACACCATATATACAAATTTATGAAAAAAATAAAAATGGGTATGCCACTCTCATGGCATCCTCTAGTTTCCATGTGGCCTCATTTTCTCCAAAGTTATTCCATTTCACTTTGACTTGCATGTTGACTCGGTTCAAGAGAAATGTCTCTCTCCTATCCAGGATGTGTTGAGGCTCGTCATGGAATTCTGCATTTGGTTCCACTTGTATCATAGTCCAATCAATAACGTGGGTAGAATCATGAATAAACTTCTTTAATAAGGATACATGGAACACATTGTGATATTTAACAGTAGGTGGTAGAGAAAGTCTTTATGCTATTAGTCCCACTCTTTCTAGGACTTCAAATGGTCCATAATAGCAAGATGCCATCTTGCCACAACTTCCCATTCTAAGGGAGATCTTTTGGGTTTCACTTTGATATACACATGATCTCCCACCTTAAATTCCTTATGAGTTCTTTTTCTATCTGCATATATTTTATGTCTTTCCTAGGCTTCTTTTAAATTCCGCCTTATCCTAATCACTTCGTATTCCATTTCTCTTAATAGGCATGGTCCAAGTGTGATCCTATCCATTGTATTTTGCCAACTAATTGGAACTCTTCACTTTGTTAAGCCCTAAATAGTGGCACATTACCCATTAATTGGGGCATATTACATTAGTAATGTTATTTTATTTATGTCGGCTTAGGTTCATTAGTTGTAATTGTACCTCCTAGTCTCCTATATATACCACAAAGACATTTTCATTTGGAATCATCTTGTATTAGGAAATTTATTTGGTGTATAAGGAGGTTCCCCCCTCGAAGAGGCTTATTATATGAAATTCTATCTTTTTCAAGGCGTTGATTACTTATTCTGAGGTTTTTATATGCTATCTTGATATTTGGATCTTAACATTTTATATCAGAGATCAAGGTCTTAGGGTTTCGTTGCTACCTCTGAGACACCTTGGAATTTTCATTATAATTTTTTTTCTACGATGTTTCAGAAGGAACCCCTTGGAGGATATTTAGTAGATGAATCAAGGTACATTTGGTTCAAATTTAAGCTCCTGAGGCCTTACACTTTCGGAGATACAACCTGTGTAATATAGTGTTCTAGAATCATCATGAATTTAGTCATTGCAAAATTTTCGATATCAAAATTGTTTCTATAATGTTTCAAAATCTGAAATGAAGAGGATATTAACATAAATTATTAATGTATCTGTGATAAAATGTTTAGCTTCTAGGTCATCTTACATTTGTAGATATACCCTGTGGAATATAGGGTATCTGACTAGTCCTATTGACTAGTCTCAAGAAGGTTTCCAGGTAAAACAATCATAAATTTGTCCTCGGGTATCCAAATTGAGTGAGACTAGTTTAATTGGATAGTGGACAGTCTTTAGTATTTCTGGTACAATTTTCAGAATTTTATATCAATTATTTTGTGTGGGGCACTCTATACAAGTGAGATCTCCTGGAAAGGACAAAAATTAGCAAGTTGTGGGGAAGTTACCATAAATTCCACTTGGCACATCCAATTTTGATCAAACCTATGGAATTGCAGAGAAGAAATATTAGAGAACTACAAAAAATAATGTTTGATACCCAGAAGGGCCGAAATTTTGGAGATACAATAAAATAAATATTGTCTAGCAGAACCACCTCAAAATCAAGGTTTAAAGTGATACTTGGCCAACATGCCACCAAAAAAGGGAACTTCTACACCAAATAAGCCTCCAGACAATCCTACTTGGACTCTTGATGAAGGTGAAGAAATGCATAGGGACATAAATTATTTACAAAAGAAGACAATAATAAAAGATGAACTACAAGGGATGATGGATTCAACAGAAGCTAAGTTGGAGGCAATACTGTATACTAAGATGGATGCTTTAAAAAGGGAAATCATGGAAGGATTGAAAAATTTCTTAACACAATTTCTACCATACAAAACCTAAAATGGACTCATCTTCAATGACTCTTGATAACCATTGTCGTAGGAAAACTATACCAAAGGTAGACATTATTCCCATTACTTGGGATAATGCACGACATGCATCCTTAACATATCTTCCAACACTCTTCTTACCCTCTCAGTATTCCCATCTTTTGAGGATGGTAGGTCATGTTGAATGCCAGTTGCATTCCAAATCCCACAAATAAGCCTTTCCTTAAACTCGACGTGAATTTCACATCCCTATCTGGAATAATGATCTTGGGCATACCATGCAACCTAAAATTGGACTTTAAAATACATAAATACATCAACAACATAAATAACTTTAAAATTGGACTTAATTGAAAAAAAATGAGTTGACTTTCTTAGATTATCCACCTCTACCATGATTTCATCATGTTGTTTAGTTGTTCTTGGAAATCCCGTGATGAAGTCCATGGAACTATTCTCCCACTTCCATTATGGAATTTGTAATGGTTGCAATAATTCTACTAGGTGCTTATGTTCAAATTTAACCTGTTGACACTCTAGGAACTTTGCAATATACTTTGCAATGTCCTTTTTTAATCCTCGCCAATAATATAATTGTCTTAATGTTGTTATCATTTTTTGATAACCAAGATTACCCACATAAGGTATCCTATGGAACTCATCCACAATGAGGTGTTTCAGTTCTATTGAATCAAGTACATACAACCTGTTGTTATACAACAACTCATTTGTTGTGAGTTGGTATTATTCATACTTATTCATGTTTGGATATTGCTGCAAACTCTCTTTTATGATATTAAAATGCTTATCACATTGCAAGCGAACTGCAATTATTTGTTTAATGTCATACTCACACATGCTTGTTGTTGCTATGTGTACTTTGCACACTTCGTCTATGTGCATCTTCCACTCAGTTTTATTTTCCTTTTATATCTTTGATATCAAAATAAAATTCATTGATTAGTGCCATTAATGTGGTCTGTTTGACATTTAGTCATGGTTAATCGAATAGGTACTTTAGTCCACAATGCTCTGTCATCTGGACAAATCTCCTTTCAAGAAGGTAATGTTTCCACATATTCAACATGTGCACAATGGCTGCAAGCTCAATTCATGAGTAACGTATTGATTCTCATGCCCATTTAGATTCCTTGAATCATATAAAATCACATGTCCCTCTTGCATAAGGACTCCACCAATTCCTTCCTTGCAAGCATCAATGCATACTAAGAAATATTTTTCAGGGTTTGCGATCTTTAAGATAGGGCCAATGGTCAAGAGGTGTTTTGTTTTTGAAAGCTAGCCTCACATTATGTTGACCATATGAATTTGATCCCTTTTATATGTAATGAGGTAATGGGATGCATGATCTTTGAAAATCCCTTAACAAACCTCATATAATATCCAACTAATCCCATGAATGACCTTTCCCTAGTTACATTTTGAGGGGCTAGCTAATCCATAATTGCTTTGATCTTTTCAGGATCTACAACCACTCCTTTTTTTGCGATTGTGTTACCAAAATAATGTATTTCCCTTTGGAAGAAGTCACACTTGCTACATTTATCATATATATGGTGATATATAATCACCTTGATGGGTTCCTAAAATGGCATATCTCCGACACCCATCTATGCCTTTTTGTTTACCATTTTCCATCTATCATTCTGTTTTTGACACCTCCTTTATCCAATTCACCACACTTATCACTAAGGTAAAAATCCTCTTCCTATATGCCATTATTATGTTACTTTTTCATAATTGTTATAAGGAACTTGTTATTTTCAAGTCACTAATATTGTTGCACATGAAATATAACAACTGCAACACTTCAAGTGGCTGCAACACTTCTCTGCTACAATTCCAAGCTGGCACAATTCCTTGTGCAAATTGAGTTGTTGCAACTCCAGGTGAAAACCCTCCAACTAAACTCTAGATGAATTCGCGGTTGCTGCAACTCCAGGTGAAAACGCTCTGGCTACAACTTAGGAAAAATTTGTGGTTGCTGCAACTTTGGGAAAAAAATTACAATGGAGAGAAGAATTCTCATCCCCACAACTCCAAACAAGATTTTCCACCACAATGATCAATGAGAAGAAAAAATAGGTAGCTAAAGAAGGAATTAGTCCATCGTCATTATGTGGCCTAAATTGAATAAGAATGTTGTAACTAGATGAACAACCAGATCCTCACGACTATCCATCCGATCATTGTATAATTTTAAAACAATAGTACTAGTGTATAAAAACCTTGGCTCTTCAGAGATGAAGGAGGAGATTATTAAGACATATACATTCTTCTGTTGTATCTTTTCAATTCGACAATATAATTTCCTGCTCTTTCTTTCACATGTGATTTTATTTCTTCAAGAGTGTTTTCAATTTCCACAAGTGTGATTTTATTTATGCAAGAATGATTTGAATTCCGTAAGAGTGATTTCTATTACTACAAGTGTGATTTCAATTTCATGCAAGTGTTCTCTTTAATTTCCCGCAGTTAAGACCGTATATTGGTGATTCAATTAAAGTATTTTGGATCTTAAAATTATAACAATTAAATGTTCTATAACGCCATAGTCCAACAAAACTCTTCTTGCATAGATTGTGCATGATAGTTCACAAGTTCCATACGAACACCAGATTGATAATTAAATGATCAACTCTTCATTTGCTCGTTAAAATAATTAGAAAGTGATTGAAAATTCTGTCACACATGTAACACCAACCTATTATTCTTCTCATTCTCTTCCTCGGTCTTGGAATATACCATGATATCATCAACGATGACTAGAACAAACTTGTCCAAGTGTTTGCCGATAATTTTGTTCATCAAATAGATAAAGGTGGCCGGTGCATTGGTAATCCCAAAAGGCACCACCAAAAACTCATAGTGTCCATATCTTGTTCTAAAATATGTCTTGTGGATGTCTTCATCCTTAATCCTAACTTGGTGATATCCTGATCTCAAGTCAATTTTAGAAAATATTGTAGCTCCTCTGAGCTGATAAAAAAGATCATCAATCTTAGGAAATGGGTACTTTTTTTTATGGTCATCTTGTTCAACTGTTAGTAGTCAATACACAATTGCAAGGTACCATCCTTTTTATTCACTAACAATGTTGGCACTGCCCATGAGGATACACTTGGCCTGATATACCCCTTTTCCATCATTTCTTTTAATTACACCCTTAAGTCTACCAGATCCAATGTACTCATTATGTAGGGTAATTTAGACACTGGTACTAATCCTGGTACAAGATCTATAGAAAAATAGAGATCTTTCTTAGGAGGAAATTCAATTATCTCCTTTGGGAACACATATTTAAATTCCCACAATACTGGGTGATCCTCAATATTCAACTCTTTTCAACTAAACTTCTTGAGTTGCAGTACTAATATCTGTGTTAGTGATACATGATTTTGAATGCCTTGCAACACCCTCATGTTGCCTTCATTGTATTCACATTCCAAGGTCTTATCATGGAAATCGAATCTTTCCTTATAGAAAACTAACCAGTCCATGCTTATCAACACATCGTATGACCCTAATGGTAAGAAATTTAAGGATGCTTGTGTATGCCATCCGCTCATTTCAAACAAGCATGCATCAATCACTTATGTTACCTTTCACTTAGTCCTTATGGCTAGCTGAAATAATCATGATTTCACATGTTTTTTCCTCTGTAAAGTACATGCCTCAACAAATTGGGGATAAACATAGCTAAGGTTAGATCCAGGGTCAATGGAAATAGAAATGGGTTGTTTGGAAATTATACCTTCCATATCCACCACAAAATCTTGGTGGTCTGCTTGTTGATTCTCAACAATTGCATAGATTCTCAACACATTCATGGACACATAATTAACTATAGTATCCTCATGAACATGGTAAAATATTTTACCATCATGTTGTCTATGAGGGAAATATCTCAATAGATGTGCCTCTCCACAACCCCAACATTGTAGAGGTCCTTTATTTTGCTTCTCTACTTTCTCCATTACTTGCTTTGTTGGCCTATTCCCACTATGAGATGGAAACTTATATTGGTGTATACTTATGCTTGGATGAAAAAACTGAGAACCACTTTTTAGATTCTTATATTGGGATGTTTTAAATCCCTTCCTCTTAAATCTAGGCTTATCTTTTCTCTTCCAATCCTTAATAGGAGCTTTCTTATGCTTGGATTGGTCATAGAAACACTTGGCCTTCCTAATTGTATCTTCCAAAGTCTTAGGCTCGTCAAAATAAATACTATTATGATAGGACTATGCTAATCCACTAAGGAAGTGATTTATTCTTGATTTATCATATTTGAGGTAAGGAACATACCTCAACAACTCGAAGAACCTCTTGGCATAAGAATCCATGGTAAGTTGTCCCAACTTATGTTCACAAAACTTATTAATCTTACCATCATAATACTTCTGTGATATGCATTCCTTCTTGAAATATTTCTCTAACTATTTCTAGGTCAACCTGCTTTCCTTTAATCCCTTAACTTCCTTGAGGTCCTCCCACCATATGGAAGCTCCTCCATTCATATTGAATATGGTTATCTTTTCCTTTGTATTTTCTGAGTAATTATGCATTTGAAAATACTTCTTTAATCCCAACAACTAAGCCTCTATCGCTTCTCCTTTCTTCATTTATCCATCAAAGGTAGGTGACTTTTCCTTCTTGAATTATTCTATTCGAGAACTCTATGAATGCCTATTCTTTTTATTCTTGGGAATACTTGACCCAGTGCCACTGCTGGATAGTTCCTCTATAGTGGTCTTTCGACTCGATGAATTTGTGGGAGCATCTCTACTAACTTTACTTATCTTATCATCTATGTGATTTTATTGGAAGAACTCCTTCCAATGTTTCTATGAAATGGTCCATGTTTTTGGACATCCAAAGGGATATGTAGCTTCTCAGACTGTTGTAGTCCTTCATTACTAATGGATGGACCTTGCTGCAAATTCTTTTGAATATCAAACAGACTTTGCAGTAACACTGCATTTAAATATTCCTACTTGTATTGAGCTCTCATGAGCCTTTCATTGTCTACCTTTAGACTCTTTACCATGGCTACCAAATTTAGAGGGGTTTCCCTTGCCCTCTTTTCATTAGATTATTCTTCTCAAAAATGCAAGGTGTCCTCCATACTATGTTGCACCATTCACTTTTGTTTCCCTTTTTAGTACGCCCTACGTGCTAAAAACAATGAAATACTATTAGCAAATCAAATTTCAACTTTATATGCATAAGACTCTTGGACTTTCCAAGAATCAATCTACTTTGGCGATATCGAACTAGGAATCTATTCCTACTATTAATATTGTTCAAAACTATTGTTATCACTCATTAGAGGAGTTAAATTATTAAAAAATAAAACATAATATTTCATCATGTAAAATTTGGCAATACTCATTCAACCTTGGTGACCCGTTCAAGCCTAGAGTTTGAACTCTTCTCTGATACCACTATGTAACACACTCAACCCCCTAAACCCTTCTTAGGATGGTTGGCTTTCAAGATTTCTCCCTTCGGTACGATTCTGGTGTCAGGTCTTGTGCTCTTTCTTCATGACCTCTACCCTTTCTTCACGACCTCAGTCCTATGTGGCAGTTACATGGCCTCTCTCCACATCATATGCACCAATGTATAGAACAACATGTGTGATATCATGGCACTGACATGTCCTTAGACATGTCACCCTCCTCGGAAATCCTTCAGTTTAATGCGACCACACAAATAAGGAAATAAAATTTCTTGATTGAACGTCTCAGACTTACTCGGATCAGTCTAGATCAATGACTAGCAGTGAGTCGAGATTCCTTCCTATTGAGAAAAAAGGTTTTCCAAACCCTAATATACTCTTGATCCAACTTTTCTCATAGGCTCACTCTCTACAGATCCAATAGTTAGTTGGTTGGAAAAATCAATGATCTCGATTTCCTCAGAACCTTCAAACCGCACGATGGGTAAAGGCCGCGCTCATTCTCCTCCAAATACTAGTTAGGTGGGGTCAATGGCAAGATCTACAAATGATATATTTTCATATCAACCCACATGTAGATAAATAGTTCTCACCCTATCAAGTCTCCACCATCAGGAATTACTCACTTTATGTGACCTCATGGTTTTTCTGAATAGTTCTTCATGAATGAGAATATTATGACGGATCCAATAGTCATCGAACCCTCATATCTAATGGTTAGTCATAGATCAGATTCCATAACCACTTGGTATATACATGACACTATCACTTCAACATGGTTCTTCCTCAAGTTGTACTCTCAACAGATCCAATGACTCAAGTCTCATCGACCAAATTATCGACATATCTATGGCTTTTATCAATCTCGGGTTTTTGGCATCAAGTTTCACTCATCATAATTTTATCTTGCATCCTCCTTGTATATCTTTCTAAACTCTACCTTTCCAACAGGCCTATCGACTTAACAAATATGTGGTCCAAATCTCACCAGCTTACCCTCTTAGTAGCTCGATGACTCTCATTGACTCAGAAATTTCCCATCGAAAAGTTCACCTTGGCAAGGTTATTGGGTTTTTCTAAAGGGTCCTCCTTTGAATAGACTTCCTCTAAAGCCCAGATCTCTAATGAATGGTTGAGATCGGTTATTCTCACTGAATCAACAATTGAAGTTTCCTCTTGGGATAAAACATGAATTCAACAGGGTTAAGGGTCATTTCATGGCATATTATTCCACACTCTTCCTTGACACCATCTATAATGGTTATGACTCTAATCCATCAGGATTTTAACCAACTTCCTCATCACATAATAAACACTTAACCATAACCCTTGAGGTGAAGATTTTATATCCTACAAACTTTAAATTTCAAAGGCTTGGGGAAAACATAGGGTTAATGGTCTCCACTGGACCTCCCAAAGAAAAATTATTACAAGAAATCACTTAGCCTTTTAAAATAGATTACATTACACCATTTAAATCATATTTATCATTCAATTATCACATGAAGCTATCATTGAAAACATAATGCAATTCATATTCATTAATAATACATTTTCTATATACATGGGGAAATACTTATCTATTTTAGACTTAAGCCAACCAATTGAATGAGGGTGAATGCCTTTCCACCCAACCGTAGGATACACTGCACTTATACTCTCTAGAGAAAGTCATCCTCATGCCAGGCCATGACACCACCAGGGGAATCTCACAAGTTGGATATTAGGTCAAGGAAAATGATCAAGAAGGTTACTCTCCTTCACTCCATTGGAAACAACATAAATTGCCTCTTCCCACTGAGCTTAGGGCCTCCAAGAGTTTACTTGGAACCTTCCCAACTGGATTTAATCTGCATAAGGGATTCCCTTCTTTTCTACATAGTCCATCGGTGCCCTCCCCTTATCAATGTTGGTTTATTTATAGCAAGTACCAACCCATGGACCTCTCAAATCTAGTTTGGAAATGGGTATTCTCTATTCCAGGGTGACTATTCATGTCTTCAAAAAGATTCCTATTTTCCTCATGGAAAATTCCCAGTTCCTCTATTGTTTAGATATATGCATGTGAGATATTTCTACTCATTCACGCTACTTTATGATCTGTTTGTGAGTCTATCTCTTGTTTTTGTGTGTGTCTATCTATATTCTCTCCCTCTTCCTCCTCATTCCTATTTCAATGATAGAAAATTCTCCCTTTCCTTGGGTTTCCCGAACTCACATCTGTTAAAAGAAACCCATGGGGTCCAGCTCCCAAATCGAAGGGGCAATTCCATTTGCTTTCGGCTAACAACCACAATCGCCCTGTTAGTACTATATTTGTTCTTGTAAAAAATATGAAGTTTTACTGAAGTGGCTAGAGCGTGATTGGAAAACTTAGTTGTAGAAAGGAAACATTCATATCCCCTGAGCAGTCAAGAGTAAAATTTTCCTAACTCATAAGAAGAAACAACAAGAAAATCCATGCTCTTATAAACATAAGGTAAAAATTAAGCCCTCAGGTGCTTATCAGAGGTCCAAAATGGGCTTGTCATGCGTGAAGAGGGCCTGAGTCCATTGGCTAGGGAGATTACCACAAGACCATGGCTTAAAAGAACAACATCAACAGTTTTTCAGACTTCGAAATATCAACAAATCAGATCTCATCACGTGGCCACTTTACAATCAACGGTCGAGATTTTCCTTTCATCTGAGTCGCATTTGGATCAAAGTGTCAAGCGATTTGATGGTGCATATTCGATGGATGATACAGATTCCATCGTGCCATCAATTGTGTCCCAATAGATCAACGACCCAGATTTGATCCATGACCCCAATTTTCCAACTCAACATTACACGTAGCCTACCAACAGAGCACTGCCAGGGCCAATCAATGGTTGCCACGTAGATGTGTGGAACTCACCACATACATAGGTTAATATCTTGAAATAGGGTGACACATTTCTGACTTGTATTCCACATCAATGCTAGTGTGGACCAATGAGAAGGCTCCATGTGTCTAGGGTGACGTCAGCGTAATGAGGTTTTCCTTAGCCGATTTTGGGTTCTTGGTCAAGCAAGATCAATGACTCTCGTGCATCATTTGACTTCCCCTGGTAGCTCCAAATTGACGGTTGAGATTTTCCCTTAGAGTTCCCTCATTAGAGTCATGGAATGATCTTATCCTGACCACTCGAATGGGCCACCCATGATGGATGGTCCTAATATGGTATTGGACCTTTTTCATGTGGGACGAATCAATGGTCCATATTTTCTCTAGGGTATCAAAGCTTCTCATCCAGGTGTCATATCAACACGTCAGCGAAGCACTATTAGAGCCAATCATAGACTACCACATGTATAAGTGGAACCCTCTAGATACATAGGTCAACACACTGAAAATGGGTGACACATGTCCCACTCCCTTGCCACATTAGCACCATTGCGGGCTAGTGAAAATACACCACGTGTGTAGGGTGATGTCGGCCTGATCATCTTGACTTAGACATTTTTTAGGTTTGTAGTTGAGTCAGATTGATGTCTCTCATGTGTTTTTGGGCCGCCCCTAAAAAATATAGGTCAATAGTTGAGATGTAGTCTTAGAGTCCCCTTGTCAAAGTCATGTTTGAATTCCATACCCCGACCATTCCTATGGGCACCTCCAATGGATGATCTTGATATGCTAACAAACCTTTTTTAGGTGGGGCTGATCAATGGTCCAGATCTATTCCTAGGTATCAAAGCCTCTCGATCATGTGTGATGTCAGCTTGTGTGTAGAGAATTGTTAGAGCCAATCAACGCATTCCACATGGATGTGGGAAACCAATTGGATACACAGGTCAACATTTCAAAAATGGGTGACATGTGTCATGCCTACTTGCCAACTCAGTTCCAAAGTGGACCAATGAAAATCCACCACGTGTCAAGATGATGCCAGCATGACTATATTTTTGTTAGCCAATTTTGGGTTCTTGGTCGAGCCAGATCGACGACTCTCATGCATCGTCAGAGCTCCCCTTGCAACTCCAGATCACCAATAGATATTCAGACTCAGATTCCCCTCATCGGAGTCCTTTTTTTATCCCAGACCCTGATGAACCCAATGGGAACTGTTGTGCCTCTTTCGTCACCTTAGTTAGAAAAATAGAGGTTCTTGCAAGCTTAGTTGGATTTTCTAAGCATGACAGCTGTAAGGAAAAGGGTTAGAGAAATAAATACAAAAGAAAAACTAAGAATTAAACTAAGAAATAAAACAACAAATAAATTAATGAGCATAGGGACATAAGGACAAAAGAAACAATTAGACCCATGTCACCAATGATAAGGCTGATATTAGTGAAAGAAACCACAAAGAAAAAAGAGGACTATGAGTCCCTTCTTCCTCCAAGGGAGGGCTCTTAGACCCCCACAAATAATCTCTTCTTACAACTTTGAAAATGAAAATGGTGAAATAATTCTTTGCTAATCCACTCAAGGGGTGAGATGGATTGCCCAATGCAATGATGCAAGTATACTCTTGGTAAGGATAAAAGATTCCTCAAGAGAATAATGGCAGCATAACTTTGCTATGAATTCCTTGAAAAATGAAGTGTATCCATGGCCTTTTTATAGCATTCCTTTGAGGTATTGTCCAACTAGTTTGTAGTGTGTAAAGAGGCTAATTAGGGAATTTCTAGGTCTTTGACCAGCCATCCAGTCAAATCCAGTCCAGATTTGAGTGTCAAATCAGCTTGGAAGCTGAACCAGAAGTGGGTAGGAGGCTGACCACTCTCATAAATGTGTTGTTTATCAAGTGCACAGCTTTTTGCGACAACAGTCGCGCATCGTGTGCATGTGCATGAATCTCACGTTTTTGTTTTGCGCATGTGCGCACGCACCCTGTGTCTTCATAGCGCCCTTTAATTTTTGCACTATTTGTATAGTTTTGACCCTTTGGGAATGATTTTGTGATATTTTTGGTCCATGGGTGACCTCATAACTGTTTGACGATGTTGAATTCTTGTAACCATTTCCTAATAATGATGGATCTTTGAAAATTTTGGGACCCATTTCGATGAGTGGGTATGTGTCATGACTAGTGTGGATGAGAGGAAGAATGATATCAATGTTGGTAGAAGGGTTAGGCTCATAATGTGAGACTTGGTCAATGGTAACAATCTTTTTGTTATGGGGAAACATCATTGTTCGAAAGATGGAAGAGGAAACTGCCTTCATAGCGTACATGTAGCTATGACCGAACAGGATATTATAATCGAGGGGGGCATCGATAACTTCGATGTCGATGAGAATAGTCTTTCCCCCGAGTTCTACATGGACATTTTGGAAGAGCCCTTCAGGAGATGATGTTCATCCGTCATAAGCTCGTAAGGTAATGGCAGAGGGTATGAGTTCCGGGGAACCAAGTTTCTTCCATACAGATTTGGACATAATGCATGTAGATGCACCTTCATCGATGATGCACTGATGAACTATGATGTTCCATATTTTCACTGGGATTTGAAAAGCGATCAAGGCAGGAAGGTGAGGTTCTCCACTGTTGAGATCAAATGTAATGAGTCAAGTATCTGCAGGGTTGACTTCCCCTAAGGCGAAAAGTAATGATTTTCGTTGAGTGGGACACTTCTGAAGGACTTCTAAGACTGACATGGCAATCGGGGATTGTGCTAAGTCATCAACCAAACTGTAATTATGAGACGCCCTAGCCTGTGGGTTGTGGACATTCCTGCGCAATGGGATGCGAGGTATGCAAATAGGTGGTTCTGTGTTAGGGCGAGGGATCACCAATGGGGGTCCCGTTGGTGCGGGGATTGTTTCTAGAGGAATGGGGGGTGACTTAGCGGGTGCATGGTACTGATGATTACATGTTTTTAGAAGGATTTCTTCCTCACTAGTGAGGAGGATCATGTGATCTGCTGGATTTTTTGGATTGAGGTACTATCCCACCTGAGGTGGGGGAGGTTGCGTGTCCTGTTGGGTGTTTATCAAACCTTGGTGTGGAATAGGATTCTGTAGCACTGCAGGGGGGTTTTTGCATGTATTGTTGTGGGGCTTGCTAAGGGGCAGGCGGTGTTGGAGGATGGGGTAGACTGCCTGAGTCTTTCAGCCATTTGAAATCAGTGATTTGGGGGAAATGATGAGTATAATGACCAAAATCACTGCAAAGGGAACAAGGGAAATTGATTTTGATAGTATTTTTATTTCTCCCTCAACGCTTGTTTTTATTGCCCCCCTGGGGGTTTTGATTCCCTTGGTTTTGGTTGCCCCCAGCTGGTTGGTTTTGTTGGGGTTGATTTCTTCCTTGGCCTAGGTTGTTATTGTTTCTGTTTCTTCCTTTCTTTTTCGCATTGTCCGATGGGTGGGTCGGATTTTCCGTATTCAATTGTTCAAAATTTTGATATTGCTGAACGGGAGAGGGTTGAACAAAATTCACCCCAACGTGAGGATGTGGAGGAGCCATGGGTTGTGGGGGACCAGGAAATGGAAAGTATGGATTTTGTGGGGGTAACGATTCATAAGGTACATAGGAAGGCGTGGTTCTTTGACTGGTACTATAAGTTGAGGTAGAGGGGGTACCAGAACTTGTTTGAATAGGTGGGTGTATGGGGGGTGTCGGCGGTGGCCCACTGATGGGTGGAAGCATAACAACAAGGTATGGTTGTTGATAAGGGGGTGGGGGGTAATAAGAGGTGCCCCCATATGCTGGCGGATATTTAGGTGTGCCATACATTGGTGGTGGTTGGGGTTGAGGATTGTGGTATGTAGTATTACCAATCAATTTGTCTGCTGAGTGAGACATCCTGGGTTTGTCTTGACTGAATGGCATAGGTTTAGGGAGGTCAGGAAGTATTGTGTATAATTACCCTGACTGTGAATAGATGAGGTCATATTTTTGAGCCTTACTGATGGCTTCCTCTTCAGATTGAGGGAAGGTGGAAGCTACATCCTTACCGAGGAGAGAGACAAGTGATCTAAGAAACCAGTCAAGGCACTGTTGTTTGGTGGTTTCAGCTTTTCATGAACTACATCGTCTACGCCATTTGTGAATGTGATCAGTGATATGTGTGGCTGAGGTTTTTTTGAAATTAGAGAGTAGTTCAAGACCACTGTTATGGCAGATTGGTAATTGGAAGAAGGTAAAAAATTCTTTGGCCAAGAACTCAAAAGTCGCATGGGACCCTGATTTTTCATCTACATACCATTTGGTTGATGGGCCAGTGAGTGTGCATGAAATAATCGTAGTCTAATGGAATCATCCATGATGCTGTTGGAAGAGCACCATAGGTGGAAAGTCATGACATGGTTGGCGGGTCATCTCCTGCCTTTCCTTCAAACTTGGGGATATCTGAAGGTAGTTTGGTGGGCATTACAGGCCATGTGAGGTCATGCAATATAGGATCATTGGTGAGTTTTGTTAGATATGGTATGTTAAGAGAGGCCAAATATGGCATCTGCAGTGGGGGGGGGAAATTATCTCCAGCCATGGTGTAAGTGTGTTGTGAACCTGACCCTTGAGGGGGGCTAGGTGGGTTGGTACTTCCCCCTTGAGAGGAAATTGGTCCTCCGCTTCTGTGTAAAGGAGAGCGAGTGGACAGAGGGACTTAGGAAGTGGACCCAAGTAATGTGAAACCAAGCAAAGCTGATCCTAAGACAGTAGCACTCACAGGAGTGTGTGAAGGTGGTGTCGATGAGGTGGCAAGACTAGGAACTCCCCCTAAAATAGGAGGGAGGTTTAGAAAGCATCGAGAACAATGGGGATTTTGTGGGTCCCCTATGATGTCCAACTAGCTGAGTGTATGTGTGCAAATGGTGGTGAGAGTAATAAAGAAGCAAGAGCCGTTGTTGCAAATTTTGAACTTTACACAATATATATATATATATATATATATATATATATATCCAAATCAAAATGTAATCAGAAGTGCATCATACATAAAGTGGTTTGAAAAATAAGCATATATGTGGATAAGTGGGTTTTTTCCATGTGGGGAATCAAAGAAAACAAATGCTCCTGTCCTAAGAGACGTAATGTCCTTCCTCTCAAATAGCACCAGACCTTCCAATAGTACTCAACAGTGGGGTCTGAAGTCACCGGAAGAGAAACTAGTGAAGGATGAGATAATTGTTTATAATGAGGGGTAAAGGGGGAATATCCCGAAATAACTAGCGATATTTCCCAATAGCCACATAAAATTCGATCAAGGTGCAATTGCAGCCCACAATTTCCACCTGGGTAGATATCCTAAAATTTGGTCACTAGGTACCTCGGTCAAAGTGTGACATTTAGATTTTCGGCCTAAGAAATGGGTCACGTCCAAGAGGTGGGTGCCTCAAGGGGAGACGCACAGAAAAACTAGACCTCAGCCTTCAACCCTTCATGAGTATATCCTTGCCTTATGGTGTTAGGAACACATGACTTGGAGGATTTTCAGTTCCCTATTTGACAACTTCTATGGTTTTGACAATGTGAGAACTAGATAACGGGGAGTTATTTGGATGCCTATCCCCAAAATCCTACCTACACTAAAAAAATTCTTTTGGCACCTCTTGTGGAGGAAAACTTAGTGAGTTTTTAGAAAAAATTTAGATGTAGTTGTTTTGAGAGGTTCGGGGTGTGAACCAACCTCATTGAAATTAAATGGGAGTGGATAGTTTCGTCAAGAAAATGGTGGGGTGTTTCGGAATCCATTTGGAGGAAACTTACTTTGACCTCCATGTTTCAAGAAGAAGCTATGTGAGTGATAAGTGACTTATGTGTGTGAATGAGTGAAAGTTGCCAATTTTTAATGAATTAGGTGTCACCTTGCTGCATGTGGACTTCACTTGGCCCTTACAAGTGTTGATTACATAATTAACTAAGTGCCTTTGGTACAACCTTGCGTAATTCAAAAGTCCCTAGGAAGCTAGCATGTGGACATGTGGGTCTGTAACTATTCCTTTAACTCCCTATTTGTGATTTAATCTAAAAAAATCTTTGAAACTATCCTAGATTGTGATCATGTGGGCATGTGTGGGCTCGTTACAAAACCTTTAATCTTCCCTAGTGTTTTTAAGCTAAGAAAGTAAATTTCAACACTATCTTATATTTGTGACATGTGGGAATGTATGGTCCCATTACAATATTAAGATGTGTTTGAAACAATAGACTAAGAGGAGTCCCAAGGAGGGTTGTTGTCCTCTCCTAAAGGTTTTAATCTTCTTAAGGGAGATGAAATTGTTCCACAATCTTTTTCTAATTCTCAAGGTCGCTTGGAGGCGTGAGAGAAGAGCATACTAAGAAATTTTTATCCAACTTCTAGTCCCAATGCAAGTTAAATGTGATTACAAATGATTTCCAACTTATATTTTTAGCCAAAACAAGCCATCCATGTGGAGAAAATGAAAGAAAAGGAGGAAATGATGATTTTAAGCCCCTAAGTGCCTATGTGTTTTGACTAATCCCTTTATATGAAGGGGGGATTAAGTGTGGTGCAGCTTAAAACATGCATGAAATCACTTTTAAGAAGGCTAAGGGCCTTCCCCAAATCTCAAAAAGCTTACAATGTGAATTTTTTTTCACAGGTACGTGGGTCTCAGTGGAGATAGAGGCGTACAGAGCGCATGTGTGCAGATCGAAATGAATTAATGGGTGCACGTGTGCAAAAAAGAACTATGAATCGGGCGCATGTGTGAACGATGTGCGTCTGTGGGCCAAAAAACCCGTGCACAGATGACACACGACCATGAATGAAAATTCCGGATGGAATTCTCTCAATTCACCTTGGAATTGGATGATTGGCAGGTCGACTTAGGTTGGTTAATGGACCTGCAAGTTAAATAAACCAAAATAAGAGCTAGAAAAACCCAAATGGGGTAGGAAATTGATGCATTTCCCCAGTTGAGTCACCAATCTGTTGCGCCTCTTTCGTCACCTTAGTGAGAAAAATAGAGGTGCTTGCAAGCTTAGTTGGGTTTGCTAAGCATGGCAACTATAAGAAAAAGGGTTAGAGAAAGAAATACAAAAGAA
>ML780946.1:531147-595908 GCA_009831015.1 Picea engelmannii | reverse complement strand
AGAAGAAAGAGGACTATGAGTCCCTTCTTCCTCCAAGGGAGGGCTCTTGGACCCCCACAAATAATCTCTTCTTACAACTTTGAAAATGAAAATGAAAATGGTGAAATAATTCTTTGCTAATCCACTCAAGGGGTGAGATGGATTGCCCAATGCAATGATGCAAGTATACTCTTGGTGAGGATAGAAGATTCGCCAAGAGAATAATGGCAGCATAACTTTGCTATGAATTCCTTGAAAAATGAAGTGTATCCATGGCCTTTTTATAGCATTCCTTTGAGGTATTGTCCAACTAGTTTGTAGTGTGTAAAGAGGCTAATTAGGGCATTTCTAGGTCTTTGACCAGCCACCCAGTCGAATCCAGTCCAGATTTGAGTGTCAAATCAAATTGAAAGTTGAACCAGAAGTGGGTGGGAGGCCGACCACTCTCATAAATGCGTTGTTTCTCAGGTGCACGGATTTTTGCGACAATAGTCGCGCATCATGTGCATGTGTCCGAATCTTGCGTTTCTATTTTACGCATGTGCACGTGTGCCCTGTGTCTTCATAACGCCCTTTAATTTTTTCACTAGTTGTATAGTTTTGACCCTTTGGGAATTCTTTTTTGATATTTTTGGTCCATGGGTGACCTCATAACTGTTTGATGATGTTGAATTCTTGTAACCATTTGCGGGCGAAATTTTAGTGATAACAAGAACCTCGATGGATGACCCATATTTTCTCTTGGACCTCCTACAAGCGAAATTGATCAACAATCCAGATCTAGTCACATGTCCACTTTCAAATCAACAATCCATATTGATTAATATACAGATAAGCCATTAGGCCTAAGAAGTACCAGATCAATGACTGTGATAGATCTTCTAGATTGATTCGACGGTTTCTAAGTTTACACCTTTTCAAACCTTGATTTCTCCTATGGGTGACCTCAATCAATGGTCGAGATTTCTCGCCAAATTTGATCTATCGACTGTTTAGTCACACGATCTATGCAATTGAGATTTCGAGCCTCCAACCAAAAGGAAAATGATTACACAAACTCTTCAAGGACAGATTTTGAGTGGATATTTTGACCTACAAATCTCCAGCTTCTCCACGATCACATGCATAACAAGAATCCAATAGGTGAAAGTAATTTATTCAATTTTTACCAGAGAAAAACCACTGAAGAATCAAGAAGATAGAAGTGGTTTTCAAGAATACATTTAGGGTATGAGCAAGAGGAATAAAAGAGAGTGAAAACACCCATTGTCAAGGTTGACATTTTGGGTAGTTAAATGGTTTCTTGTATCCAGAGTTGTTCGACCATAAAGAAACCTTGAGCACATTCAATTGATAAATGCAATAGGAAACCATAGATTCATCCCTTGCATTTAAGTTTCAGTCTGTAATTCCTCTTTCTATTGTATATGTGTTTCTGTAAAGCACATCCTCCTGTTTTTTATTTTCCTATATCAGATTTGATTTATAAAATATCAGAAAACAGATTATACCTTGTGTTCAATGTTACTCAATGTTGTTTAGTCCTGATATAGAAGTGATTTCCTGTGAAAGAATGACCATTTCTTATCATATTTTTGTGCATTTGAATGATATGCAGAGGGAACCTCCATGGTTTTTGAGAATATGAAGATTTTAACTATTTGAATCATGTTTTATAGATCTGTATACATTTGTTAGAGCTACCGAATTCTTAATTTCTCAGCACACTATTCCTTTCCCATAGGATACAAGATTCATTCTTAGCAATTCCCTGTGTGTTTATTTTGTTCTTTCCTGTAACCCATCATTCCATCCTCCTTTTAACCTTGATTGTCTTAAATACTCATAGAAATATTCCTTTAATAGTTGAGAGAATTTAACATATGAGCTGAGACTATTTGAGGTCCTATAATTTCATAAGAGAAAGAGAGAGAGAGAGAGGGAAAAATTTCCAAAATATTTCATAATTACCTTAATGCAAATGTGGATTTAAGATTCATTTTGAGTCTTATCCTCTCAGGTGACTTGACATCATTCCAAAAAAAACCTGGAACATTTAGAGGGATAAAAAGACCCTTCACTCTTTCGAGTACATGTTCTAAAGGTAGTCATAACTACTCCATCTACCCAATCTAAGACCATTAACGAGTTTCTTGTAGAAAGGGAAGACATGGTAATTCAGATAGGTTAGTCATTCAAAGTCTTCTAGGTGTATATTGGGTTTCTTGGAAAGCTTCCTATTTTATTCATATAAACTTCCCAATTTCCCCCTCACCAGCTCCCACTTGTGGTATTATTCCCTCTCAGACAATTGATTGGTGTTTTTATTAACATAAAATACAATTACGTTCTTCATCAATTACAATTCATGAAGTCTTAAGAATAATTACGGACTTGGGGAAAATGGGGTGTTACAATGAGCTCTATCTTATGGTATATGACAATTAGGGTTTATCCATTAAACATATGAAATCCACTCTATTTAGCTATAATGGAGGCTTTGAATTCCCCCTTTCATTCAACTCCACCCTACTTTTGATCCTCCTCTTAGGTCTCTTATCTAGAAAATACTTTCTTGCATTTAGTTTCATTCTCAATGGTAGTGATGGCTCTCTCATTGGCTCGATATACAAATGAGTTTTATTGTTAGTTGTGATCCATTCCATATTTAAGTGACGACTTCATCTTTAGGCATGGTTGGTTTATCTAGAATGAATCATTATATAGTTTTTCACCTATCTTGGTACGTTATCAGTGGAGAAATTAGAGAAATTGACTAACATGACCCATCAATTACAGTAAATTTAGGTGTGACATCCTCAACCACCCTAGGCCAGGCCACGCCACTCCATAAACCCCTTTGAAAAATATATGATGCCACTTTGTAATGTACTTAGTCTCCTACTAAGTCCTGTTATCACGTTATACATTCTCTAATTCAACCAAACTGTAACATTCCCAACATACCTTTGGCCAATGTTACTATAGAAGTACACTGTGTAGAATCTATTTTAACACAATCCACCTAGTTTCACTTGAAGTAATGCACTCATCCCAAGCTTCAGTCACATTACACACCTTGTAACAATGGAAGTAACAATATCTTTTCAAACAACCTTAAGCAACATAAATTAAAATTCAAAAATTGTGCACCAATGTATTGACCACAAAGTACAACTATGCACACTACCATATGGGTGTCATGCACCACTTTTGTTGATACTGTGCTCAAAATCCAATTCATCAATGACACAAACCATAGTTCTAGCCTCTGAAGAAAACATATTACAATCCTGCACACCTGGCCACTCAGCCCTCTTCTTGACGAATCATAACCGAGATCACAAGGTTAAACTTAATAGGAGAATTTACCATCAACTGACATACTCTTGCACAACTACAAGTAAATGCTAAAAACCCCATATTTACATGGACAAGCAACAAATAACATAATAATAACAAATACTTATATAAAACAACATACAAGGAATAACCCATGTTTAATATAGACAAAAATGCACGTAGTAACCAAGACATGCACATAAAGGACACTTATCTTAAACGAAAGTCACCAACTATAGCCTTGACTCAAACATTCCTCCCAACCATAAACGTCATTGCTCATAATGTTTTAGTAACAAGTCACCCCTGATATGGGGCTCAACTCCACGAGGTAAAAAGGTTTCCTAACCACAATCTATGTCCTGAAACTCAACAGAATTGCCCAATCCTAAGTTCCCACTGCTGCAACTAGCCCATAGTCCCTCATTCCCCATGCACCTGTCACACCCAAGGAACTTTTCCCCTTATCTTCTCACCAGTCTCTTGTCTACCCCACTTCCCTTCCCAAGGTTACTAACAGCATACCAAACAGGTAGTCTCTGAGCCCTACGACTAATGCCTAGTGCACCAGGGAAAAATTCCTACCAAAAATCTCTCCTCGAGAGTATTCTCATGAGTCTGAAAACCAATCCAAAATAAATAATCTCTCACCTAGAGAGACTTCTCATGGTATTCCAACCCAACTCTTTGATAGTATAAATTTTGGTTACGATCCTACAACAAATTACAAGCTTCTCGGTGCAGATAAGGTAATCATCAGATTTTCCATACAATCTAACCCCCTTCTTCTCACGAGAGCTTGCAAAATGAATAAAAAAACCATCCTCCCAAAAAATACACTAATGCCAAAAATATATATTTCATTCCTTCCACTTGACACTTGTCACCTCCAAAAGTAGCTTTAAGCCACTTGCTAAACCATTCCCTACCCTCGGGAACTTAGGATAAAATAATATATCTGAATTACACTTTTCCTGGAAATATTATTAAAATATTCCCCATGACTTATGACTCACCCCCTTTTCCCTTTTTGGGTGGATTATCCCCCCCATCTCTTTTCGTTTTATTCAGTTAGTGTGTAGCGATGCAATATTATATTAATATTCATGATTATATTTACATGTATAGGCATACTGGCCTATCTGCGTCTAGGATCACCAACCTCATAATCATACATGATCTCCCACCTCAAAACATAAACATTAATTTATGTGCACTAACCCAAGTTCCCTCAACACAATGCAATGTGCCCACTTACCCAGGAGTGCACAACACATAGACTCTGTGCACCTTATCCTTGTTAACACTTTTCTGTGCACTACCTTTATGCGCACAACACCAAAATTAGGTGTCATTGGCTCACCAGCCTAAATGTTAATTACATTTACACTTGATACCAATTCAGCTCACTAACCTATATGTACAATTATAAAGGATTCTGGATTAGGGGCATTACAATCCCCTCCACCTTATTTATGCACTGTCCATAGTGCATCATACACATATGTACATACAAAATTTCAAAACTCTTCAAAAATATGAGGATACTCTACTTACATATCATCCTTGCGCTCTTAGGTTGCATATTTAGAAATGTACCAGGTACATTGGACCTTAACTAGCTCAATGGATTGAATTTGGAGTTTCTTGACTTTCCGATCCAATATTCAAACAAGTTGCTCCACTCGAATCACATTACGATTAATGAAAAGATTAACATAAAGTGCGTACTTCTTAAGAAATGACACATGGGAAGCATTATGAATGCATAAAAAAAAATACAATGCAAGCATATAAGTGACATGAACAATCATTTCAAGTATTTCAAATGGCCCACAATAACGTGCTACTAACTTAGAACACTTTCCCAATTTCATGGAACTGTGCGTAGCCTTCACTTTCAGAAAGATGTGATCACCCAATCCAAATTATCTGTGGGTTCTGCCTTTATTTGTGCAAATTTTCTACATGTCTTGGGAAGCCTTTAAATTCTTCCTTATCTTTACCATCCTCTGCTCCATTTCCTGGAGCAAATTTGGTGCAACTACCGCGTGGTCTGCTGGGTTATCCCAACTCACTAGCATGTTTCACTTTCTACCATAAAGTGCCTCAAATGGGATCATCTTTAAAGATGTATGATACCCATTGTTGTAAGAAAAATCCACCAAATTAAGGTATTCTTCTCACTTATATGGCTTATCCATCTCATACATCCTTAGCATGTCTTCAATCACCCGATTTACCCTCTCGGTTTGACCATTTGACTCAGGGTGATATTCCATGCTCAAACTCATAATAGTTCTAAATCCCTTGAATAAACCTTTCCAAAAGTTCAAGGTGAACTTGGAATATCCGTCAAACATGATTTTCTTGGGAACACCATTCAATTTAGCAATTTCACACACGTATATATTAGCAATGTTGGTTGCCTTGTGCACTGACTTCACTGGAATAAAATGGGCATCTTTAGTAAACTTGTCCACCACCACCATAATAAAATCATGTTTCTTAATAGTCCTAGGAAACTTAGTTATGAAGTCCATAGTCACAACTTCCCACTTCCACTTAGGAATGTACAAAGGATGCAACAGACCAATTGGATCTCTATGCTCATTCTTGAGCTTCTGACATTAGAGACATATCACAATAAAATTTGCAACTTCCTTTTTCATACATGGCCAAAAGAATTGCTTCTTGACCACAACAATTGTCTTATGCTAACTTGGATGTCCAAGATAAGGAACCTTATGCATCTCTGAAAAAATAAGGCTCTTCAACTCTTGATCATTTGGCACATAGACTCTATGTATATACATGAGGATCCCATCCTCTATTTACTCATAACCTTCAAGATTTGGCTACGACATTCCTTGCTGTAAAGTCACACTTATAACCATATATCATATATCTTATTTGGATAATTCCAAAATTATATCACACAAATATGTATGGTACATGCTAATGACGATTGCATACATTTCATGCACCCTCTTGTTGAGTGTGTCAACCACTTTGTTCTCTTTTCCTCTGATATATCTTATGTCGATGTCATACTCAATGAGGAAATCTAACCATTTTCTTTGTATGGAATTCAAATTTCGTTGTCCAAACAAATACTTTAGATGACAATGGTTTGTTCTGATCTTAAATATCTTTCCCATGAGATAATGCCACCACATATTGAAGGCATGCACTATAAATGCCAACTCTAAATCATGCATAACATAGATATTTTCATGCTCTTTCAACTTCCTTGATTCGTAGCACACTACATGCCCATTTTGACTCAGGACTCCACTGAGTCCTTCCTTTCATACATCTTTACACACAATGAAGTATGCATTTGGATAAACAATTCTCAAAATCGGTGCACTTGTTAACAAACTCTTCAAGTGTTGAAAACTCCTTTTGCAATCTAGATTCCATTCAAATCGCACACATTTCTTCTACATGGATATAATTGGATGAAAAATCTATGAGAACCCTTCAATAAACCTTCTGTAGTACCCTGCTAGTCCCATAAAGAATCTAACTTTTTCAACATTTCTTGTTGTTGGCCATTCCTCAATGGCTTTTATCTTCACTGGGTCCACAACTATTCCTTCTTCTAAAATTATATGACCCAAATAGTGAATCTTTTGCTGATAAAATGAACACTTCCTCAACTTCACATAAAGTTGATTCTCCCTCAATACCCACAACACCATCCTCAAGTGTTGCTCATGGTCTTCCTCAAACTTTGAGTAAATAACAATGTCATCCAAAAATACAATGAAAAACTTATCCAAGTAATTTCAGAAAACTACATTCATAAAAAACATGAAGACAACTGGTGCATTTGACATCCCAAAGGGTACCACTATAAACTTGTAATGACCATAAATTTTATGAAGGCAGTCTTACTGATGTCTTCCTCTTTTATTCTCACTTGGTGATATTCATATTTGAGATCTATCTTGGAAAATATCTGCATGCCTCTCAGTTGATCAAACATGTCATCTATCCTTGGAAAATGATACTTGTTCTTTACTGTTACTTTGTTCAACTTCCTGAAGTTGATATAAAGTCTCAGGGTACCATCCTTCTTCTTCACGGAAAAAACTAGTGCACCCCAAGGCAACACACTTAGGTGTATATAACCCTTCTTTAAAATATTTTCAAGTTTCATATGCAATGTTGGCATAGGGGTAGACATGAGGTTCAATGCTTCAACAACGCACCAACAAAACCATAATTACTGGCCCTTTCAGTAACATCTACGAAGCAAATGAAGCCTCACCCAAGGTAGAGGCAGGGGTGGTTGTAGAACTCAAGTGTCTACAACCTAGCTGGGACATAGATCTGTGATCACACCACTCTAACAAAAAACTTATCAATTAACATTCATCAGTATTTAACCTTTATTCACATTGCAGATCAAAACCCTAATTACAGAGCAACACAATATTCAACAAGATCTAACACATTCAAACATTTAACATGGAGAGATAGTTCATATCTAACATTCATTCACCTTACCAAGCACTAAGATATTATACTAGATGCGTCATACATAAAGATATCGACACTACGCATAAATCACATCAATAACAGACAACCATAATGCACAAAGCAACCATAACACAGGATATACGTGGTTCACCCTAGTGTGGGGCTACGTCCACCAACTCTTCTCTTCTTTATTATCTTCTCTCAATCTTCTACAAGCACATATCCACAGGAACTCACTCTGCATAGCAAAAGAGATCCAGGGATGATTTTAAGGATGGAAATTTATTTTAAAACGCTGAAACCTTGGTGAATATTACTAATCCTTCATATGCTAACTATAAAATATTGGCAATATTTTTGTAAAAATATTCAAATTTATAAGGATTTTATATAGTTTGTATAAAATTTTGGCCATTTTTAAGGTAAAATAACCTTATCCTATGGAATTTGGGCAAATCATTTTTAGAATAGCGAATCTTTTTCTGGGAAAAACCATGGAAAATTAGCCCATGAGTGAAATTTAATCCCTAAAATCATCCATGAAGAGATCTATGCGCACCTCACCAAATCCTCCTCCCCCAAGCTAGGTTTAAGCACAAAGCCTTATTATTGTCTATACACAAGCTTCTTACAATCACTTGCACTTAGCTCTGCAAGTTCTTAACACATAGTATGCACAAATCATTCTCAACTATTCACACTTAGCACATTGGCCTCTTCCTACATCGCCTAGATATCTATTTATACATTAAAAAATGGGCCAAAACTTGGGTAAACCCATGGGATGACATCCCATATCCATTACATAAACCCTAATCCCAAAAGCTGCCCTAAAAAGGGGTTGAGATCCCTCGATCTTTGCTTTGACTTGTGCTCTGCTTTCGACCAGCCTGTCGAAGTCCCAAAAGAGGTCAAACATGACCAAGGATCTCAAAACCTTGGTCAAGGGCCAACATGCCCCCAACACTCACCTGTGACTCATCCCAAGTCACTCTGGCCTGGGTAACTCTGCCTAAAAATCCTCGATCTTGGCTCGGGCTTCTTCAACCTATTTCTATGCCAAGGCCTCCTGCTTGGTGAAATCTTGAATAACTACCTCGTTCATAGGTCCTTCTACGCACTATTATACCGAAGTGACTACTTCTTCTAGCTCTGCTCCTCGTCCTTCAATATCCTCAAAAAGTAGGCAAGCTGCATCCTGGACTGGCTGGAGATTCTATGTCACTTCCATGACTTTGCTTTGTATGGCATGGACCTGTTGTTGAGTCGTGCACTGTTCTTGGGATATTTTCATCCTCTCAACTGCTGACACGAGTTTCAACCATGTTTGTACTTCTGTTTCTTTCTTCTTTTCTTCCTAGAGCTTCGACTCTAGTGTCTTCGGTTTAGGGTCCTTGGTAAGGCGCTCATAAGTCTGTGCATTGTGAATACTTAGCTATTTACATTCCATGGCTAATGATTTGATCCTTTCAACTTCTCTCCGGAAAGTTGCTTCTCTCTGGTCTCGCACTTCCTGTGAAGTGATTGGCACTGTTTGTAGCTCTAGTTCTACGAACCTCTGTTGAAGCTGTTGAATGGCTTCAACAAGCTTCGACACTTGATTCTCCACTAGGTATTCCTCCATTTTCCCTAAGCCCTTCATAGAGTGAAGTGATCTATTGAATTCTTCTTTAACTCCGACCTTCTCTGTGAGAAGCTATTCTTTCTCCTGTTGGATTTGTGCTTTATTTTCTTCGAACTTGGTTTGTAGGTCATCCTTCTCCTACTATGCAACTCGACATTTCTCTCTGATTTCCTCTTGTGCTTGCTTTAGGGCCATTGAGGCCTGTTATTTTTCTTCCTGCATGCGACGAAGGAGAGATTTGGTCGCATTAACTATTTTGCAAAGTTGGGCAGGCTCATCTCCCAACTCTGGTTCTTTTGGTGGTGGGGGCACAATGGACACTGCACAACTGGAGTGAAGGGCTTGCTATACTCTTCTCAGCTCTGTCTCAATTATATCATACATGGACTCTTGTTTGGATTTAGTTCTCTAAAAAATATCTTCTGAGGCACCTAATAAAACTACGATAATGAAGTCGAAGTCATTGACCGTGAGTACAGTCTATAGCTTCGATTTACTCGCTTTGGACTTCTTTCGCGATGTAGATTTCATTGGGGAAACCTTAATTTTCTTAGACGTCTCTGCCTCTTCAAGGGAGTTCCTAGGTGGTGTTCCTTCTCCTTGCTTCTTCTTGTCTTCTTCCCCTTCTTTCTCTTCTTTGTCCACTTCATCGTCTCTTCCTCTACTAGGTGAATCTGATGCAGTCTCTTCTGATGTGTTGTGCATTTCCTATACATATTCCTTCTTTTTCTTTCTGCTACTGCTGGGTGCATCATACTCTTCGCGAGTAACCACTAGACTTCCAATGAGGTTGGGATCGGATAGTGTTTCCTGGTCGACTGGTATAAGGAACTCTGTAGGCCATTCCTTAGTGATTTATTTCAGGTTCTCCTCTGTGAGCTTGTAGTAGGACTGAAGATCTTCTTTACTTTCATATATGCGTGCAGTAATATAAATAAAATGACTATTTGTGTGGAACTTCATAAGGGGCCTAAACCTGTCTAGGGTATTTAGTGTCATACAAGGGAAAGACTTAATATCCCTCTTCAGTTGTAGGTAGTAGGTATGGAATACTACATTCAACTGCCATTGTTTCCCATATTGCTCAAATACCAGAGCGTGGTGAACTTTGCAGCTAGTGGATCAGATGGGTCAATCTCAAGGAAGGTCGCACCTTCCGACATATCCCAAAAAGTAAAAACAATGAGGATCAAAAACCAACTAAATTGGAACTCATATCCTTGATCATGAGCTTCGCGACAATCCAATTCTAACTAGTTGACTAAGTAACTAGCCTAGTTCATCTGCAGTCCTTCCACGCATTTTCCTGCGAGGTCAATGACAAACCCTGTGACCTGTGTGGGTTTGTTCTTTCTTACTAGCTTACCAACAATCAACTGGAAATAAAGGCGCACTGCGCCATTCTATATGGAGGCTACCTTGTAGACTTGTGTCCATTTTTCTACATTGTCGTAGGTGTCTTTGATCTTCTGTGCCAAAGCGTGGTTTGCAGCCTTCCCTGGATAAAAGTTTTTCAGGTCTGGTCCCTGCATGCTCAATTTGGTGATCCTATGGATCAGCGCTGGATCAACGGTGATGCATCTATCTAACCTTAGATACCCACCATGGAAGCACGCCAGCAGGATATTAACACATGCGTTAACCTCCTGGTTCCTTCCAAAATGTGGTATCTTCATCACGTTCAAGGCAGTGGACCTCACGATGTCCATAGTCCACAAATGGGGGATGATCTTTGATTTCTTCCCCTTCAACTTGGTCAAATATTTGTGATGTGCAAGCATGCCATATCTCTTGCGGTCTCCTAGTTTATAATCACTGATCTTCAAGGTTGGAATCCTCTCCAATTGCGGTCTGACTGCTTATATTCCCTTCGAAAGGTACGTGGTGATGTCTGTGTAGTCAAATTCCCTCGAGACTCTATCATGACTCACCACTCCAGCTAGAGGTGGGATGTAGTCGGGTAGGATGGATGGAATTAGCTTCGCATTTTCCAAGTCATCACATTGCTTGGTTCTTTTCTCAGTCACAACTCAGGATGGTCCAGATCCACGAGTAGTCAATGGGGAGGCTTGCACTCCTCGTGTCGATGAGGCTTGGATGCTTTCAGACATCACCTTCTTGTCCATGAGGTTTATTATAATCTCTTCTATGGATTTTTTTGCTGCGCTAATTTCGTCCAACATGCACACTTGAGATCTAATATCTCAGGTTGGTGAACAATACTCACTGTTAACAGAATGGATGGCGAGGTCTCAATGATCACTGCCCAAAATCAGTTAGTTCTCTATGGGCTCAGATAATCACAATTGGAAAAAGTGTTCTCGGTGCAATGCTCGATGGGATAAATAGATATCACTGTAATAGTTTCTTTCAACGGGTCGCAAATCCTTATTCAATGCAATTCCATCCGTTATGGCATGGTCCCAACGGTCCAATGGCCAAATTTTAGGCCATAACTTATTTCCTAACCGTTCGGGAGCATCGATTGAATGGTCATAACGCCTCCAACGGTCATATTTCTCCACCATGGTGAAGTGCCAATCTGGGCTGTACTTATATTCCGATGAAGTTCAAATTCTGGAAACCTTCCTTCTGCGAAGTTCTTTATGGAGATTCTTTAAATTTTTCTAGCTTTGCCCTCTTCTTACTGAGCTTTTTGGCCTTCTTTCCTGTGATCTGAATCACTGGTTTCCTCTTTCAATTATCTTTCTTATCTCCTTTTGGCATGATAACTTCGCACTGTGGAGGGTCTTTCATAGGATTCAAGGGTACTACTTCTTCTCTTTCTGGGGTAGGTTCTCTACTCTCTTGTACATATAAGTGTCTCCAGTATTCTTGTGTCCTTTCAACTTCGACATCCATATCTTTGGTCTTTAGTAGCTTTGACTGGTTCTCTTGCTCTTCCAGTAAGTGTGCTATTCTCTTAGCCATGAAATCTCCTAGTTATTATTTTTTTTGTTCTAGATCCTCCTCTACTTGTTTCCTTCGTATATGATCTTTCTCAATCCAAGTTTTTCCTAGCAAGATATCAAATGGGGCGTTTTTCTCAACAAACTTAACGATATCAAATTATTCTTCTTTCAAAGTGCCATGAGCACTCATAGATATCTGGGTAAGTCTTCCACATATGGTTATAAACTTTCCTCTAAATAATCCTATTCCTCCTAATGAAGGAACCATAGCAAGCTTTCCCAAAATTTCCCAAGTTCTTTCTATCATGATATTCGCCCGTGTTTCCTCATACAGGACACAGTCTATGTCAAAGTCTCCTATTCTTGTTTCGATGTACTCTTTCTCTTTTAAGACCTATGATAAGTTGATATTTCTGTGGTCATTCAAGGTTTCTTTCATCTGTAGTAATACAGTCTCTGATTCTTTCTGGGGTTCTATCATATCCTTAGTTTCTTGGAATGTCTCATATTTTTCTTGTTTCATATTAATCTTTTCAACTTTAGCAATCATTATAGGACAATCTAAAACTTCACGGTCCATATATTTACAACAAAGACAACTAAGTATTCTACCATGGCATTCCTTAGCAATATCTCTCGGTCTTCTGCAACTGTAACAAAGGGTTAATCCTCTCTTTCTAGTAAATGATACCCAACCCTTCCTGTACTGCGCATTGGGATCACAGTAACTAACCTGCAAAACATTCTTTCTAGGATCCTGCATCCATTTGTTAGTCCAAACATTCTTTCTATGCATAGGGATAACATACCTTTCATTATTTCTATCAGATCTATTCATACCAATTCTTCTTTCTTCTAAATGTGCCCTAGTTTTTAGATCAGGACAAAATTTATCAAATATACCTAGATTCATTCTTTCGAAACAAAATTTTTCACTTATGTTACCTTTCTCAGAGCACAAAGCTTTAAGGTATTACCTCTTTTCTTCAGATCAGACTTCTCTTCTTAGCATAGATCTTCACAATTCAAGTAGAATACTATGCACTAAAGCAACATATGTACGCACAAATATTTCTTTTCTTTAGTTCCCAACAATCATAGTTTTAGGTCTTGGAAAAATAACCATTTGTTGGAACAGGGGTAGACCTAGGGTTCAACGCTTCAAAAATGCACTGATAAAACCCTAACTACCGACCCTTTTGGTAACACCTACGAAGTAGATGAAGTATCACCCGAGGTAGAGGCGGGGGTGGTTGTAGGACTCAAGTGTCGACAACCTATCTGGGAAAGACATATGTGATCACACCACTCTAACAAAGAATTTATTAGTTAACATTCATAATTATTTAACCTTTACTCACATTGTAGATCAAAACCCTAATTATAGAGCAACGTAGTATTCAACAATATCTAACACATTCAAGCACTTAGCATGGAGAGATAGATCAGATATAACATTCATTCACCTTACCAAGCACTAAGTTGTTATACCATATGCATCATACATAAAGATATTAGCACTAAGCATAAATCACATCACTAACGTAGAACCATAATGTACAAAGAAACCATAACACAAGATATACATGGTTCACCCCAGTGTGGGGCTACGCCCACCAACTCTTCTCTTCTTTATTATCTTCTCTCAATCTTCTACAAGCACAGAGCCACAAGAATCTACTCTGCATAGGATAGGATATTTGCACACACCTCACAAAATCCTCCTTCCCTGAGCTAGGTTTAAGCACAAATCCTTCTTACTATCTACACACAATCTTCTTACAATCACTTGCACTTAGCTCTGCAAGTTCTTAACACATAGTATGCACAAAGCGTCCACACCTATTCTCACTTATCACATTGGCCTATTCCTACATCTCCTAGATATCTATTTATACATTACAAAATGGGCCTAAACATGGGTAAACCCATGGGCCAACATCCCACCATTACATAAACCCTAATCCCAAAAACTTCCCTAAAAAGGGGTTGAGATCCCGCGATCTCTGCTTCGACTTGTGATCTGCCTTCGACCAACCTGCCAAAGTCCCAAAAGAGGTCAAACATGACCAAGGATCTCCAAAACTTGGTCAAGAGCCAACATGCAACTCCTTTAGTTCTGGCGTACTCATCCTGTAAGGAGTCTTGGATATAAGTGTTTCTCCCGACATCAGAGTAATAGAGAAGTAAATATCTCTTTTCGGAGGCAATCGCGATATTTCTTTAAAGACATCCTCATATTATTTTAGTATTACATAGTCTTCCATCTTGGCACTTTATCCTTAGGTGCCTCTTCCATGTGCGCTGCTGATACTTGACACCCTTTTCTATAAATTTTCTTCAATTGTGAAGCTGAAACTTCTATGATAATGAAAACTCTTGGAATTCCTTGAACTGGTCTCAAATTTCCTTGCCTGTCCAGGAAAGTGAATGCCTTATTATAAAAATCCATGACAACATGGTTCTCATCAAACCAATCCATACCAATTAGGAAATCATAAAAGCCCAAAGGTATAATATTCAAATCAACCTTTGTGCACAGTCCATTCATCTCCATTGGACATGCCTTAACCACCTCATTAATCTTCCTTTTTGTTCTTGTAGCTAAATGCACAAACCATGATTTTCCAAGATTACTTCTCAGAAGATGGAATCTTTCCACCATATTAGGATATAGATAATTATAACTAGATCCTGAGTCTATTAAAATAACAATGGGTTGGTTATTAATCTGACCTTCCACCTCGATCATGTGCGACTGCAACTCAACCTATTTTTTATCCAGTGCAACGTAAATCCTTGGCACATTTCTACCCATGTACCCAACTATTTCAGCTTGTTGTACACTATGCACAATCCTTTCTTTGTCACTTCTTTGAGGACAATATCTATGCATGTGATTTCCACCACAACCTCAACACTGCATAGGTTGTTTCTATGATTTTTGTCCCACTATTTCTGACATTCTGGGATCCTAAAGAGTTGTCTGTCCTTGCACAATATTTTTGAAAAATGGTGGTTTGACTCCCTTCTTCCTATGTTCCACCTGACTTTTCATTTTATCTTCCCAAGCCTTTTGGAAAACCAAACTTCCCCTGTGCTGCTCATAAAGACACTTAGCATGGATTATGGTCTCTTCCAACATTTTAGGGTAATCATATTGTATCTTTTCACTGATAAATGAGGGAAACCCACTCAAATATCTGTAAATATTCACTTGTTCATCCTTGATAAAAGGAACATAATTCAACAATTATAAAAATCTTCTTTCGTACTCGTCAATTGTCATGATCCCAAGCTTAAGTTCAAATAAATTCTTCATTTTCCTATCATAGTACCGGTTGGTTAAGTATTTCTTTTAAAAATACCTTTTGAACTCTCTAGAAGTCATCTTATTCTCATCAATGTGTTGCACCTGCACATACTTATCCCACAACATTGATGCCTTTCCTTTAATTGATAGATAACAATTCTCCCTTCTGCTTGCGTAGAATAGTTATGCAGCTGGAAGTATTTTTTCATACCCAACAACAAGGTCTTTGCATCTTCATCCTTCTTGTGCTCCCCGTCAAAGGTGGGAGGCTTGATCTTGTTCATTTCTCCTTGTCTCTCATCCACCCTAGTCCTTCTCTTATATTTTCTGATAAGAAATGGACTTGAACTACTACGCTCTTTCCTGGAAGAATGCTTACCAACACTTGTTTCTTCTCTTCTTTTCTCATCATGAGACCTATGAATTATTGATATACTCGATTCTATCTCTTTATCCATATTCTTTTCTATTCTCTCTAGACTCTGCATCAATTTGAAATTGAAGTCATCTTGATATGCCTTGGTTCTCATAAACCTTTCATTATCAATCTTATAACTCTGGACATATTTCTGCATTACTTCTATAGTTTCCATCAAGTTCATGTGATCCCTGTTGGGTTCTGTACCATCGACACCCAAACTGACATACAGATCCTCAAATTCATCATTAGGACTATAATCCCTTTATGCATATTCCATGCTCTTAGCCTTTTGCACCGAATTTGTCCTACTTTATTTGGTGATAATTTTGCAAAATGTGAAAGAAATTGAGATTTTTTAGATGGTTTCATGCAACAACTACATGAAAAATTTTCACCATTTTGTCAAAATCCTTTCACTTGGATTCCTTGGATGATTTTAACATCCCAAACTCTAGTGCACACATCCACACATCATTGTCTTTATGCGCATCACAACTCTATACCACTCACAAATGGTGTTCTACACAAACTAATCTCTGTACTGCGTGGTACCAATTCTTAGCATACACATCTATTCATGCTAATATCTGGCCCATACAAGTCTAGTGTTGAACCAATGGCTCTGATACCATTCTGTAACGTCCCCAATCACTCTAGGCCGGGCCACGTCACTCCATAAACCCCTTTGACAAAGATCTGATGTCGTTTTGTAATGTACCCAGTCTCCTATTGAGTCCCATTATCACCTTACACATGCTTTGAGTCAACCAAACTATAACATTCCAAGCATACCACTCACCAATATTACTATAGAATTACACCACTTAAAATCTATTTAACACAATCCACACAGTTTCACTTGAAGTAACACGCTCAACCCAAGCTTGAGTCATTATACACAACTTGTAATAGCAGAATAAACAATATATTTTCAAACAACCTTAAGCAACGAAAATTAAAATTCAACAATTGCGTGCCAACATACTGACCACACAATACAACTATGCACACTACCATCTGGGTGTTATGCACCACTTCTATTAATACTACGCACAAAATCTAATTCCTTAATCGCACATGCTAGAGTTCCAACCTTTTAAGTACATAGGTTATGATATTGTGCACTCAACCACTCAATCATCTTCTTGATAATTCATAGCCAAAATCACAAGGTTAAACCGAACATGCGAGTTTACCATCAATTGACATACTCATGCACAACTACAAGTAAAGGCTAAAAACACCATATTTACATGAGAAATCAATAAATAACAAAATAATATCAAATAATTATATGCAACAACATACAAGGAATAACCCATGTCAAATATAGACAAAAATGCACGCAATAACCAAGTCAAGCACACAAAGAACACTTATCTTAAATGAACGTCTCCAATTGTGGCCTTGACTCAAATTTTCCTCCCAACCATAGATGTTGTTTCTCATAAGATTTCAAAAATAGGTCACCCTCGATCCATTGCTCAAATCCACAAGAGAAAAATATTTCCTAACCACAAGCCATGTCCTAAAACACAACAAAATTTCCCAGTCCTAAGTTCCCAATGCTGCAACTAGCCCACAATTCCTCATTCCCCATGCACCTGTCACACCCAAGGAAGTGTGCCCCTTATCTTCTCACCAATCCCTCAACTGCCCCGCTTCCATTCCTATGGTTACTAACAACATGCTAGATAAGAAGTATCCGAGCGTTGTGACTAATTCCCAATGAACCAAGGAACAATTCCCAGAAAAACTCTCACCTAGAGGGTATCCTCACGACTCTATAAACCACTCCATAACAACCAATATCTCACCTAGAGAGAATTCTCACATTCTTCCAACTCAACTGTTTGAAAATAGAAACTTTGGTTATGATCCTAGAACACCTTACAAGCTTCTCGGTGTAGATAAGGTAATAATTGGATTTTCCATACAACTCGACCCCCTTCTTCTCACGAAAGCTTGCAACATGAATACTAAAATTATCTTGCCCCAAAATACACTAAGGCTAACAATATATGTGACATGCCTTCCACTTTACACTTTTCACATCCAAAAGTAGCTTTAAGCCACTTGGTGACCCATTCCCTATCTGCATCTAGGGTCACCAACCTCATAATCATATAGTCTCTCCGACCTCAAAACATAAACATTCATTTCCATGCACTAACCCAAGTGCACACAACATAATACAATGTGCACACTTACCCAGGTGCGCGCAACACATATATTGTGTGCACCTTGTCCTTGCTAACCCTTTTCCATGCACTACCTTGATTCGTGCAACACCAAAATCAGGTGTCCTTGGCTCACCAGCCTAAATGTTCATCACATTTACACTTGATACCAATTTTGTTCACTAGCCTATATGTACAATCACAAAGGGTTTTGGATCAATGACATTACATTGGGGTATAAAATTGACCTCCTAAAAAAATATTAAAATACTAGAAGCATATTACATGTCACACTAATCATATGCCATGTCACACTAAATTAGAGGTGTTATCTGATGCAGGAGCATCACTCCACCTCATCATATGCTAGCAAGCCAACACATCCATGCACTAGGAGGGAGCAGATCCCAAAGAAGGATGCGCCAATCCTTTCAAATTTGAGCCAGAATTTAAAATTTTAATGTACTTAAATGTGAGTTAATGTTTGAAGTCTCAAGGAAATACGAGCCACTATCTTTATACATGTGAGTTATTGTAATGGGTAGAGTCACATTTAATGGATGACAAGTAGGTGGATATAAATCCGATACGGACTAGATGGAAATTCAATGTAATTTAATGCGAGTAGGTGGAGGAAGGCTTGAGAGACCATCCTTTGTAAAAGATATTTGTTTTTCAAAATTCAGTTAGTCAGTAGTTGAGAGAGGAGGAGAGAGCTCAAGAGAGGAGAGGAAACACTGAGACTGTTGCAGTCCAACATTTGTAAAATTTTTGTACATAAGCATTCACACATTAATACAAATCAGTTTTTTTTCTGCACATAAGGTTTTCTGTGTTTTTATGTTTGTTTCTAAATGTGTTTACTGTGTGTTTATGATATGTCATTATATGCATATAGGTTTCACTTTGCAGGAATTAGATAGAATCCCCTATCTGTAGTTTTCTAATTAGTTATGGTCTCTTAGGCTTGTGCAAGGAGTGCACACCAGAGTGGTTGAAAACTCTATGAAGCCAACACGAGGAGTGCATTTTGAACTCTATTTTGAGTTCAAGGAAGAGCGTGCCAGGTGGACACACCGGGACAATTCGTAAATCTCATAAGGAGTGTGGTGCAAGTGAGTGCACTTCAGAGTTTCTGGACACTTTGAGTAAGATTGTGCAAGTGAGTGCACATCAGAGCTGTCGAACACTCTGAAGAAGATATACCAGAGTTATTGAATACTCTATGGAATATCTACAAGGAGTGTGCTAGAGACAAAGAGGTTCAAATCTCAAAGATCTGGAGGAAAATAGAATATACAACTAGGAGGTGGTTGGAGAAATTGACAAGGAAGAAAAGGGCTGAGTCCTTTAGAAGTGTGAGAAATTATAAGCTCAAGAGGGATAACATGAAACTTTACAGGGCTTTGGTGCAAGGAGTGCATAGTCTCTCAGAGTCGAGATAATCCTAGAGAAGACCCGATCAAAGAGCGCGTCAGGCCAACACTTTGAATAAGTGTCGAGGAGGAATCAGAGGAGACAAACGCAAGGAGTGCGTGAGGAGATTTTCATAAAAATATCTAAGTCCAAAACTTTCTGAAGTTCCATGGAAGAAGGAGTGTGTTGAGGTCTACAAACCATCGGAGGAACAAAAGCTCAGAAGAGATAGTGAGTGCAAGTGCAAGTGCACATAAATATTTTATAAAAATATTTAAGTTCAAACTAAGGAAGAAGAGTGCCAAGGTGCTAGGATGACACATGGAATTGTTGAAGAAGACAAGAGACGAGACCCTTAGAAGTTTGAGTGATTTCAAATCCCAAGAGAGATCATACATTTGTGCATAGAGTCCCTACCAGGAAGGAAGAAAGACAAAAAAAATCCAAGTCTCAGACTGTGGGAGAAGCACAAGTGTGTGCCAGGGAAGAAGTCCCTTGAAATTGACTAAATCTCAGAAGGGAGAAATGTTCAAAAATCTGAGCCCCTTTCCTAGGAACACAAGCAGAGGTCAAGATGACATCCTTTTAGGGGAGAAATTTTCAAAGGGATGAGCCCCTTTGAATTCTAAATAATTTGAAGCTCAGAAGGTGTAGCACAAGTGAAAGATGAGCAATTAGCTCACAGAGAGAGAAGATCAAAGGCTAATCCTTTGAAAACATTTGAGAAATCCTTCGTCAGAAGGAAAGAATAGTGATCGTAGAGGGAGAAGAAACAACAACCATTGATCATGTTGGGAGAGAAGATCTGGATCGTTGGATGAGAGTCTAGTAGGGGAAGAATCATGCACAGAGGAGGACATATCCTAGTATTCATATCTAGGTGTGAGCTACAACAATCGTCCAATCGGGAGGTAAGTAGCATGAGACTTAACCATTAAATTGATTTGGAATTCATTAGTTCGAAGACATATTTTTGTTTTGAGATGAAATCTCCCGAAGCTCCAAAGGCCAGAGAAGATCGTGACCGTTGGCACAGGAGGACGCGTGTCAGCGGATCACTTGGTCCAGAGGTATACTACTTCAAAGAATATTGATTTAGGAGGTGTGTAGGATTTTCGAAGTTCTAGGATTTGAATTGAACCAGGACTGTCCATTCCAAGGATGCATGGGATCACATCTGGGCATCCATTGTTTAATACTCTAGAGGATTCGTGAAGGGGTTTGTGCAGATATTGCCAAAGTATCGAAGGCCAGGATTCATCCCAACTGTTGGCGTAGGCAGACACATGGTCAAATCTATGAGATCCTTGGAGGATAAACACTTTGAAGTAACTAGGCTAAGGTGAGGCAAGAACTCCCAAAGGGTCGGGAGCCGGAGCCCATCTCCACTGTTGATCTTGGAGAACAAGTGTCACTGGATCCTGCGTTCCAGAGGATAGACACTATGGAAGAAGGTCAAGAAAGGTCACATGGAGGGCGGATATTACCTCCACCAGTTTAGTTTTCAGAAAAATTGAGGGTCTGATTCAAATGGATTTCGGTGGCATCCCACCTATTCCAACTGGCTCATTTTGGCAGATTTCTAGTTCGACAGGTTTTTCCTAGTTTTCGGGTCCCTGACTTCTGGGGTTGTTTTGAGGCCGTAAACAATGTTTTTAGGGCTCACCACAATGAGGATATGTGAGACTTTCCACATGAAACATGTGTATTCCTTGGATAGACCTTTCCTAATGTCTATCATGCTTCTAAAACAAAGATCGTATGCAAAAGTTACACCCCCAGAAAGTTGATGTATTAACTTACCCAAACGAGGCCCACATGAATTTTGGCGATTCATCTCCTAGGGTTAGGTTTTTGGATGTCTAAGGTTTTTGACATTACTGTTTATTGTAAAAAGGCCTTGAGATTCTCATTGTAATCATGTTCTAGTGAATGAGCACAACTGTCACATCTCTTCTCAGAGATAATCCACCACCATTCTAGCAAGTTTTCCACTGCATTTTACAGTTTAAACTTATTTCCTTATTGAATAGAAACCAATTTTACTGTATATCTGTTATTCTATGTTAAGCATATTTTGATAAAAATCTGTACTCATTTCATTTTTCTCATAGAATATGAATGAGTGGATTTCAGAGTGGTCTTCTCCTTGTCGTTATTAATGCATGCCCCCAACGAGGTCAGGGTACAAATAATTGGGTCTCGAGCTTGTTTCTCTTAAGGAAAAAATATCTCGCAAGCCCAAGTGACCTCTCATGGCGGGAGAAAATAAATATGGCGAGACAAGAGATCCCATCAAAATGTTTCTCGAGGAATCCCTCATGCAACAGAGGAATGAGATGATGGATAGTTTTGCGCAAATCCTTTAGTGGCTACCAATAGGCGATGCATCTTCCTCAAATGGAGGCGCCTCCCCCTTCAAGGTACAAATCAAATTCAATATTCCTATATTTGAAGGTCAGATAGATGCAAATGTTGTAGACAAATGGTTGAATCTGCTAGAAGGGTATTTCTTTGTCCATAACTTCTCAAATAGATAAAAGATTACTTTTGCGCTCCTCAAAGCCATTCCCCATGTCAAAGATTGGTGGGAAATGTTCCGTGAGAAGAAGGAAATAGAGAAGCCCTCATTATTTAAAGTTGCGGTCACTTGGGAGTCCTTCAGGGATGATATTAAAGAACAATACTACCCTATTGGAAGTTATGATGACCTGTTTACAAGATGGACCACATTGCAGCATGAAAGAGACCCAGCAGTGCCCGAGTTCACAAATATCTTCCATGCCTTGTGCACCAAGCTAGGTATCAAATATTCTGAGCGACATCTGGTGATCAAGTATTGCAGTGGTATAAATAGATACATATAGGATGAAATGGAGTTTCTGGACATCTCATCCTTGGGCGCGACCTACTGATATGCCATCAAAAGTGAGCAGAAGATCAAACAAAAGACATGAAAATTTGGGCCTGGGAACTCCTCACAACAAAATTCAGGAAAGGGTGGTTCAAACGCACATAATAAAGGACAGAGAAAAGACATATCACCTTAGGAAAACTAGTCTAGGCCACAAGAAAAGAAGGTCACTGAAAAGAGAAATAAAGATACCATGAAGTCGTGCGACTTCCATAAGATCCCCTGACATAACACTGCTGATTGCCACTCAAAGCAGTTGCAGGTGGCTAAGGTGAAAGCCTCTGAATCAAATGCAGGTTCTGACTCTGAGTCAAAGACAAAAATGGGGAGATATATTATTGATGCAGAACCTACTGCTACCATTGCTACCACCAAGCTCCAACCCGGTGAACCAGATGAGCCAAAGGAAGGTGAGCGCCTTTTTCATTCACAGATGTTGGTGAAGGGTACCCCGTTGCACTTCATTGTTGATAGTGGTAGCTAGAAAAATATCATCTCAACAAAGGTTGTCAATGGGGTCACCTTGTCAACAACGCTACACACGCAACCCTACACCATCTAAAGGATTCTGTTACACATCAAAATTACTCACTTCAATAGTGTCGCAAGTGTCATCATTACAAGTGTTGTAAGTGTCACATCTTGTCCACAAGTGTCACAAACATCATACTTCCATCTTGCCTATGTCGTGCCTCGAACAACATCATAATGAAACTTAAGACACCTCAAAGACTAGTTTTGAATAGGATAAATCACTTGACAAGGAGTACAAGCCTTTTTCCACTGAAAAAACCACTCAAAAATGATTTTTTGAAGGGGATCTCTCCCCTACCCACTATTACAGAGTGCTAGCTCTCCCTATCCTCCTTTGGGGGAGCGTTCCAAGCACTCTGTGCACCCTTTTGGGGGGAGCGCTGCCCTTTCTGAGCAAATTTTTGGCTTGTTGAGATAAATTAGGGAAGAATCCCCTTAATCTATGAAGGTAGTTGGATTCAAATATGAGTTTAAGGCATCATCTTAGGGAATATCCACAATTGAAGGAGAGGAATCCTCAAATTATCCAAAAGATCTCTCAAGTGGTTGGGCCTCCCTAAGATTATATAAGGAGGCCTCCTCATGGTGAAAGGAAAGGGCAGTTTAGAGGCATCAAACTTATGATCTCATAAGGGATATGAACAATAAAACATCATCATTCTGTGTGTGGATTATTTGAGAAAGGGTCTGGACAAAGGGAGCTTGGTGAATTTGCTGCACTACATCCATGGATGTAAGCAACACTTTGTTCTCATTAATATGAATTCATGATTGCCATGTTTCCTTTAAAGTTTGTGTATATGAACTTGTTTCTTTCATAGATTCATTATGAAGATAATCATAGTAGAGTAGGAAGTATTGTTGTTGTTTCTCATTGTACCACAAGACCTTCAACCGAACTTGGAGATCAAGATCAGCCCAGAGCGAGTAAGGAAAAACGTTGGTAAAGAGGTATTTACCATTATTCCCTCCTCTTCTTTGATAGTTTAGCTTCATGATAAAGGAATGCCAGTGTCCACAATAACACTTTCTGTCTTGGTTTTAGGGGTCTAGATACCTAGAGGGAATTCTCTTGTCTGCAGAGGGATTCTCCTATAAGAGAAATATGTCTCTAGCCCTTGATGATCATTCTGGAGTTAAGCCACTAGCTTTCAAGATGGGGGCAGAATACCGAGCTTAGTATTTGTTCTTTCTCACACTCGTAAATACATGAGAATGAAATTGAGTAGACGTTTATCACTTTTTCGGACTCGTAAAGGATATACAAAAAAGGAACCCCCTAGAGTCTTCTTTAAACTCTTTTCAGACTCTCTAAACGTGAAAACATTGTCGAGTGATCTTGCTTCCTTTCCCACTCGTTAAAAGGTTTGAAAGGGCATCTTTCGAGTCATAATTTATCTCTTTTTTGTCCTTGCAAGACTAACATTATGAAAAAGGACAACATTGGAGTCATATTTAAGTTATTTTCAGACTCTCTAAATATGAAAACCACTGAGTTTACCTTCTTTGGATTGGTTAAACATTCATACATTGAAGGGCCGATACGGGACCGGACCCTTACTTCTTCCAGTTCGTTAAACAAAGGAAGAGGGACTTATCAAAGGTGAGTCATATCAAGCATGTGTTACCCTCCTCGAGCTTGTTAAATTAAAAAGAGGTACTTGTCTATCTAGATGGGGGAAAAAATTGAAGGAAGCAAGCCAATAAATTTTTGATAACACTACCAGTAACTCTTACGGTCGCCCTTGAACATGATGCTTTGTCTTTGCACACATTTCAGTCCGCTAAACCTCTACACTATGCCAATCCTCTGAGTTTCTTTTACTCTTTTGGGTCACCTGAAAAAATTCATAGCATCCACTACATCATCAAGTTTTGGTCCATGTCATGTTTCTACTATTGTGCCTCAATGTTCAAGGGAAGTATCTTCCTCGAGAGTTAGCCATCACAAATATCCTGTTTCAATACCCGTGTCAGTCCATGTTCATTTGATCTACCAATTTACATATTTGTGTTAGTTTCATGTATTTGATGGGGGATACATCAAGGCCCTCCTACGACAAGTCTATTCCTGTCAACTTCAACACATTATCTAGGAACTAGACTTAGAAGCCAATTAGTACCTTGGGACCTGCATGCCTCAATGGAAGGCCTCCTCACTTCCGACAGTGGGTTTGCATCATTGACCTCCGATCGGATGATTCCACGGATGTTCGAATTCATCTCTTCCATTCACATTCATTGGAATGTACTAAAGTACCTTGGGAATCATTGACATCAATAGTGATCTCCATCGCGCTTGTTAACGGTTTACCTCATTGATCAGTAATCAAGTGGTTTCTGCCATGTTCGACATCAAAACATCTATTCACATGGTTAGATTCGTACTACATTGGGATTAGTAAGAAGACCCTGGGTTGAGTCATGACTCTGATATATACTGTGCACAGGGTGCAAAGGAATTTTCTTTTGAACTATGACACATATAATGTTACATAGATCCAGTTTGTATTGGTCGTGGCTATGTCTTGTCGTCTAGTATATCCACTGTGTATTATTTGTGGCTATGATCAGTTCAGCTCATAGGAGTATAGATCCACATTGCATCATCAATGGCCATACCATTTTGTCAATATAATTATGGATCCGTAGTGTATTTTATGGTGGCATACCTTAGAAGTCTTTATCACCCAAGCATAGGTATGCCTGCCTTGGGTTTGAAACATGTCATAATATTTGTTGGATGGTTGTGTGCAACTTATATTAGGTTCTTTGCATCTTCACCCTTGCTTGAAAAAGTCTACAAGGTACTTCAGTCATCACGTCTTCTAAATTCATACTTTGGGGGGCAATCTGTTACACATCAAAATTACTCACTTCAATAGTGTTGCAAGTGTCATCATTACAAGTGTTGTAAGTGTCACATCTTGTCTGCAGGTGTCGCATATTGACCATGAGTGTCACAAGTGTCAAAAACATCATACTGCCATATTGCCTATGTTGTGCCTCTAATGACATCATAAGGTCACTTAAGACACCTCAAAGACTCATTTTGAAGAGGAGAAATCACTTGACAAGGAGTAAAAGCCTTTTTCCACTGAAAAAACCACTCAAAAATGATTTTTTGAAGGGGAGCGCTCCCCTACCCACTGTTAGGGAGAGCTATCACTCCCTATTAGGGAGTGCTATCACTCCCTAGCCTCCTTTGGGGGAGAGTTACAAGCACTCTATGCACCCTTTTGGGGGAGCACTACCATTTCTGAGAGAATTTTTGGCTTGTTGAGATAAATCAGGGAAGAATTCCCTCCCCTCAATCTCTGAAGGTAGTTGGATTCGAATATGCGTTTAAGGCACGATCTTAGGGAAGATCCAAAACTGAAGGAGAGGAATCCTGAACTTATCCCAAATATCTCTCAAGTGGTTGGGCCTCTCCAAGATTATATAAGGAGGCCTCCTCATGGTGAAAGGAAAGGGTAGTTAGAGGCATCAAACTTATGATCTCATAAGGGATGTGAACAGTAAAGCATCATCATTTTGTGTGTGGATTATTTGAGCAAGGGTCTAGACAAAGTGAGCTTGGTGAAGCTGCTGCACTACATCCATGGATGTAAGCAACACTTTGTTCTCATTAATATAAATTCATGCTTGGCATGTTTCCTTTAAAGTTTGTTTATATGAACTTGTTTCTTTCATAGATTCGTTATGAATATAATCATAATAGAGTAGGAAGTATTTTTTTTGTTGGTAATTGTACCATAGGACCTTCAACTGAACTTGGAGATCAAGATTAAACCAGAGAGAGCAAGGAAAAACATCGGTAAAGAGGTATTTACCATTATTCCCTCCTCTTCTTTGATAGTTTAGCTTTATGATAAAAGAATGTCAGTGTCCACAATAGCACTTTCTGTCTTGGTTTTAGGGGTCTAGATACCAAGAGGGAATCCGCTTGTCCGTAGGGGGATTGTCTTGTAAAAAAAATATGTCTCCATCCTTTGATGATCATTCTAGAGTTAAGCCACTAGATTTCAAGATAGGGGAAAAATACTGAGCTTAGTCTTTGTTCTTTCTCATGCTCGTAAATACATGAGAATGAAACCGACTAGACTTTTATCACTTTTTCGGACTTGTAAAGGATATACAAAAAAGGAACCCCTTAGAGTCTTCTTTAAAATCTTTTCAGACTCTCTAAATGTGAAAAGATTGTTGAGTGATATTGCTTCCTTTACCACTCATTAAAAGGTTTGAAAGGGCGTCCTTCGAGTGATAATTTATCTCTTTTTTGGCCTCACAAGACTAACATTATGAAAAAGGACAACATTGGAGTTGTCTTTAAGTTGTTTTCAGACTCTCTAAATATGAAAACCACCGAGTTTATCTTCTCTGGACTCGTTAAACATTCATACATTGAAGGGCCCATATGGGACCGAACCCTTACTTCTTCCAGTTCATTAAACAAATAAAGAGGGACTTACCGAAGGTGAGTCATATCGAGCATGTGTTACACTCCTCGAGCTCGTTAAATTAAAAAGAGGTACTCGTCTATCTGGATGGGGGAAAAAATTTAAGGAAGCAAGCCAAGCAGTTGGGCCTCTCCAAGCTTATATAAGGAGGCCTCCTCATGGTGAAAGGAAAGGGCAGTTTAGAGGCATCAAAATTATGATATGATAAGGGAGATGAACAATAAAGAATCATCATTCTCTGTGTGGATTATTTGAGCAAGGTTCTGGACAAAGGGAGCTTGGTGAAGCTACTGCACTACATCCATGGATGTAAGCAACACTTTATTCTCATTAATATAAATTCATGCTTGGCCTGTTTCCTTTAAAGTTTGTGTATATGAACTTGTTTCTTTCATAGATTCATTATAAAGCTAATCATAGTAGAGTAGGAAGTATTGTTGTTGTTTCTCATTGTACAACAAGACCTTCAACTGAACTTGGAGATCAAGATCATCTCGAAGCGAGCAAGGTCAAATGTCGGTAAAGAGGTATTTACCGTTCTTCCCTCCTCTTCTTTGATAGTTTAGATTTATGATAAAGGAATGTCAGTTTCCATAATATCACTTTCTGTCTTGGTTTTAGGGGTCTAGATACCGATAGGGAATCTTCTTATCCGTAGGGGGATTTTCCTGTAAGAGAAATTGGCGACTCCATTGGGGAGGAACTCTGATTTTTTGTTTCCTTTCCTAGGTCTTGTATTGGGTTTTTCTCATTATTTCATCTTCTCCATACTATCTCTTTGATTTTTAGATCTGATTGATTGTCTCTTGATTTCATCATATTCAATTTGATTGACTGAGTTTGCTTGATTGTTTTTAGTTTCTGGGCATTTTTCTGAACTTTTGAAGCCTAGCACTCCCCTACCCGTGCTATCAGAGAATTAACACTCCCTGTTGGTATTACACAAAGCATTGGAATTCTCTGGTGCCCTTTACACCAGAGCGTTGCCCCTTTTCTGTGAGAAATTTTCCAGGATTTTCACTCTCTGGATTCATTTCTTGATTTTGGCACTTGCTTAGGAGTCTTGTAACCTCAATACATATTTGTCATTGGCCTTCAACACCTATTTTTTGAGAATTCATCCTCTTTTGTTTGGATTTTTTGACATTTTTCCTTACTTTGCAATAACTCTTTGTCCTTGACGATTTAGAGTCAATTTGTCGCTTCCTTCTTATTTATCTGAGTGAGTGAAAACTTTGTAAGGAGATTCGAAGTTCTTTTGTACTTTTCCTTATGATCTTTGAGGTCATCTTGTCCAATCCCTTTTTCCTTCTTTTTGAGTTTTTGGTTTTTTTTTTCTTGTTTGATCACAACAGGAGTGTCTATTTGTTTATGTGAAGTTTGATTCTAGATTGCTTAAATCTCACAGCTCTTGAAATCTGATTAGCATAGGAAGCTTTACACCAACTGATTATCAATCACATATAAACATTTTAGCATTGTATTGGATTCCTTATTGAGGACTATTGCATGAGGTCATTGCATCTTAGTGTTTTAAAGTGAAAGGGAAATCCTTCTCCTTCACTTAAATAGACATTCATTGAAATAAGAGACTGTTTATCATTTCTTATGCATGTTTTGGGAACTGAGTCATAATATCATCAGTCTTCACTCTCATACACCTCTGAGTAAACAACAACCACTAAAATCAACTCTAAACTAAAATTTATCAGACTTTTTACATTTTTGTTAAGCAAACCTACATTAGCTTAAGGTGTAGGGCTTTGGAATAGGTTGAAAGGATAACTTTCCAAAGCTATCAAACAAACTTAGCATATTGCGATAGGTAGAGAAAATCCAATTGTCGTATAGGATTTATGGGATCCCCTTCTCACATAGGGGTTACACACGAGGTCACGTTTGTGAGAGATACGAAGATTATCCCTCCATGGTTTTACTATTCGTAGTAGTTGAATCATATATCGGGGGTCACTTGAGGGTATACCCATGATTATGTGTGGGAGCCTCTCGAGTTGATTTCAGAATTGTTATCCTGCCCATACGTTCAAATTGGACTGTCGACTGTACCCGCCTAGGGTATGACTACAAGTTGGTGACCTTAGTAGCCATAATCTTTAGGGTCTCACACAAGGTGACGGTGAAGGGAAGTCTCACTTTACCTGGAATAGATGTTGGTAAAAATCACTCGGGATCCTTGGAGGGTAAATCCACATTTACTGCATGGAATCTTGCACCAAGGCGTAAGTCTGTTAAGAAGGTCTCCAACGTAACTGATCCACCCGCTCTATCCCCACCCCTTCCTATTTTGATCTCACGATGTTGGATTTAATCACCAACTAGTATTTTCATTGTGGGAAGGTTTGTTTGATTGTTTGCTTCTCAGATTCATAGCGTGTGTTGTTTGTGTTACTTAGTGGACATTAGGTCAAGTTAGTGTTCATGGCATCAAATCCTGAGAGTACCAATGGAGGAACCCCTTATCCTGGGGAACTTTACACCTTTCCTTCTTTTGTAAACTTTGGTCCTCCGTACATTGCCACACTGAGTCTTCCGGGACTCGCCATCAGATTACCAGTTTGGTTGTTCCCCACTCCGACAATCTTGAATCATCCCAGTGCTTCAACTACACCTAATACTATAGATGTCAGTACACCACCCACACATCAACCTCATGTCAACTTTTTTCCTTCTTCATCCATTAAGTCTCCTTCCCTTTCTCCTTCTTTGCCCAGGGAAAGCTCTAAATCAAGTAGCTAGGTTGATTAGAAGAAGAAGAAATGAAAAGAGAAGACGAAGAAGAACCCGAAAAGGACCAAGGCTCGAACAACATCAGATGTTGGATCCAAGAAACCATCTACTTTTAATAGTACTGGGAGTGTTGATGAGGTCAACAAGATTAAAATGAAGAATCTGAAACCTAAACTCCCTTGTAGTGTTTGTAAGGGTGACCACTTTCTGAGGGATTGCCTTGGTATTCCCAAGGTCTTAGAAATGTGGTCCTCCATGCCATCGGCCCCTGCTGGACATGTTGGTGATGCCGCATAAACTAGTGACGTTAAGGTTGGTAAGAAGAAGACAACTGTCAAATTTCCTTGTATGTTATGCAAAGGTGATCATTATTCTCACCTTTGTCCTTGCATGGATGAGGCTTCTTCTCTTTTTGAAAAGCTTCAACTTCTAGCTGGTTATCATAGGATTTCCCCCAACCCATCATTAGTTGATGGAATGCTCAATCTGGTTCCATCTCTGGTCAATCCGGTTGATTCGGTGGTCAATCTAGTTTCATCCTCGATTGAACCACTAACCAAGGTAGCTAATCCAGTTCCATCATCAGTCAGCCCCACTCTTCATCTATAGAGTGAACCCTAAGTGGTTTCCTTGGTTACTTCATCGGTCAAATCCACTCCTCCTCTGACGAGTGCCAAAGTGGTCGATCTCGTTCCACCATCGGTCAATCCCACTCCTCCCTTGAAGAGTGCCAAAGTCACTAATCTAGTCTCTTCCTTGGTCAGTCCCACCCTTCATATGAAGAGTGCCAAAGTGGTTTCTCCGGTTACATCATCGGTCAATCCCACTCTTCCTCTGAAGAGTACCAACGTGGTCAATCTGATCCCATCATCGGTCGATCGTACTCTCCCTCTAGAGAGTAAACCCGATACTACCCACGCTTTTCTCGTTAATACAAAATCTACCTTGTTGGGGGGAATTCCTCCTTCTCCTGTTAAACCCCCTATAAGTAATGAGGCCACCCTTTTTGATTGGGTTACGCTAACTAGACCTCGTCTTCCCTCTCACATCCCTTTCCAGATTACAATACAGGTTTGTGGTCGGGACGTTCCTCAAACGATGATAGATGAAGGTGCGTCCATTAGTATTTTTTCCTTTGTCACTTGGCATGCTTTGGGTTGTCCCCAGCTTGCACCGGTTACACAAAATATGTTTTAACATAAGAACTAGTCAACTTTTAGGGACCCTTCTTCAGTTTCCTGTAACTTTGGCAGGGAAGAATGTCTTTATTTATGTCATGGTAGTTCGATACCCCTTGTATTTCTCTTTACTCCTTGGGTGGGATTATGTCCATGTCATGAAAGATATTGTATCCACTCTTTTTCGCATGATATCTTTCCCTCATGATAGAAGAATGGTGACTATTTATCAAAGTTCGTTCATTGGTCCTGATTGGATTACCTCCCTAATTGGTTCTTATATGAAGACAGTATCTCCCCTGCCACATGTCAATTACGTAGTGTTGTATCCTATGACTTCAACTTCAGATGACTTGGATCCAGTAGTTGACATGGTGATCTCTTCGGTAGGGAATTTGGAGCCTGATATCCTTACCCCTATCATAGACCTCGACATGTGTTCCTTCGAGAGCATTCTTCTTCCATCCAGTGAAGATCTCTTGGAATCCATGACCAAGTTTTGTCCCTTGACGTGGTGTCCTTCCAGAGCATTATCCTCTTGGAAGCCATGATCAAGCACACTAATGAGCATAGTTTCTCTTCTCTGTGGAAATCTCGTTCAAAAATGAAACATAAGTCATGAGCATAGTTTTTCTTCTCTGTAGAAAGCTCGTTAAAAAATGAAACAAAAATCTAGGGATTGAACCCAGAGCACTGAGCATAGTTCTTTTCCTGTGTCAAGCTCGTTAAAAAATGAAATAGTCACCTCTCCTGTTAGGTCGAGTCTTCTGCCAGATCTCATAGATGTCGAGTCGAGTCTTTCGTTAGCTCTCATATTTGAACCTTCATTTCATCCACCTGTATCCTTTTTCTCCATCTAGTACATAAATTAGTGAAAACCTCACAGTCAGTGAATGATTTGAAGCTTGGGGGGCATGTCTCCAGCCTTTGATGATCATTCTAGAGTTAAGCCACTAGATTTCAAGATGGGGGAAGAATACCGAGCTTAGTCTTTGTTCTTTCTCATGCTCGTAAATACATGAGAATGCAACCAAGTAGAATTTTATCACTTTTTCAGACTCCTAAAGTATATATGAAAAAGGAACCCCCTGGAGTCTTCTTTAAACTCTTTTCAGACTCTCTAAACACGGAACTTCCTTTCCCACTCATTAAAAGGTTTGAAAGGGCATATTTTGAGTGATAGTTTATCTCTTTTTTGGCCTCGCAAGACTAATATTACGAAAAAATACAACATTGGAGTCGTCTTTAAGTTGTTTTCAGACTCTCTAAATATGAAAACCACCGAGTTTACCTTTTGTGGACTCGTTAAACATTCATACATTGAAGGGCCCATACAGGACTGAACCCTTACTTCTTCCAGTTCATTAAACAAAGGAAGAGGGACTTATCGAAGGTGAGTCATATCGAGCATGTGTTACCCTCCCCGAGCTCATCAAATTAAAAAGAGGTACTCGTCTATCTAGATGGGGGAAAAAATTGAAGGAAGCAAGCCAAGCAGTTTTTGAGAACACTACTAGTAACTCTTACAACTGCCCTTGAACATGACACTTTGTCTTTGCACTCATTTCAATCCACTGAACCTCTGCATTGAGCCAATCCTATAAGTTTATTTTACTCCTTTAGGTCACTTGAAGAAAGTCACAACATCCACCACATCATCAAGTTTTGGTCCATGTCATGTTTCTGCTATTGTGCCTCAGTGTTCAAGGGAAGTATCTGCCTCGAGAGTCAGCCATCACAAATATCCTGTTTCAATACCCGTGTCAGTCCATGTTCATTTAATCTACCAATTTACATCTATGTGTTAGTTTCATGTCGTTGATGGGGGATACATCAAGGCCCTCCTACGATGAGTCTATTCCTGTCGACTTCAACACATTATCCATGAACTAGACTTAGAAACCAGTTAGTACCTTGGGACCTGCATACCTCAATGGCAGGCCTCCTTGCTTCTGACAGTGGGTTTACATCATTGACCTCTGATCAGATGATTCCATGGATGTTTGACTTCAGCTCATCCATTCAAATTCATTGGAATGTACTAAAGTACCTTGGGAATCATTGACATCAATGGTTATCTCCCTCGCGCTTGTTAACAATTTACCTCATTGACTGGTAATCAAGTGGTTTTTGCCATGTTCAAAATCATGACATATATTCACATGGTTAGATTCGTACTACATCGGGATCGGTAAGAAGACCTTGGTTTGAGTCATCACTCTGATATACACTTTTCCTAGGTTTCAAAGCAGTTTTCTTTTGAACTATGACACATATATTGTTACATTGATCCACCTTGTATTGGTCGTGGCTATATCTTGTTGTCTCATAGATCCACTGTGTATTCTTTGTGGCTACAATCAATTTAGGTCATAGGATTATAGATCCACATTGTATCATCAATGGCTATACCATTTTTTCAATATAATTATGGATCCACAATGTATTTTATGGCGGCCATACCTTGGAAGTGTTTATCACCCAAGCATAGGTATGCCTACCTTGGGTTTGAAACATGTCATAATATTTGTTGGATGGTTGTGTGAAGCTTCTATGAGGTTCTCTGTGTCCATACCCTTTCTTGAAAAATTCTACAAAGTACTTCAGTCATCACGTCTTCTAACTTTGAACTTTGGGGGGCAATCTGTTACACATAAAAATTACTCACTTCAATAGTGTCGCAAGTGTTGTAAGTGTTCCATCTTGTTCGCAAGTGTCGCATATTGACCACGAGTGTTGCAAGTGTCACAAACATCATACTGCCATATTTCTTATGTCATGCCTCTAATGACATCATAAGGTAACTTAAGACACCTCAAAGACTAATTTTGAAGAGGAGAAATCACTTGACAAGGAGTACAAGCCTTTTCCACTGAAAAAACCACTCAAAAATGATTTTTTGAAGGGGAGTGCTCCCCTACCCACTGTTAGGGAGTGCTAGCACTCCCTAGCCTCCTTTGGGGGAGCGTTCCAAGAACTCTATGCACCCTTTTGGGGGAGCGCTGCCCTTTCTGAGTGAATTTTTGGCTTGTTGAGATAAATCAGGGAAGAATCCCCTCAATCTCTGAAGGTAGTTGGATTCGAATATGAGTTTATGGCATGATCTTAGGGAAGATCCACAACTGAAGGAGATGAATCCTCAACTTATCCAAAATATATCTCAAGTGGTTTGGCCTCTCCAAGCTTATATAAGGAGGCCTCCTCATGGTGAAAGGAAAGGGAAGTTTAGAGGCATCAAACTTATGATCTCATAAGGGAGATGAATAGTAAAGCATCATCATTCTGTGTGTGGATTATTTGAGCAAGGATATGGAAAAAGGGAGCTTGGTGAAGCTGTTGCACTACATCCATGGCTATAAGAAACACTTTTTTCTCATTAATATAAATTCATGCTTGGCCTGTTTCATTTAAAGTTTGTGTATATGAACTTGTTTCTTTCATAGATTCGTTATGAAGCTTATCATAGTAGAGTAGGAAGTATTTTTGATGTTTCTCATTGTACCACAGGACCTTCAGCTGAAATTGGAGATCAAGATCAGCCCGAATCGAGAAAGGACAAACATCGGTAAAGAGATATTTACCATTCTATCCTTTTCTTCTTTGATAGTTTAGATTTATGATAAAGGAATGTTAGTGTCTACAATAACACTTTCTGTCTTGGTTTTAGGGATCTAGATACCAAGAGGGAATCCTCTTGTCCACAGGGGGATTCTCCTGTAACAGAAATATGTCTCCAGTCTTTGATGTTCAGTCTGGAGTTAAGCCACCAGCTTTCAAGCTGGGGGCAGAATACTAAGATTAGTCTTTGTTCTTTCTCACACTAATAAATACATGAGAATGCAACTAAGTAGGGTTTTATCACTTTTTTAGACTCGTAAAGGATATACGAAAAATGAACCCCCTGGAGTCTTCTATAAACTCTTTTCAGACTCTCTAAAAGTGAAAAGATTGTTGAGTGATCTTGCTTCCTTTCCCACTAGTTAAAAGATTTGAAAGCGCGTCTTTCGAGTGATAATTTATCTCTTTTTCGACCTTGCAAGACTAACATTATGAAAAAGGACAACATTGGAGTCATCTTTAAGTTGTCTTTAGACTCTCTAAATATGAAAACCACCGAGTTTACCTTCTCTGGACTCGTTAAAAATTCATACATTGAAGATCCCATACGGGACCAAACCCTTACTTCTTCCAGTTCGTTAAAAAAATATAGAGGGACTTATCGAAGGTGAGTCATATAGAGCATGTGTTACCCTCCTCAATCTCATTAAATTAAAAAGAGGTACTCATCTATCTGGATGGGGGAAAAAATTTAAGGAAGCAAGCCAAGCAGTTTTGAGAACACTACCAATAAATCTTACGATTGCCCTTGAACATGGAACTTTGTATTTGCATACGTTTGAATCCTCTGAACCTCTGCATTGAGCCAATCCTCTGATTTTTCTTACTCCTTTGGCTCACCCGATAAAAGTGACTGTATTCATTGCATTATCATGTTTTGGTCCATGTCATGTTTCTGCTGTTGTGCCCCAGTGTTCAATGGAAGTATCTACCTCGAGAATCAGCCATCACAAATATTTTTGTTTCAATACCCGTGTCAGTCCATGCTCATTTGATCTACCAATTTACTTCTTTGTTTCAGTTTCGTGTCTTTTATGGGGGATACATCAAGGCCCTCCTATGACGTGTCTATTCCTGTAGACTTAAGCACATTATCCGGGAAGTAGACTTAGAAACTAGTTAGTACCTTGGGACCTGCATGCCTCAATGGCAGGCCTCCTTGCTTTCAACAATGGGCTTACATCATTGACCCCTAATCAGATGATTCCATGGACGTTCGAATTCAGAACATCTATTTGCATTCGATGGAATTTACTAGGGTACCTTGGGAATCATTGACATCAATGGTAATTTCCCTTGCACTTGTTAACGCTTTACATCATTGACCGATAATCGAGTGGTTTCTTCCATGTTCGACATCAGGACATCTATTTACATGGTTAGATTTGTACTACATCGGGATCAGTAAGAAGACACTGGGTTGAGTCATTACTCTTATATGTACTTTTCCCAGGTTGCAAAGGAGTTTTATTTTGAACTATGACACATATACTATTACATAGATCCACTTTTTTTATTGGTTGTGGCTATGTCTTGTCATCTTGTAGATCCACTGTGTATTCTTCGTGGCTATGATTAGTTAAGGTCATAGAAGTATAGATCCACATTGTATCTTTAGTGTCTATACCATTTTGTCAATATAATTATGGATCCACAGTGTATTTTATGGCGGCCGTACCTAAAAAGTCTTTATCACTCAAGCATAGGTATGACTGCCTTGGGTTTGAAATATTTCATTAATGTTTGTTGGATGGTTGTGTGCCGCTTCTACCAGGTTCTCCACGTCCCTACCCTTGTTTGAATAAGTCTATAGAGTACTTCAGTCATCACGTCTTCATTGCCTAGTAAATGTATATTGTAATTTCATTGTAAATTTGGACCGTTCATTATAAGGTCGCATATCTGATGGTAGAAGTTATGTTAGGGTTTTTTTCCCTATAAGGCAACCCTCTTTTATGAGGGAAATTTATTATGGCTATGTATCATTGTGAATATTGTATTATGAGATAGGAGACTGTGAGAGAAAGAAGAGGAAGTTACAACATGTGTGTTGTAGGTTGTATCCCTTCATTTGATGGATAATAATAAAGCAAGGAACTAACAATTTATCTGGTGGGCATAGCCCACACTGGGTGAACCACGTATATCTATGTCTTTATTGTATTGTGTATCTTTTGTGTTTTATTTCTGCATTTGTTTTATTTTATTGCTCCATGATCCTATTTTTCTAACAATTGGTATCAGAGCGAAAGGTAACTCGAATGAAAATAGGGTTCTTGGTTTGAGTGGCAGAAATGGTGGAAGATGGAAAGTTTAGGGTCAAGAAATTTAATGGCCAAAACTACCAGCTATGGAATATGCAGATGGAATATTATTAATATCCAAAGGATCTATTCCCACCATTGGGTGGAATAGAAAAGAAGTCGACGACCATGAAGGATGAAGAATGAGAGGTTCTTGATAGAAAGGCACTAGGAACGATATGACTGAGCCTGGCAGCGTTAGTGGCTTTCAATATTTCGAAAGAAAAGACAATGAAGGAGATGTTGGATGCATTGGATAAACTCTATGAAAAACCCTCGATGTCCAATAAGGTATTTCTAATGAAGACATTCTTTAATATGAATATGTCAAAAGGTGGGTCTATTGCAGATCATTTAAATGAATTTAGTATGGTTACTAATCAACTAAGTTTTGTAAAAGTGGAATTTGATGATGAGTTCATGGCTCTTCTAATATTGTGCTCATTGCCAGAAAACTGGAACGACTTGGTCATGGATGTAAGTAATTTTGTCTTTGATTCAAACACTTTAAAATTTGATGATGTTGTTGGTGTTATCCTTAGTGAGGAAATGTGATGGAAAAGCACTGGTGAGACATGTTGACAGAGAAGAAGTCCATTGAAATTGACCAAAGCTCAGAAGGGAGAAATGTTAAAAAATCCGAGCACCTTTCCCAGGAATGCAAGTAGAGGTCAAGCTGGTATCCTTGTAGGGGAGAAATGTTCAAATGGATGAGCCCCTTTGAATTCTAAATAATTTCAAGCTCAGAAGGTGTAGCCCATGCAGAATCTGAGCAGTTAGTTCATAGAGAGAGAAGGTCAAAGACTAATCCTTTGAAATTTTTTGAGAAATCCTTCGTCAGAAGGAAAGCGTAGCGATCAAAGAGGGAGAAGATACAAAAACCATCGATCTCAGTGGGAGAGAATATCTGGATCGTTGGATCAGATTCCAACAGGGGAAGAAGAATGCACAGAGGAGGACAGATCCTAGTATTCAGATCTAGGTGCGAGCTACAAAAACCGTCCGATCGGGAAGTAAGTAGCATGATCCTTAACCATTAAATTGATTTGGACTTCATTAGTTCGAAGGTGTAATTTTTTTTGGAGCTGAAATATCCCAGATCTCCGAAGGCCAGAGCAGATCATGACTATTGGCATAGGAGGACATGTGTCAGCGGATCTCTAGGTCTAGAGGTATACTACTCTGAAGAATATTGATTTAGGAGGTGTGTAGGATTTCCAAAGTTATGTGATTTGAATTGAACTAGGACCGTTCATTCCAAGGATGCATGGCATCACATCCGAGAATCCAAAGGTTTAATACTTCGGAGGATTCATGAAGGGGTTGGTGTAGAGATTGACGAAGTCTCGAAGGCCAAGATTCATCCCAGTCATTGGTGTAGGTGGAAACATGGTAAAATATATAATATCCTAGGAGGATAGACTATCTGAAGGAACTAGGATAAGGTGAGGTAATAACTCCCAAAGGGTCGAGAGCTGGAGCCCATCTCCACTATTGATCTTGGAGGATAGGTGTCACCGGATCATTTTGCATTCCAGAGGATAGACACTATAGAAGAAGGTCAAAAGTGTGGGGAAAGGACACCTGAAGGCCAAAGCCAATCATGGTTGTTGGATGTAGAGGACATGTGGATCATGCATCTGAACTCTGTCGATTCAAGGTTTTGGAAGAACAACGTGCAAAGTGTTGAGAAGTTTCGAAGGGCCGGGAGCTAAAGAGAATCTCGACCATTAGTCGAGATAGGTCACATGGATGACGGATATTACCTCCACTAGTTTGGTTTTCAGAAACATTGAGGGTCTGATCCAGATGGATTTTGGTGTCCTCCCACCTATTCCAACTGCCTCATTTTGGAAGATTTCTAGTTTGACAATTTTTTCCTAGTTTTCAGGTCCTTGACTTCTAGGGCTGTTTTGAGGCCCTAAATAATGTTTTTAGGGCTCACCACAACACGGATATGTGATAATTTCCACATGAAACATGTGTATTCCTCGGATAGACCTTTCCAAATGGATATCATGTGCCTAAAACAAAGATCATATGCAAAAGTTACTCCCCCAGGGAGTTGATGTACTAACTTACCCAAACGAGGCTCACATGAATTTTGGAGCTTCATCTCCTAGGGTTAGGTTTTTGGATGTCTAGGGTTTTTGAAATTACTGTTTATTGTAAAAAGGCCTTGATATCGTCATTGTAATAATGTTTTGGTGAATGAATGAAACTATCACATCTATTCTCAGAGATAATCCACCACCATTCTAGCAAGATTTGTTTTTTCGCTGCATTTTACAGTTTCAACTTATTTCCTTATTGAATAGAAACCGATTTTGTTGTATATCTGTTATTCTATGTTAAGAATATTTTGATAATAATTTGTATTCATTTCATTCTTCTCATAAAATCTGAATGAGTGGTGTCAGAGAAATCTTCTCCTTGTCATTCTTAATGCATGTCCCCAACGAGTTCAGGGAAAAAATAATTGGGTCTCGAGCTTGTTTCTCTTGAGGACAAAATCTCTCACAAGCCCAAGTGACCTCTCATGGTGGGAGAAAATAAATATGGTGAGACAAGAGATCCCTTCAAAATGTTTCTCAAGGAAGCCCTCATGCAATAGAGGAACAAGAACACAAATAGTTTTGTGAAAATCTTTCAGTGGCTACCAACAGGCGATGCATCTTCCTCAAACAGATGTGCCTCCCCCTTCAAGGTAAAAATCAAATTCAATATTCCTATATTTGAAGGTTAGATAGACGTAGATGCTATAGACGAATGGTTGAATCTACTAGAAGGGTATTTCTTTGTCCATAACTTCTCAAATAGAGAAAATATTACTTTTGCACTCCTTAAAGCCATTCCCCATGTCAAATATTGGTGGGAAACATTTTTTGAGAAGAAGGAAACAGAGGAAACCTCATTATTTAAAGTCATGGTCACCTGGGAGTCCTTCAGGGATGCTATTAAGGAACAATACTACCCTGTTGGAAGTTATGATGACCTGTTTACAAGATGGACCACACTGTGGCATGAAAGAGACCAAGTAGTGCATGAGTTCACAAATATCTTCCATACCTTGTGCACCAAGCTAGGTATCAAATATTGTGAGCGACATCTAGTGCTCAAGTATCAAGGAGGTATACATAGATACATCCAGGATGAAATGGTTTTTCTGGACATCTCATCCTTGGGCACAACCTACCGATATGTCATCAAAATCGAGAAGAAGCTCAAACAAAAGATGTGAAAATTTGGGCCTGGGAACTCCTTGCAGCAAAATCTAGGAAAGGGTGGCCCCAACTCGCATTATAAAGGATAGAGCAAAGACAGACCACCTTAGGACAACCAGTCCAGGCCGGAAGAAAATAAGGACACTGAAAAGACAAATAAATATATTGGGAAGTCGTGCGACTTCCATAAGATCCCCTGACATAACACTGCTGATTGTCGCTCAAAGAAGTTGCAGGTGGCTAAGATGAAATCCTCTGAATCAGATTTGGGTTCTGACTCTGAGTCAAAACAAAAAAGGGGGAGACATATCATTGATACAGAACCTACTGCTACCATTTCTACCACCAAGCTCCAACCCGGTGAACCAGATGAGTGAAAGGAAGATGAGTGCGTTTTTCATTCACATATGTGGGTGAAGGGTACCCCACTACACTTCATTGTTGATAGTGGTAGCTAGAAAAACCTCATATAAATAGAGGTTTTCAAGGGAGTCACCTTGCCAACAATGCTACACACGCAACCCTACACCATTGGATTGCTTCACCAAGGAAGCAACATCAGCGTCAACCAACAATTTCTCCTGTCATATGACATCAAGCCCTTAAAATACGAGGTATTGTGTGATGTTTTCCCTCTCAAAGTTTGTAATGTTCTTTTGGTCCAACCATATTTATGGAAACACCATGATGTATATGAGTCTAGAACTCATAGTGTTATTATTACTTTGAACAAGAAATTGTACATGATACCGGAGGTATTCCCACCTAGAGATATTTACTTGATCTCTGCCAAGCAATGCATCAAGGTCATCTCTCAGATAGGGAAGTTTGTCTTCTTCATGATTTTCTCTCAGAATGAGTGAAAGATCGCAACCATATCCAGGGTCTCCACGACCGACATCTCCACACATTAGAATCAAGTAGATAAGGTCATGGAAGAATATTTAGATATCTTCTCCTCATCTACCGAGGAACCTCTGCAATGTTAGGTCAAGAACCCCATCAATCTGACCCTCGATGCACCACTTTCCAATATGTTACCCCCTTTGCAGGGTCCGGGGGAAAGCGAGGGTTTAGGGGCAAAGCCCTTGAAGGAAAAATTGCCTTGTAAATATATATTGTAATTTCATTGTAAATCTGGACTGTTCATTATAAGGTCACATATATGATGGTAGAAGTTATGTTAGGGTTTTTTTCCCTAGAAGGCAACCCTCTTTTATGAGGGAAATGTAATACGACTATGTATCATTGCGAATATTGTATTGTGAGATAGGATACTATGAGAGAAAGAAGAGGAAGTTACAATACGTGTGTTGTAGGTTGTATCCCTTCATTTGCTGGATAATAATAACGCAAGGACCTAACAATTTCTCTGGTGGGCATAGCTCACACTGGGTGAACCACGTATATCTGTGTCTCTATTGTATTGTGTATCTTCTATGTTTTATTTCTGCATTTGTTTTATTTTATTGTTCCATGATCCTATTTTTCTAACAATTGGTATCAGAGAGAAAAGTAACTCACATGAAAAGAGGGCTCTTGGTTCTAGTGGGAGCAATGGTGGAAGATTTAAAGTTTAGGGTCGAGAAATTTAATGGCCAAAACTACCAGCTATGGAAGATGCAGTTGGAATATTATTAATATTAGAAGGATCTATTCCCACCATTGGGTGGAATATAAAAGAAGCCGACGACCATGAATGACAAAGAATGGGAGGTTCTTGACATAAAGGAACTAGGAATGATATGACTAAGTCTAGCAGCATCGATGGCTTTCAATATTTCAAAAGAAAAGACAATGAAGGAGTTGATGGATGCATTGGATAAACTCTATGAAAAACCCTCGATGTCCAATAAGGTATTTCTAATGAAGAGATTATTTAATATGAAGATGTCAGAAGGTGGGTCTATTGCATATCATTTAAATGAATCTAGTACGGTTACTAATCAACTAAGTTCTGTAAAAGTGGACTTTGATGATGAGGTCATGGCTCTTCTAATATTGTGCTCATTGCTAGAAAGATGGAACAACTTGGTCATGGCTATAAGTAATTGTCTCTGATTCAAACACTTTAAAATTTGATGATGTTGTTGGTGTTATACTTAGTGAGGAAATGCGACAAAAAAGTACAGGCGAGACATTAGGTAATGCATTAAACATGGAGAACATGGGAAGACAAAAGGATAGAGGAAAGGGCTCAAGGAACCATAGGAATTCTAGGAAGGGAATATCCAAATCCAAATTTGGAAAGATAAAGTGTTGGAATTGTGGGAAGAAATGACATCTTAAGAAATACTGCAGAGCTCCAAAAAACAAAGATACGAACAACATGAGAATAATCAGAAAGAAAATGTAACAGGTGATGTGTTACAAGATGCTTTGATTCTTTTGATAGATAATATTTTTGAGTCTTGGGTAGTAGATTGAGGGGCTTCATTTCATGCCACACCCCATAGGAAACATTTTCTAGATTATGTTCGAGGTGATTTTTGACAGGTTCATTTGGGTGATGATGCACCATGCAAAATTGTTGGAATTGGAAAGGTAAAAATAAATCAAAGAAATGGAAACCAATGGTTGTTGAAAGAGGTAAGATATGTTCCAGATCTAAGGAAAAATATAATTTCAACAGGGCAGTTGGAAAGTGAAGGTTGTATATACATATTTATAGATAAGGTGTGGAAGGTCACCAAAGGATCATTGGTGATAGAAAAAAGAGAGAAGGTAGGCAAATTGTATTTATGCACTGATAATACTGAATCTTGTATCTCTTTAGCTTCTACAAGAGTGGATAAAACACTATGGAATCATAGGCTTGGACACATGAGTGAGAAGGGGATGCAAATACTTCACAATTTTTTTTTTTCCAGATCTTAAACAAATTGATTTGGATTTCTGTGAGCATTGTGTTTATGGAAAACAAAAGAGAGTGTGAGTTCCCGAAAAAGAAAATAAGAGTGAAAAGTTAGAGCTCATGCATACAAATGTATGGCGAACAACTCAGGTATCATCTCTTGGTGGCTCTCATTATTATGTTAATTTTATTGATGAATCAACTAGAAAAACGTGGGTTTATTGCATTCAACAATAATCTGATGTTTTTGATACTTTTAAGAAATGGAAAGCTTTTGGTTGAGAATGAGACAAGAAAAAAGTTGAAGTGTCTCAGATCAGACGATGGAGGGGAACATTGCAACAATGAGTTTGATGATTATTGTTCATACCATGGGATTTGTAGAGAGAAGACAGTCCCAATAACACCACAAGAAAATGGTGTGTCAGAAAGGATGAATAGGAAAATCATGGAGTGTGAAAGGAATGTGAGATTGCATGCTGGTTTTCCCTTACAATTATGGGAAGATGTTGTAGATACTGTTGTTTAATTAATAAAAAGAGGACCTTAAAGTTCTTTGGATGGTAGAATTCCATAGGAGGCATGGATAGGTAAAAATGTAAACTATTCTTATTTGAATACTTTCGGTTGTGAATCATATATTTGTCCATATTGATAAAGAAAATAGAACAAAGATTGAGGAAAAATACAAGAAGTGTACCTTTATTGGATACGGTGTTAATGATTTTGGTTATCGCTTATGGGATTATGAAAATAACAAAATAATTAGGATTAGAGATGTCATATTCAATGAGAATATCATGTAAAAAGATCAAATGCAGGGAAAGAAACAGGAAAAAGAAAAACCAGAATACTCAGTGCCTGATGAGATCACTGAAAAAGAAATTCCAAAGGCACCAGAAAATCATAATGTACAACAATAAAATCAACAAGCACCTCAAAATCCTACAAGTGTTTTTAGAATATCTACAAGGTTAATTATACGCCCTAAACGATGCTCTCCTTCATTGTATTATTTATTGTTGATTGACTCTAGTGAACCAGAATGTTATGAAGAGGCAATGCAGGTAGACACTAAAAAGAAATGGGAGAAAGGCATGAAAGAGGAAATGGATTCCTTGGTAAATAATGAGACTTGGGACTTGGTTCAGTTGCCTGGAGGAAAAAGAGCATTGCATAATAAATGGTTTTACAAGTTGAAGGAAGAAGATGGAGAAAAAAAGTGGTACAAGGCTAGACTTGCTGTAAAGGGGTTTGCACAAAAGAAAGGTATAGATTCCGATGAAATATTTTCTCCTGTTGTTTAAATGACTTCAATTAGGACTATTTTAAGTCTTGTTGTAGTTGGAGATTTGCATCTTTAAAATTTAGATGTAAAAATAACTTTTCTCCATGGGGATTTGGAGGAAGAGATTTATATGCAGAAACCACAGGGGTTTGAGGTGAAAGGGAAGGAGAATTTGGTATGAAAGTTGAAGAAGAGTTTGTATGGCCTAACGAAAGCTCCAAGGAAGTGGTATTTAAAGTTTGAGGTTTATGACAGAACAAGGTTATAGTATATGTCATTCTGATTACTGTGTTTATTTTAAAAGGCTAGAAAATGGAAGTTATATTATCTTGCTATTGTATGTAGGTGACATGCTTGTTGCAGGGTCTAGTATGTAGGATATAAATGTGCTCAAGAAGAAATTATCTAATTCATTTGCAATGAAGGATTTGGGTGCTTCAAAGAAAATCCTTGGTATGAAAATAACAAGAGACAAGAAAAATCGCAAATTGACATTGTCTCAGGGTGAGTACATAGAGAAGGTGTTGGAGAGGTTTAGAATGAAGAATGCAAAACTAGTTAGTACACCTTTGGCCATCCATTTCAAATTAACTGAGGAAATGTGTCCCAAGACACATGAGGAGATAGACTACATGTCCAGGGTCCCTTATTCATCAACAATTGGTAGAATGATGTATGTGATGGTTTGCACAAGACCAGATATTGCACATGCAGTGGGAGTTGTGAGCAGGTATATGAACAATCCAGGTAAAGAACATTGGGAGGAAGTAAAGTGGATTCTCAGGTATTTGAGAGGTGTTGTTACTCATGTGTTATTTTTTGGAGGTTCAGACACTGTTCTACAGGGATATGTTGATTCATATATGGCAGGTGATAAAGATAGTAGGAGGAGCACCACAGGGTATGTTTTTACTATAGGTGGAACAACAGTAAGTTGGATTTCAAAACTGCAAAAGGTTGTTGCACTTTCAACAACAAAGGCATAGTATGTTTCTTTTATAGAGGATAGTAAAGAGATGGCTTGGTTACATAGGTTTATGGAGGAATTAAGAAAGAAGCAGGAGAACAACAGGTTGTATTGTGACAGTGAGAGTGCCATTCATATTGCAAAGAACTCAACCTTCCATTCAAATACTAAGCATATACAACTCATGTAATATCTCATATGATACATCTTCGAAGATGGAAATTTGAAGTTGGAAAAGATATACACTAGCCAAAATCCCGCAGACATGTTAACAAAGGGAGTAACCAGGGAGAAATTGAGTTCCTACTCAATTTCGATAGGTCTTCAAGAATGAATATGAATATGAGAAATTTTCCAGGTCCAAGAAGGTTCATGGTCCAACAGATACAACGACGATGGAGTTATTGAGATCAGTCTCCAAGTGGGAGATTATTGGTTGTGGAGCCTGATTATCTTCCTGATTCAAAGGTCTTTGTTTTCAGCCGTGTTTATACCCCATGAAGTCTTTACAACCAAAAATAATGTACACTCCTCCAAGAGGGGGAGTGCATATGGGGGTTACCCCCTCTACGGGGTCCAGGGGAAAGCAGGCCCCTAGAGGAAAAAATGCCTTGTAAATGTATATTGTAATTTCATTGTAAATATGGACCGTTCATTATAAGGTCGCAGATTTGACGATAGAAGTTATGTTAGGATTTTTTCCCCTAGAATGCAACCCTCTTTTATGAGGGAAATTTATTGTGACTATATATCATTGCGAATATTGGATTATGAGATAGGAGACTATGAAAGAAAGAAGAGGAATTTACATCAGGTGTGTTGTTGCTGGATAATAATAAAGAAATGACCTGACAATTTCTCTAGTGGACGTATCCCACACTGGGTGAACCATGTATATCTATGTCAATATTGTATTGTGTATCTTCTGTGTTTTATTTCTGCATTTTTTTTATTTTATTGCTCCATGATCGTGTTTTTCTAACACAATGGGCCATTCTACTACCACTCTTTGTTAGAGAATGAGGAGATCAAGTGGTAGATCGAAGAAATTTTGCACAATGGGCACACCCATCCCATATCATCACCTTATGGGAGTCCAATCATGCTAGTACAGAAGAAAGACATAATCTGACCAATCTACATTGATTACTGGGCCTTGAATAAAATCACAGTAAAAAATCGGTACCCGATTCCCCGAATCGATGACCTCCTTGATCAAATCATGAGGGACAAATACTTCAGTAAGATTGATTTAAAGTTTGGATACCACTAGGTCCTGATAGAACAAACACATGTATGGAAGACCACCTTCAAGTCCAAGGAAGGTCTTTTCGAATGGTTGGTCATGCCCTTTGGCTCGACAAATTCTCCAACCACTTTCATGAAGATGATGGAAAATATTCTGCGGCCATTCACCAATACTTTTGTAGTGGTGTATCTGGATGGAATTCTCATTTACAACAAGACTTGGGCATAACACTTGCAACATATTCAACAGGTTCTACACACCCTGCGACAACACAAGCTATACGCCAACTTGGAAAAATGCTCCTTCAGCATGGACATGCTCCATGTAACAACCCTGCTTAAATAGATGTATAGGATTATTAATTATAATTAAATTAATAATCTAACTGTCCTAAAGGTTAGATAAACAATAATTATTTCTTAAATAATATTAACTAATTAATTATTATTAATTACTTGTTCATGTTTGTTAAGGACTAATTAATTATTAATTGACTCATTAATTAATTAAATAAATAATTAAAGGGGTTAATAAGTTTAATTTGTTAAAGACTTACGCATTCGGGAAGGGATAGGACATTAAATATAAGATAAGATAATAAATATGAAAGGATAAGGTAATAAATGTGTAGGTAAGGAAGTAAATGAGGTGAAAGGGCGATGAAGGAGGGATATGAGGGGATGAGGTTTACGAAGGAGGGATTACCATTCTACGGGGTGAAATTTGTGGAGGATTCTCTTGGAATGTGTAGGGGAGTTTGAGTTCTATAGTCGGGAAGGGTTAGTACAGGGGGCATTGGTTTGCTGGGGGTTTTGGGCACGGGGCCCAGGATATCCATATGGTATCCTGGAGCTAGGTAGTTGTCCTAGTTGGCAGGGTGGAAACTCGGTTTTGGGCAGAGATGGTCCGTGGCTTCAAGCTGGGCAAGGCAGCAGCAGGAAGGTCAACAAGGAAAGTGGAAAGTGGAAGGTTAGCATCAGACCAAGGTATTTTAAATTTACGTATTTTTTTTATTCAATTATAAAATTAATATTCGTTGATAAATTTAACATGCGTATGTGATAAATTAAAAGGAATTATTGAATTTTATGAAATCAAGTAGAACTTATTGTTATGTTTGTGGAATTAATTGATGTTAAATTTATTTGGCTACTACACTCCATTACCTGGCATACATCATTGATTAGCATGGAGTACATGTGGATCCAGCCAAGGTCCAAGTCATCTGTGACTGGCCAGCCCCAACCAAACTCACTGAGATTCGAAGCTTCTTGGGCCTTGCCAATTTCTACCATAGGTTCATGTTTGGATTCTCTCATATTGTATGGGCCCTCAGCCAAGTAACCAGGGGTGGTGGTAAGGAGAAATTTGTGTGGGGCCGGTCCCAACAATAATCATTCGATGATTTGAAGCAACACTTGTGCTCAGCAATGGTACTTTCACTACCAGACCTGCAACAACCCTTTGAGATTGAGTCAGATGATTTAGACTATGTTGTGGGCATCGTTCTCACTCAGCACAACCACCCCGTGGCCTATCATAGTGAGACACTACTAGATGCTTGTTCACAATAAAAATCGAAACGAGGAATTTTGCCCACAAATTATTTCTAAAGTCTATTATTTAAACTATGCTAATAAGATATAATACTAGTAGGTGGGACCCTCTTGTAGACTGGAGGCTCGGAGATTGCCATATCACACATTTTATGTTGTTGTTTCGATGCTGCTTACATGGTATTATATGGTTGATGATGCAGTCTTGGTTTCATTTTGACATAATGATAGGTGGATGATGCTTTTTATGGGATGTTATGTTATTCAAAGCTTTAATTTTATGTTATGATTGACAAATATTTACAGTTGTTATATTTGATCATGTCACCATGATTATTACCTGGCTACACCTGCACAAAAATATGTTAGTAACAACAACAAAAAAAATAAAAAGGGAAGTGACTTACAAAAAAATCCAAAAGAAAGGGCCTATGTTATGCTATGTTAGGAGTTATGTGCAATTAAAATGAAAACAAGTTAGTGTTAATCCTAACTATTAATGGTTAGTGGCTATGTGATTTGAAATTGAGTTATATTGGGTTCTTTTGATATGGAAATACATATGCTATGGTATGGAAGTTTGGAAATGGTTAATATGAACTTTGGGTGGCACATTTGGAAAGCAATGCGGTCGTAGATTTCAATGGTTTGGAATTAATGCTATGGTTAATGGTATTAGTGATTGTTGGTTGTCGTGTACTTCGAAATTGAATGTAGAGGATATGGAAGCGACATGTAGTAAGTGAAATTCACTCCATAGTTTCCCCATCGGGCTGTCACCCTAGTATGGTTATTGTTGCATTTAATTTTGTTGGTGGTTAAGCTCCAAGATCCAAGACTGGGAAGGAAGCACTCGGTCGACTTGCCCCTTTTAATCTATCAGTTACATGTATGGTTCTTTTAACCCATCCATGAATCACGCTCTATGTATGAATGGAAGATGGATCAATAATACTTTGGTTTGTGTTTTCCTGATATTGGCAACTGTGTAAATGCGTGGTTCTTCTCTCTGGAATGACTGTGTGGTTGTTCGATTTGCAAGTAAAAAATTTGGTTTGGTTGTTGGTGAAAATCGTGATGGCTCTCGGTATTTTTTAAGTGGATATGTGTATTATTTCTTTATGTTTTTTTGGAGGGTTTTTCTCTATTTATCCTTGCTAGCCTCTTAGTCATAGTTATGAGGGTAACCATGACTAGTTGTATTCGGGCTGCTATGAGGTTGTTGTGTATGTTTTTGGACTGTCTTTTGGTCACTGTGTATTTTACAGAGTCATGGTCGTGGGTTTATTACATGGTCGTGGGATTATTTTTATGGCCTTGGAATCAACGTATCTTAGAATATGGTTATAGAGTGGAAATTATGCCAAGATATATGGTTGTTTGGTGATATAAGTTATGCCTTGGGCCAACATTCCCACTGGCATTGTTACATTGATATGGTCCTTGAGAAATGCACAAGGTATACCTCTGTGTGCTCTAGGGTACTTTTCACTGTCCAATGGACATTCACTTCTCCTCTACATCATTTTACTACGCTACCTTTCATTGAACTGTTGCACCATTGCACAGACCAAGAGTTATAAGGAGCCCTATGGTTCTATCATGCTTTAATCGAAGGGTCTCTTCCTATTGGTTGATATGTTTGACCTCCAGTCTCTCTGTGCTTATGATGACCCAACAAACTATTGATTACTTCTTTGTATTCATTGTTACAAAGTCGTATTTTAATAATCCCCAACTGTTCTCACTCTTGTCGGGCATCTTGTTGATTGTCATAGATTGGTTGAGTGATTATGATAGTTTCTTTGAGTACTTATGTTGAACTTGTTTGATTGAGTTGGTTGGAAAGTTGTGATTAGAGATGAGTAATAATGTACATTCAAAGGGATGACTCTTTTTCGTTATGATTTGGATCGCTGTGTTCTTACACCATGGTATCAATTGCAAGATGGTGACTGCTGTGTGTTTCACTAGTCCCAATCGGGAACATGGAAAATTGTGGAAATTATTGACTGTAATTTCGTTGTTTCACTGTGTGTCTATTATGGAGGCATCGTGCATATTTTATTTAATTACATAATCAATGATTGGGGTTTTGTATTATGGTTTCATTGCAAGTTTATTGGTTAATATAATGAAAAGGGCATGAAATCATGAAACTATTAGAAGTCTGTTCAATTTGGAAAAGAGACCTGTGTATATGTTTTACTGAGAGATTGAGAAATTATGGACAATGTTTGATATTTTATAGTGATATATGATTGATAGAGATGGAGCAATGTGGTTGTGTGTTTCTTTTGATTTTTTTTTAAATGAAAGGAAAGGAAATGAAAGAGACCAAGTATTCTCTTAACATGACTATTGAAAGTCATAGTGATTATGAGTATGATTATAGATTGTGTTAATTGATAAGTTTTGAAGAAATTGAATGTGGGATAGTGAAAAATTTTGACATTCAGTAATTGTTTAATTGGTATTGGTATCTTTTGTATTGAATAAAAAGTTGTTTTTATGGATTACTTGATTTGTTTTATGAATAGTATTCATTTTTTCCCCTACCATTCTCTCACTTTTTCGCACATTACAAGTCCCCTCGCCTTCACATATTCAATATCCACTCCCTGTTCTTAAAATTAAATTATAGTTAAATAAAACTCTATATGATAACAGTTAAAGGATGGCACATGGATGAATTACAGTGATATGTTTTAATTTACAATATAGTTGATTGTTTGATGATTTGTTGAGGAGTAACCATGATCTAATCCCCTTCATATTACCACTTTTCTCGCAATACAATCCCTCACATATCCCAGGACACTTATTCACCCCCTGCTCATTGACAAGTATTAAATGATTTGTATGGATTGGATTGCATGAGTTTGATGTATTGTTGAGCCAAACTTTGTTTCATATTTAAAGAGATGTCATGTATGGTGGTTGAAGAAACTAGTTGCTAATAAATAATGCATACATGAATGAGATTTTTCAGTAGAGGTATTCATGGAGGGGGTAACAGAGGAAGAGGAAATTGGAACAGGGGCCACAAAAGGCCAAGGTTTTCTATACATTTTGATGCAGACTCGCAAGAGTTGAACCAACTATTTCAAGATGGATTTTTTAACTAGATTGGACAAGGAGTGGTCCAACCTAGGCCAAAAAATCATTCCTTCCAATCCCCACATGTCCCTAGTATCCCATTTCCCCCTCATGTATGTTTACAACCCGAAGTCCCATAAAATGAGGGATGGAAAGAGATTTTCCACCCGACAGTATCCCAACATTGTGGCTGGCCTAACTTGTCACTACCTGCTCCTCCACCTATTAATCAAATTGTCCAAGCTGCCCCTGCTCACTCACCAGTTCAGTCTTCCCATGCAAGTAAAAGGTTAAAGACTGAGGCCCACCATTCTCTTGATAAAGGAAAATCCGTTGCTTCCCCCTCCTCTCCATCAGATCACTCTACCAAATTCATGTCGTCCAGCATGCATCTGAGAGATGATTTCTCTCATGTTATCAGTGAGATTAGGCCTAAAGGCTCCACACAACGTAAGGAAAATTCAGAGAAATCAAAGGGAGACAACAACAAGAAGGGGAAGATTTCCTCCCAGACTAGCAAATATAGGTTTCAAGTGTTTTTATTTATTGATTGTTGAGAACAATTGACTTCTAAAATTTTGGATAGCACACTATTTTTTTGGATATATGGGTAATATATTTTTCGATATAATTTTAATTATCATTGATATACATTGTTAAATTATGAGAGTGATGATGGGGGCCACAAGGATTGATGTGTTTGATTGATTAACTAGTTGTGTTATGCTTGTTAAAGTACTAAAGGGAGTCACAAGGGGTCCCACCTGTTATCACTCTGTAAATTTTGTCCAGTTGAATAGACAAACAAAAGAGGTAACTATTTCAACCTACTTGAGAGTTGGGCACTATCCTGCTCAACTCAAAGAGGGCTCTCTCTTGTCACTTAATATTTCTTTGGAAGTCATTGGCTAGATTTGGTTTGTTTTGGGGGTATTATAAAGTTGCTGAAGAAATGGGGGTGACATTTGGGATATGGAGTTAGAAATGAATAAAGCATTGACAAATAATTGGAACTATCAAGAGGAAAAAGGCTAAATGAGGCAATGAGTCTGAGTTTAAATTGAAATTTGCATGGTGAAAGAGGGAAAAGGAAAACACATAACTACATCAGAGCATATAAAAATGAATTCTGAATTAGTTATGAATAAATACACACATGAATTAAAATTGCTAAGTCTAGAGCATCATCAAACGAATTCCAGACTTTTAAATCTCCAATTTAAAAGAGGAAATTGTAAATGGGATTTCAAAGACACAAGAAATACACACTACGAAAGAAGACAAAACTCATATCACAACCAATTAGAATATTTTCATAAACAATTCCAAAATTTGCTTCTACATTGTATATTCACTTTAGCTCCAGGATTTTACAAAGCCTTCCTGCTAAGAGGGTAGGCCCCTCTTTTATCCCTACTTTCTTTATCCTTGGAATGATATATATAGAATATTTACATGTGGGATTCAAAACGATTCAACTTCCCTATAGTTCTAAAGATAGAGATCGGTTACAAAAAGTAGTAATGTATAACAACTTTTCTCTTACTTTATAGGGAGTGTTATAAACAAGACTGACATATCCGAGGTTTTTCGTTGAACACCACATGTCCATATAATTACAAAACTTTTCTGAAACGTATTCAATTCAACCTGAGAACTTATTCCAGATTTGCGATTTCTTCCTTTAGAGTGCTTAACCAAACTAGTTGGTTTTCCCCAACACTCTCAACTGCTTCAACTCTGTTTCTTATTTTCTGTCACTTTCTCTGCTTCCTCTTTACTGCTCGCTTGTAGCACTCGTCTGCGTATCTGTTGCTGATTAAATCCATTATGATGGGATTTAATCTGATCTCTTTTTCCGCTTCTGATTCTATTGCAGGATCTGTATGGAATTTTGTTGCTAATATCTATGCAACCAACCTTTCTTTCTTATTCACTGGTGAATTCGCCATATTAGTTGAAAATCCTGGTTCACTGGGGGGTGCTTGATCACCTTTATCCATTTTTCCCAATTTTACAGAAAAACATAGACTTGTCTCCCTTAATCATACATAAATTAGGAAGTTGATCTTGTTAATTACTTCGTTCAAAATGGAATGTTGATTACTCGAAATAAGATAAATTTGTCTATGTTTTGGAGGACGATTGTCATCAAGTGCTTGATCACAAATTACCGACGAAAGTACTTGTCTGAACTGTTAGGGACCTATAATCATAGGTAACTCGATTATTTGGCTGCTGATTTGGCGTTGCTCTCGTGATGAAGACATCTGGCTTAGTTGATTCCATTTTCCCCTCCATCCATTTCACCCGATCCTTCATCACCCTATTGCATCCTTCATCCACCTCTGCATCCTCACTCCCTTTCCCATTTGTCCTGTTGACTACATCTCACCCACCACTCATTCCTGCATGAATAAACAAACTTAGAATAATAAACGAATAATTAAGTTAATATTAATTGAATTAGTGTACTTAGACTAATAAACTAGGTTAGTCTTATTAGTAATTAATTATTAATTAATTAATGATTAATGATTAAGTTAGTTTGTTAATAATTAGGTTAGTTTATTAATATAAACATTCAATAAAAATCAATAGAAAATAAACATTGAAAACAATAAAAATAAAGAAAAATACAAATTATCCTAAGTCTAAAAACAAAATATTAAAATAAAACAAAAAATTAAATAAACATAAAATAAATTAAAATTAAAACAAGTATAATAAAACAAAGTAGTAAAACAAATATTAAAACAAACACATAAATAAATAAAATCAAACATTAATAAAATGAAAGTAATACAAAAATTAAAAAGCATAAATATAAAACACGTAAAAAAAAAACATATATTAAAATATTTCATAAAAAACATAAAGCACACCTTATTCACTTATCCCAAGGTAAAAAAATCAATGCTCATTAATTAAATCAGACCCCCCCCATGCTTTTCGAGCTTTAATGAGGGGGGGTCCGATAAGTGGTATTGGGAGGGGCACTTGTCACCTCCTGGTGAAATCAGACCCCCCCCCCCCCTCCCAATACCACTTACCACCTCAGGGGGGGGTCGGATATACCGCTTACGTCTCCAAAACCCCCCTCCCCCAATTTCTCAAAACCACCCATTTTTTACTAGTTTGACCAGTCGTCTTCCGAAGCAGATTCCAGGAAAATGGCAAAGAATTTTAAAAATTAGAGATAGGTTTTTGTTCATCATGGGATGAAGAAAAAAAACCTCTTTCAGGTTTTTTATAGGTGCAACCAGTTGGGAGAATAGAAGCCATCTTTGAGCCTCATTTTTCAGATTTTTGGTTTTTCTGTTTCAGTCCTGATTTGGCGGGAGTTGTTTTGGTGAGATAGAGATGAAATTGGAGAAACAAAAGGAGGTTTTTGTCCATCACATGCTCATATACAAAAAATTCCTTCAGGTTTTACACAGGTGTCACCATTGAGGAGAAACAAAGGTCTGAGTTGACCCCTTCTTTTCAGCAGTTCGACCCATTTTCATGACAAACAATTCCAGATTTTTGGGGATTTTTTGCTATTTTTGGACGAGGTGGTTGAATTCGACCTCCTGAGACCGGGAGAGTCTGTTATTTATATTGTAACAAGTCAAATGTACTAGGGGGATTTGGTAAGAGGAAAAAGTTCCATCCTGTAAATGTTTTACTGAGTTTCAAGTGACTGTTTGCAAGTAATACAAGACAAGTTGTTCAGGATTCATGTGGTGTCTGAAATGGTGAAGTTTTCCCCTATTTTTTATGTAATTTTTCATTGTTTATATTCCTCTCTATTTCTGAGATTCTAATTGTAAAGCAGAAGGTGATGAATAGGATTTGTTATTTATAGCACCTTATTCTGGCTGTGTTTACAATATGTATGTTTTCCACTAAGGACAGATTGAGGAATTCTTAATTTCTCCTCAGTCTCTACCTAGCCTTACATTCTCTTCTATTTCACAATCCTTTAAAAATTCTAGGATCCATAGTAGTACATATAGCTTTCCTTATTTCACTCATGCTTGATACTTTTTCAAATAGATCACCCAAGCCTTTTGAATCCATTGCCCATGGCCTGTTCCCTTGCTTTCCCCACCAAACCAATTCAAAAATACAAACTCTGAACCCATTAGCTAGCCTAATATCTATTCAAAGAAATCTAAATCTAACAGAGAGATCCCTCTCTGAGTCTCGGAGGGCTAGATCCAAGACTTGAAGTGGTTTTGTGGTTACCCCTGCCGATTTCCTCCTCAGCCTCAGAATTTATAGGGTGATAACACGAACTATGGCCTATGACACTCAGTTGTTAGTTTCAAATGATGGGCCTTCGGATCATCTCTCTGGTGGTGCTTACCTGACGTTTCACAACGTAAAGTACTCGAGAAACGGTACTGATGTGACTAGATAAGCCGTTAACTCTTCCCTTTCCGTACACGATCTTTGGAAGCGACGTATATCAAATGATTTTTTAACACATGACATCGGGGTGAGTTTGGGTGGTTTCAATTCTACTTGATTTTCCCCCCAATATGCATTATATGGCACCATGTGTCCTCGAGGTGAAACCATGGTATTTTCCCCAGCCTGCCTTTGAAAAATTATCCTTCGCGCTACTTCAATGCCCGATATGGGTCTTGGCCATCGATCTGGGCTGCTCAAAGATCTACGATCCATCGGGTCTCAACAAATTTCGATATCGACGGTTGGAAAGAACGATATTGAGTAGACCTCTTTTCTCCCCGACGTGCCTTCGAGGGTGCCACACATCCATAGAAGGAAACCATGGTATTCTCCATGGCCTGCCCTCGAACAATTAACTCTTGTGCTATTTAATTTACCGATATGATTGTTGACCGTTGATCTGTGGCATCTGAGATATGTGGCTGGCCGGGTCCCATTACCCCCACCTCTTCACTATATTTTTCCATATGCCACCATATGTGACCTTATCCTTCAAACTATGACACTTCCATAGTGATGTATCTCCTCGCTAAATTTTTGAGACTTGGATCCTATTTGAAATTTTTTATGGTGATAACATAGGCTCCAATTGGGGATGCTATCCTCCCTTTGAGGTAGAAAATAACTATAGACCCAGTGCCTGATCCATTGGGATGTTCCCAAAACATGTGTGTGTACCCTACTTTGACCTGTCACTAGTGTATGCTGAAAACCAAACCCTGCACACTGTTCTCAATTGGATACTGAACGATAAAATATAACTGTACACAATACTGGAAATACAAACTAAAAAATGCTTGACCAACAAGCTTATTCACACACTCCTACCTACCCTAACTGTTGAAAGGAACTGCCAATTAAGTGAAATCATAATGCCAATGCAACCATGAAAAATTTTTATCCACTGTTTGTTTTCTTTTCACTTTCTCATTCTGGAGTCTTTTTACTGATAACTCATTCAAAAATTCATCCATAAATCAAAATCTCAAAAAAAAAATTGGATTGTTTACTTCCACCAACAACACTGCAAATGGATCTTCTAAAACATGCACAAAACGAACTATCATGTTTCACTCCTTCCTCTGCATTCTTGTTTTCATGTGATTTAACCTTTTGATCGCCATTGAGGAATTGACAGGTTTGCTAAGAGGTCTGGAAGTAATATTTTCCTGAAACATAAGAAAACTATGGATGAAGAACATCGTCCAATGTAAAGTGACCCATATTTGATACATACATCGATTCGTCACTCCCTTTATCCTTAATCTTGCAACCCACTATTATTTGTAGATCTTGATTATAAAAATTCTCCATATAACATGCCATGGAGTCATGAGACACATGAAAGAATGTTTCCTTCTCAGGAGGTAAGACAGAAAAACAAGCTTCCTTCACAAGTGTTTTTTTCTCTTGCTTCATTTCTTCAATTTTGGGAATATTTTCTAATGAAATGGTAGCAATAGGTTTGTCTATTCTTCCATGCATATCAACAAGAAAATTCATACATTCTCAAACATCTTCAAATATGACAACCATATTATGTGCATCAAGGCTATCATGTTGTTCATCAAATAATATTGATGTGGTTTCACCAACCTTCTCGGAATTTGCTTGAGGATTTTCACTTCATGTTTTTAATGAATGAGTGGAAGTAAATTTCTGCTTCGAGTCTTCTAGCGAGTGTGGAAATCTATCATAAATTATTTCAAAATTCAAAATTTCCATGGATGTAATTTTAGAAAGTTCATCTATGCTTAGGTCACTTAGAAATTGATTGAATACATCATTCTCAGGGGAAGAGAGACAACTTTGAAACAATTTTTCTTGTTGAAAATTAGTTTCAGGGGAATGACCTCTAACAACAATTTCTTGATCAGCTTCATTTTCATTTTCAAGCTGGTGGTTGAGCGCACTCTACAATGCTGAACTGAAATGTCCTCCCATGCAGTCGACCATTGTATCATCTAATGTATGTGAAGTTTGTTGGTCTTCCTTACTGATAATAATTTTTTTGTGTGAAACAATGTCACTTTGAATGCAGTCAAACTTCCCTGCTTCCTCTGCTACCTCATGATTTTCTTTCAACAATTTAAAGGAAGAAAAACATGATGGAAGATGGTTTTCTTTCGCAATTCCACTGCTTTCTTCATATTTAATATCATACCTGGAGGAGTTCTTATTTGAAACATTATGAACAATTTTCTTTAGCAATTTGAAAGAAGGAAAACATAATGGCAAGGTTCTTTCACCTGATTTAAAACCTCCTTCATTTTCTTCACTGTTTTCATAGGCACGTTTTTCAATTTCTTTGGATTGCTGAACATAATCATTTTCAGATTTTTCTTCAACCAATGGCTGTAATTTTGAACTGAAAAGATTTTCCACATAACAAGTAACAGGGTCATCAAACACATAAGAAGATTTATGCAATATCTTGTCAATTTGTTCCAGTGAATTAGTGTGATTTGGCATCAACACACATTCATTTTCCTCAATGATGATCTTAGAATTTTCTTTCAACAATTTAAACGCAGAAAAGCATAAAGGAAAAGAATTCCCTTCAATTGATTCCATACTTTCTTCTTTGTAACTATGATATGTAGATTAATTTCTCTTGTTACACTATTGAAAAGGAACGTTGTCTGATAGAGAACATACAAATAGTTGTTCTAGGAAGTCAACATCACAATCATCATCATATTTATCATATGTAGGCAAATCAACAACATCCTCAATATCATCTAAAAAGAAAAAACTTTGAACATCAACCTGCTCTTCAACAGGCTGACTTGCATCTTCATCTTCTTGATTGTCTATAAATGAATACATAAAACAATCAGTCCTCTGCTTATCTTGGAATGGATCAAGAGTTAAACTAGAACCTTCTTTTTCAACAAGTGGAATGTAATCTTTTGCAAAATTATGAGCATTGAAAACTTCAAGAGAGATTATGATATTATCGACTCGATGTTCAAGATGCCAATCAATCTTTTGTTTTTCATATTCTCTCTCATATTATTGAATATCCAACCCCTCATTTTGGCTACATTCACATGCTTGGATATTGTGTTGAATCTCCTAGGAATCATTGAACATTTGTTGTAATGACTTAGGTCTTCTTTCCATCAGGAGGAAAGAGAAATATGGATGAAAAGTAGTTGCATAATGGAGCATGGAAACAACTTTGGTGGGTTGAATTTATTCAGGAAAATTGTAATAGATACTGGAAAAAGTTCTACTGAATATAGAAATAGTTTCATTGCTCTGCCTTTTTAAGGCATAGAACTCTGTAAGCTGTAAATCCAAATATTTCTTCCTGCCCCAAAACTTCAAAAAGACATTCCTCAATTTCCTCCCATGAGCTAATTATCTCTGGCTGTAAATTTTTAAACCGATCTTTGGTGTCCCCTTTCAAGGATTGAGAGAAGGCCCTCATACAAACATCATCATGGTCAATCTCAAACAAATCTATAAAATGCTCAAACCCTTGGATGTGTTTATTAGCTGGGATAACATTAGGTTCCCCATCAAACACAGGTAGGTACTTATAGTACTTTGGAGGAAAATCATGAAGGAATTGGGTAGCTTCAAGGGTTTGTATCTATGCTAAGTCTTGGAGGACATTGGATCAAGTACATGAGGTGAAATATCAACCTTGGATCCACAGGGCTCATCAACTTGGTCATGGTTATCACATGGCTTAGATGAGATATTTTTACCAAAATCAATGATAAACTGAGGAGATATCTATATAACTTTAAGAGGAGGATATATAATTTCAAGATTGTCATGATCATAATTTGCATGCAGTAGGTAAAGATAAATTTGTCTAACATGTCCGAGAAGGGACCAAAGGCAACTTATAACAAACAATAAAATGCCTTGGAAAAAATCCAATTTTAAGTACTTGTTTTCTTCCATAATGTCTTTTCATACCTGTTGTCAAGGGGTCTCATCTTTGAGTGGAGTCTCTGAATTACATTTGAATCTTGAGTGGAGTCATCAGTAATGTTTTGGAAGCTAGATTCTGCATTGAGAGTGGAGTCACCATTGAAAATTTAAATTTTTGGATTCTTCTACCAGTGGAATCACTTTCAAACTGATTTTTGATGTGTGGAGTCGCCAGAGTAGGAATACAGCCAATATATGCCTAAGTGTCTGCTGCTCTCAAAACTTAGAACTTGACCATGTCGTTCTTTCCCAGGGAAAAATTTTCAATTTCATCCCCGGCAACGACGCCATAATGTTAGTACTCTTTAAATTTTGTCTGGTTGAATAGACAAACAAAAGAGGTAACTGTTTCAACCTACTTGAGCACTGGGCACTAGCTTGATCAACTTAGAGAGGGCTCTCTCTTGTCACTTGATATTTATTTGGAAATCATTGGCTAGATTTGGTTTGTTTTGGGGGTATTATAAAGTTGCTGAATAAATGGGGGTGACATTTGGGCTATGGAGTTAGAAATGAATAAAGCATTGACAAATCATTGGAACTATCAAGAGGAAAAAGGCTAAATGAGGCAATTTGGTCTGAGTTTAAATTGATTTTTTCATGGCGAAAGAGGGAAAACGAAAACACATAACTGCATCAGAGCATATAAAAATGAATTCTGAATTAGTTAGGAAGAAACACACACATGAATTTAAATTTCTAATTCTAGAGCATCATCAGATGAATTCCATACTTTTAACTCTCCAATTTAAAAGAGGAAATTGTAAATGGGATTTCAAAGACATAATAAATACACACTACGAAAGAAGAAAAAACTCATATCAAAGCCAATTAGAATCTTTTCATCAACCGTTCCACAATTTGCTTCTACATTGTATATTCACTTTAGCTCCAGGAGTTTACAAAGCCTTCCTTCTAAGAGGGCATGCCCCTCTTTTCTCCCTGCTTTCTTTATCCTTGGAATAATATATATAGAATATTTACATGTGTGCTTCAAAACAATTCAACTTCCCTATAGTTCTAAAGATAGATATCGGTTACAAAAAGGAGTAACATATAACAACTTTTCTCTTACTTTATAGGGAGCATTATAAACAGGACTGACATATCCAAGGTTTTTTGTTGAACGCCACATATCCATATAATTACAAAACTTTTCTGAAACGTACTCAATTCAACCTAAGAACTTATTCCAGATTTGTGATTTCTTCCTTTAGAGTGCTTAACCAAACTGGTTGGTTTTCCCCAATGCTCTCAGCGACTTTAGCTTTGTTTCCGGTTTTCTGTTGCTTTCTTCGCTTCCTCTTTATTTCTCGCTTGTGGCATCCGTCTGCGTATCCGTTGATGATTAAATCCATTATGATGGGATTTAATATGATATCTTTGTCTGCTTGTAATGATCCCAAGACAATTTTTTTCTTGGAATCACTAACTACTACTGATCTATTGATGTGCAGGTATTTATTGAGTTATTAAGTGCATACAAGATTCATCAACACATGAAGATCACAATATATTCAGGATGTAGAAGCATAAGAAAATATCCAACATTTTTATTATGAGCAATGTAATATCAATACAATAGATGGCCGATCTGGCATAAACCTCAGATGACCGTACAAGCAATAGATATGAGCTGCTACAAAATGCTCCCGACAATACAAAATAAGCCTCCAAAGGCTGGATATACAATGAAGACTGAATCAAGTAGATATGAGGCGTACTAATGCTCAACCTCCAAGATGGAAAGTGCCATGCCCTGCTAGAATGCTCAAGCCCTCAATAATTTAGCCCTACTACCAAAAGTGTCCAATCATCTTGAGAAATATGCCAAATGATAGATCGGGAAACTGTAAGGACAACCCAGATGTCCAAATTCCCAAATCCACTCTCAAACCCTGTAGATCTGAATTCCTCCACTAAATGGTGCGTCCCACTTGATGAGTGAAACCCTAGCTAGTTCATCCCTAATGAAGGAAGCCTCCAAATGCTCTGAAACTCTCCAAGAATATAGATCAGGCTATGATAATCTCGTGGGAGAAGTTTCGGGCTCAGATCTCAAGCAGATCTCCCTAGATCTGAGTTTTATTGAATCACAGGACATCCCCTATGACTCCAAGATGTCCCAATCTGCAGACAAATGTAGAATGATGATAACCCTCCAGAAAATCCCTCAAAATGATGGTCTTGCCCTTGCAAACAAAACCCAATTGTCAGAATGTCCCCAGGCCCTCAGGATAAGCTGGATCGAACCTCCCTCTAGATGATGGTGCACCCTTGACGGAAACACAAGAACAGTGCAGCTTGCTACCTTATGAAGCACTAGATGGAGATGGGTTGAGACTAGAATGGTGTGGAGGAGTCTTTCATCCCCGAGACCAAGCTACGGAACAAGGTGAGTGGATATTTCACCACTTAGTTTCTCACAAGGGTTTGTACAACAAAACCCCCAAACTGAATGCTCAAGAGAAATAACAAATGCTAATCCAAAACCAGAATGAGTAATAGGTGTGCCCCAGCCTCTTACTTATACTTTTCCTTCTAATTCTTTGTTGAGTTAGGTTAAATCCAAGGGTTAATCTTCTATTCTTCTGTTGAGTTATATTTTACTCCTTTATCCTTTTCCTTTCTTAAGTCAACTTAAAAATATAACTTTTAACTTCTTGACTTTCCCCCCCTCAGTGTGAGACTATGACCTAGTGGGGGTGCCCAGGCCACTAAGTCTCCTCATCACCTCTCTAAGAGGTGGGGGACATTACAGTATTCCCTGCTTGAAATTGCTTTTCCTCAAACAATTCCAAACCTGCCTCTCTAACCATGTGCTCCTACTCCCAAGTGGCATCCTCAATGGGTAAATCCTTCCACCTGATCATATACTCCTTGATGCTTCGGTTTTGGAGTCTCTTCTCTCGGACTTCTAACACCTCCTCTAGAATCAAAACAAGTTGTCCCTCCTCATCCATGGGAGGTAATGCCTCAATAGGCCTGACGTGTTGACTGAGGGATTTCTTAAGGCACGATACATGGAAGACATTGTGAATTTTTCTACCCTGTGGAAGCTCCAGCTCATAAGCTACTACCCCTATCCTCCTGCTGACCCTGTAAGGTCCAAAGAAATGTGGCTGCATTTTCTACACTCCAATTCTTTTAATGGAGGCCTGCCTGTATGGTTGCAACCTCAAATAAACTAAATCACCAACCTCAAAGGTACGATCAACTCTGTGCTTGTCTGCTTGGACCTTTTGTTGGTTTTGTGCCCTCTGTAAATGATCCTTCAATTCCCTGAGAATGTCTTGGCTCTGTTGTATCCAATCCTGTACCATCGGAGACCTTCTTTCACCAAATTTAATCTCCACAAATAATAAAGGATCATAGCTATATAAATCTCTGAAGGGTGACATGCCAATGGACATATGTTGGGTGGTGTTGTAGCAATATTCTCCCAAATGTAACCATATGATCCATGCTTTCTGTTGTCGTGCTACGTAGTTTCTGAGGTAACCTTCCACCCATTTGTTGACTATCTCAGTATGACCATCCGTCTGAGGGTGATAGATAGTACTAGGAGTCAATGTCGTACCCACTAATCTGAACAACTCTTGCCAAAACGTACTCATGAATCTACTGTCCCTGTCACTGATGATGGTTTTGGGTAGGCCATGTAGTCTGAACACCTCTCTGAAAAATAAATCGGCCACCTGTGCTTCACTGAAGTCTATGGCTATGGGAAAAAAGTGTGCAAACTTCGTCAACCTGTCTACCACCATGAAAATGAAATATTTCCCCTGTGCTCTAGGCAACCCGGTGATGAAATCCATGGATATACTTTCCCACTTGTGCTCTGGAATAGGTAGGGGCTGCAACAGTCCTGTAGGGTGCGTGTGCTCATTCTTGTTTTCTTGGCATCTAGTGCATTCTTTGACATGCTTCATCACATATTCCTTGAGGCCTTTCCATGCAAACCTCTCTCTCACCTGCCTGTACATCTTACTGATGCCCTGATGCCCTACTAATGGTGAGTTATGACATGCATGCAGGATCTTAGCTTTGAGAGCTGATCCATGAACTAAAAATATTCGGCCTTTGTAATAGATGAGGTCATTTATGACCCTGAAGTTGGCATCCTGTATTTTCCCGTCCAACAATTGACAAGCAAACTGATCCTTTGCATATTTGACTATCAAGTGTTCCTTCCAGTCGAATGACATACCGGACATGGAAAAAATGGATGGCCTTCTGGATATTGCATCGGCCACTACGTTGTTCTTCCCTTTGACGAATTCAATGTCAAAGTCATAGGCCTATATTTTTCTTACCCATTTTTGTTGTCTTTCATTTGAATCCTTCTTCTCCAATAGATATTTAAGGCTGTTATGGTCTGATTTGACCACAAACCTTGTACCTACCAAATATTGCCTGAATTTGGCTAGTGCATGCATGATAGCCAACATTTCTTTGTCGTAAATGCTGTAAAGTAGTTCATGACCCCTGAGTTTCCAGCTTTCATAGGCAAGGGGGTGCATGTTCTACATCAACATGGCCCCTATACCTTCCCCTGAGGCATCACACTCCAAAGTGAAGGGTATGCCGAAATCAGGAAGAGATAGAACTGGGCAGGTGCTCATGACCTCTTTCATTTTCTCCATCGTGACTTGGGCCTCATCATTCCATTTGAAGGA
>ML780946.1:468731-500074 GCA_009831015.1 Picea engelmannii | reverse complement strand
TCAGTTGAGGGCCTCAAGAGCCTTCCATTGGAGAGGGAAGGGACCCAAGTCCTCTTTCTCCATTGTGTATCTTTGGATTTCATCTATCAGACCAGCTTATACATTGGTGATATTGGTCCATTGTCATTTGTTTTTTTTATTTTATTTCTATGCTCATAGTTCCATTTAGTTTTTGTTTAGTTCTTGTTAATAGCTTTATTTTTTTCTTTCTAACCTTTTACCATACAACTGTCATGACTAGCAGAGCCCAACTAGGCATGTAAGCACTCACTTTTTGCTCACACAACGACGAGAAGAGTGCAAACAATGTCCCACTCTGTAGACAAATGTATAATGATGATAACCCTCTAGAAAAGCCCTCAAACTGATGGTCCTGCCCCTGCAAACAAAACCCAACTGTCGGAATGGCCCCAAGCCCTCAGGATAAGCTTGATCGAACTTCCCTCTAGATGATGGTGCACCCTTGTTGGAAACACAAGAACAATACGACCTACTACCTTCTGAAGCACTATATGGAGATGGGTTGAGACTAGAATGGTGTGGAGGAGTCTTTCATCCCTGAGACCAAGCTGTGGAACAAGGTGAGTGGATATTTCACCACTGAGTTGCTCACAAGGGTTTGTACAACCAAACCCCCAAACTGAATGCTCAAGAGCAATAACAAATGCTAATCCAAAACCAGAATGAGTAATAGGTGCACCCCAACCTCTTACTTATACTTTTCCTTCTAATTCTCTGTTGAGTTAGGTTAACTCCCAGGGTTAATCTTCTATTCTTCTGTTGAGTTGTCTTTTACTCCTTTATCCTTTTCCTTTCTTAAGTCAACTTAAAAATATAAATTTTAACTTCTTGACTCCCCCCCCCCCTCAGTGTGAGACTATGACCTAGTGGGGGTTCCCAGGCCACTAAGTCTCCTCATCACCTCTCTAAGAGGTGGGGGACATTACACCACTTCCGATTTTGTTGTAGGATTTGTATGGAATTTTGTTGATGACGATGATGATGATGATGATGATGATGACAATGACGATGACAATGATGATGATGATGACTAGGATAGTGACGATGATGATGTTTACTATGAAAATCATGATGACAACAATGATGATGTTGACCGTGACAATCATGATGACAATGATGATGATGTTGACTGCGACAATCATGATGACAACGATGATGATAACCATGACGATCATGACGATGATGATGACTATGAAAATAATGACGATGATGATGATGATGATGAGGAGGAGGAGGAGGATAACAATGTTGATTATGATGATAATGAATTCAAAAATGAAGATGATGACGATGACAATGACCATGATGACGATGAAGACAACGATGACAATGACGATGGCCATGATGACAATGACGACGATGATGATGATGATGACTGTGACAATGATTACAACAAAAATGATGATGAACATGAAAATGATGATGATGATGATGATGATGATGATGATGATAATTATGGTGACATTATGGCGATGACAATGATGATGATGATGGAAATTACTATGAAGACGATGATGATGGCGATGAAGATGATGATCTCTGTGACAATGAAAATTATGATGATGACCATGGCGATGTCGATGATGATGACGACGACGATGACTGAAACAATCATTATGATGACGATGATGATAACCATGATGATGATGATGATGATGATGATGATGATGATGATGATGATGATGATGATGATGATGATGATGATGATGATGACAATGATGACAACGATGATGATTATGATGATGATGAGGAGGAGGATGATCATGTTTATTATGATGATGAAAATCATGATGATGATGATGATGATTAACCCATATAAATAAATACTTAAAAGAGAATAAATAATATAAAATATATAATGATCACACAACTCCTACATTTTATCATTTCTAGAATATCATTGATCATATAAGTCTTCATCCAAGTCTACATTTGAATCATCTAGTTCAGAATCGATGTTGAAAGGATTATCCATACCATCATCATCATCATCAAAGTCATTTTCGATAATATCATCATCAATATGATCATCGAGAACATTGTCATCTACATCTGGCTCAAATTCTTCGACTTCTTCATCTGATAGTACATCTACCTCATACTCCTCTACATCTTGATATTCTTCAATATCATCTTATTCTGGTACATTATACTGTACATGACTTCCTCCTGGATCACATCTAACAATGTATGACCAACCTAATTTTCCTGGAACCTATGAATAAAATACATGCTCACATTGGCTTGGAAGAGCATAAGTTTTTGTACCTGGCTCAAATAGTAAATCCATTGGCATGCTCAATAAAGTTTCTTTCAGGGTCACATTCATTCATCTGTAACTTGTACCATTTGACCTCAAACAGAACTAAGTTGAAGTAATTAAAGTCACACTCAATTATATCATTCAAATACCCATAATATCTATTTTCACATATTGTTGGATGCCCGTCACTTCTAGAGGAGACGTCAGTGACTTGAAAGACTGCAGTTATCCCATAATCAAAGGTTTTTTTCTTATCATCCAATTTTTTGATGTGAAATTTATGGCCATTGCACCACATATCCTTCTAGTGTTTCAACTTCAATATGCCCCACACGTAAAAAAATGCATATTTGTCAATAAATAAACATGATATTTAGACTCAGTAAAAATTTATAAAAGAAACACACCATAGCCTAGATTAATAGAATGGAAAATAACTGAAACATGATGTGGGTGAATAATATGCTTGCATGTTTATCTTTTAAACAATATGCTAAATCATTTTCCCTCTGAGCAAGACTGATATCTTGATTACGATGAGCTTCTTTAAGCAAAGTAGCCACCCTTTCCCATGATAGCCTAAAATTACATTGTATATTACATCAATATACCCATACTTTCATCCATACAATATTGTTTGTGATGTATAAATATAGTGCATCCCACTCTCAACCAATTGTATAAAAAAATATAGTTATTAGAGTAAAGAATAAATAATAATTGATCATGTAAGCTAAATAAAACTTAAATAAGTACAATATAGAAACAAATAAATAGTAATGCAAAGTATTATAGATATCTACCATCTAATTAAATTTCACTTTACTCATTCTACCTTTCCCGACCAAGACCTCCCCTTCAAATTTTTTATTGGAATTGAGATCCCAAATCTAAGGCACCTTCATGATGTTTGCTGCTAATTTAGAAAGATACTGACTAATATACACCAAGGATTGATATACCATATAGACCTCCACCATAGATCCCTCAGGACGTGCTCTCTATCTAACGAAAGCCTTCAATGAATTCAAGTGCCTCTCCACCATCAACATTGACCTTGTGTGTACAAGTCCACACATTTTAATCTCCTCAACTTGGTGTATGAGGTAGTGTTCTTGTGCATTAAAAAATGCCAGAGGTAGATACTTTTGCATTTCGCACATTAGCCGAGGAATTTCTCTCCTCCAATATTTTGTATCTTCTTTATGGATTTATTTAGACGACAACCACCTACACATGATATAACAAATCATATCATAGGTATCAACAACAACAACGTATATAAATTGAAAGTAAAACAGATGTTGACAAGTTGAGCAACAATGATTTTACATATAAATCATTAATATTTACCTCATGTATTTTCCAAGATCATATTGTTACACACCTATTTGTCACACTACCAAGTATGATACTTAAGAGTCACACTTTACTAAGTTTCACACATAAGTATCATAATTTCATCACCATGTGGGGGTGTTTGTCATAATCCCTAGACATGTTGGAAGGGGAAGATATCATTTGTAGGTTGAAATACTATCTCTTACCTTGAGTTTTTGTCCTTTTTGGAGGATCATCACTCCCCTACCCATATGGAGAGGGGTATAAACCCTGATAATTGCTCCTTGCCCAGTTATAGGGGTGAGATAATATCTCCTTGTGTTCAATTATGGGGACAATGAAGTGGTTGAAACCATTATGCCTTAGTTTGAGAAGTTTTTTCCGGGATATTTTAGTTGGTTAGAGGTTGATTCGAGATACACTCTATGCAAGGAAAGGTCAATCTTGTTTGTTTATATAAGTCCTCATTTGATCCCATCCTATCCTCAAAATTATCCAATGGTTATGTTGCCTAAAATTATATATAATGAAGGCCATTCTTGGGTGAAAGAAGAGAAAGAAATTCAGGATATCATACTTATGATCTTGTGACATTCAAGGGGCTACAAAGGAGAGCTTGGAGGAGTTTCTATGACATTGAAATTAAGTCTGTAAATGATTCATTGTTTATTTATTTCAATAATATTACATGGCCTATTCCCCTCATGTTCATATTGTTCACTATATGCATGTCTATTTTCATCTAATTCAATATAGATAGATATATTCGGCTTGAAAATATGTTGTAGAAGAAGGAGGTATTTATTTATTCCTTGCAGGACTTCTCTTGCACCAAGAGCTTGGACATCGAGATCAAGGGCTAGAGCATGGAGGAAAACGAATGGAAAAGAGGTAAGTCATCTATCCTTCTCCTCTCATTCTTATTGTTGACATATAGAGTGGATCTAGGGGGATGGTATAAAACCATTTGTTTCTCTCTATCTTGGATAAAAGGAGTATTGATCCAAGGGGGGTTTCACCTGTCTGCAGGGGGGAATTTTCCACAATAGAAATTGGCAACTCCACTAGGGATCGATCATTGTGACCTTTCCTTAGTGTTTTCTATCCTTTTGAGTTATTGTTTGTCACTTGATCCTTCTTGATTGTATGAATATTCTTTGAATTATCCCCTTCCCTCATAATCATTTCAAATCTTAAATGGAGTATAGAGTGATGAAACCCTGATTACCCCTCTCTCTCATTGTATTGGGGAGTGATGAAACCATACTCATCGCCATGTCTGCAATGTTATCAGGGTGATGATCATCTTTTTGAGTGGATTTTGACCCTACTTTACCTCTTTTCTTTTAGTATTTTGTCTCAGACTTGTACATCAGAGTCTTTACTTCTTCATTAAGATTTTTATTGATTTTTAAATTAAGTGATTTCTATTATTTTTTATTCCTTTTAAAATTTCCCTTCTCCTATCAATTTCTACAAGTACAAGAAAACTTTAGGTTAACTTGATCCTTTTGTTGATTCTATGTCACTATCGGTCTAATTCCTATTACCTTTAGGCATTCAAATCTCTATCATTTTGATTATGAAACTTTTCAAACTTCTTTGTTTTCCTTTGGAATCTATTTTATTGATTTAGGAATTGGAATATGTTGTTTTAGGCATCATTTGATTGAGTTCTTGTTTCTCTTTTTTTTTTGGCTAAACATCGATATTTCACAAGATTTAAGCATTCATTGGCCTTATTACAACTCTTTAATTGTTGTTTGATATTTATTTGATCAGATTTAAATTTTTTCAAAATGGTATTTCTCTTGATTTCCATTTTATTAGTTTTTTGCGAGCATTGAAAGCTTGAGTTTTTTGTTTGCAAGTAACAAGTGTTGAAGACATCCTTGTGATTGAATTATTTTACTTATTGTTAGCTTAGTTGAGTGCTTGTTTCCTTCATATTCTTTAGCTTTGGGATCATTTGCAAGTGTCAATGAGCTCTTTCATTATGATTGAAAGCAAAATAAAAAGAAGGTTATATTTTGAGTTTTTCATGTAATTTGAAAAGAAGGAAACAAAAAGTTTTTTCATTCTATTTTCATAGGTGGAGTATTTTGGTACACATTTTAAAGAGATTATATTGTAATATTTGGGATTTTAGGGAAATGTTTTTGATAGTTTGGCATTTTTATTCTCTCCATTTGTTAAAGGAAAAGTGAAAGTTGCATGGTATTAGGCATTTATGTGCATTAAGAAGAAGAAAATCTCCTCTCCTTTCCTCAGATAGAATTCATTGAAACAAAATATTTGCATTTCATTATTTCTACATGGTTTTAGAGTCAAGTCATAACACCATTAGTTTCATCTTCGTGCACACTATTGAGTAAGGAACAACCATTAAAAATTAACGAAGGCTCTTAATAAAATCAATTAGACATATTTTGTTTTATAGCACACCAACAATAGTATAAGGATGGGGCCTTTGGATTAGGGAGAAGTGAGTTAACTCTTCAAGTCCATAAGAACAAGACTATAGAATACTAGAGAGTGTAAAATATAGTAGTAGAAATTAAATTTAGTCAGGAAATCTCTTCACACACATGAGTAAAACATGAGGTCAAGTGAAGTTTGGGGCTTTGAAGAGTGAAAATTCCTTGGGGTGACACCACTTATTCTTAGTTTTGGGCCACGAATTTGTGTCCAACATCCCCATACCCATTTTCTATTCTTGACTGTTGATTGTGCCCCTCGACTGTTTGTTCTGAATTGGTAAACATAGTAACCTATCCTAGGATTCCATACAGGTGACTTCAAGGGGGATTCATTATGCAATGAAGGTTCCTTGTGGTACCTACGTCAAACGTTCAATCTCCACTTCAACGAACTGGGAGGGTATTTTCATGTAGGCTCTTACTTACACCTTGGGTATTTTTGCATGAAGGGTATCATAATTGTTGCTTGTTTCTTCATTGACGGCCTCATATCCCACTTCTAGAATATCCTTACTTCCTTTTCCCTGTCACAAGGGATTTTTTTGCTTGTTCTTATCTTGTAGGGAATTTTGTAGTGGTGTGCTCTTTGATGTTTAGAAGACCCTAGATTGAATCTGTTTCCATGGAAATAGTTCTTGAGGTTACCAACCAAGGGACCCATGTTCACGAGGAAGCTTATGATTTTTCATTATTTTGAAAAAATTTCTCCTCCCTACATCGCTACATTGAAATTTCTTGGTTTCACTACGGGGTCACCAGTATGGTTTTTTTCCACTACCATGGTTCTGAATGTCCTTGATGTTTCCCAAGAAATATCTCCACCTCAAGAACATCAACCTCCTGTTGACCCTTTTCCTTCTTCACCCATCATGTCTTCTTCCCTTTCTCCTTCCTCGCGTGGTGAAATCCTTGATGCCAGTAATGAGGAGGATAAGAAGAAGATGAAAAGGAAAAACAAGAATAAGCCAAATAAGAAAGGGGGGAATCAACCAGCCACTATCATGAAAGTTTATAATGTTGGAAAACCTACTAACATAGATCAAAAGCCCAAATTCCCTTGCAGGATTTGTAAGGGTGACCACTTTCTTAAACATTTCCCTGGTATTTCCAAGGTCTTATAAGTGTGGTTCATAGGTTCTCAACAACCCATGTCACTAGCCGCTACACATCATGCCAGCGAAAACTATTATACACCATTTTGACACACTTTTCTAAGTGTCGTAAGTGTTGTATTTCACTTTTCCAAGTGTCATAAGTGTCACACTACACTTGGATCAGTGTCATTAGTGTCACAAATTCCATGGTCCATACTGCTAAGTGTCACACCTTATTTGTCACACTTTTACTAAGTGTCTCCACCTCAACACCATGCAAGAATGATCCATTACATTACCTCGAGAATCAAGGAGAGGAACACATCATTTGAGGGTTAAAATCTCACTTTCCCCCTTGTATTTCTCACTTTTTTTGGCCATGGATGCCCCCTTTCCCATGCTAGGGGAGCATATATACTCCTTTTCTAGTGTTAGAAGAGCGTCTTGGATGCTCTGTCTACCTCTATGGGGGAGCATCCATGCATATTTGGTCAAATCCCATGATTTTAGGGGGAATCTCTCGAGGAAGTTATGGATAGTTTTGGGTTTGTTTTCTTTTTTTCATCAAGATATGGTTTGAGCCTTCTTCCATCCTATCTTGGAGAAAGTATAACCATGAAGATAATTCATATCCCACCTTATCCTCAACTATACTTCTGGTTTATCCTAGTAGTTATCCCTTCCAACATCTATATAACCATGCCATTTTAGAGTAAGAAGGGGGGATGGAAAATAAGTGTATCAAACTTATGATATTGTCAAGGAGAAAAAAATATTTGCTTGTGTGGAGTTGAACCAGATTCATGTTCAAGGGTTGAAGGAAGAAGCTTGGAGGATTGCAACATCATCACATTGTAAAATTCTTGCTTTTAATTCAATAATTGAACTTGGCCTATTTCCCTTAAACTTTCTTATTCATTTATTGTTTATTTGATCACCTCATTTAAGTTATCAATTGGTAGGGTTTCTATTACTTAATCATAGATATTAGTAGGAGAAGGTTCCTTTGTTCTTGCAGGATAGACTTCGCAAGGGGGATTCTTGGATTGTATCTCAACCACTAGAGCAGTGAGGATGAACATCAGAAATTAGGTACACATATGTTTTCCCCTTCTCTCTCAACCCTCCTGTAAGAAAATAATTTTTTTTTTAGGAGGATCTTAGTGTCAATTTGTTAAAGTCTATCTCACTTGTAGGGAACTGAAGTGATGGGAACTCAACTTGTCCCTAGTGGAGTCACCAATTTACTGTGGTGAGAATTCTTGACACAATATACGGGTGGAAAATTAGGACAACCGCCTTACATGGTGTTGGCACAAGTTTGATCAGACCAGGGTCCTTCTCAAGTTACCAACAAAAGGTACTGAATAGTATAGAGTGTTGGCATTTTCATCTTCTTTGAAGAGAAGAAGTCTCACCCGAAGAGCTGCTGAGACAAATAGATATCGAAGGGTAAGGAAAATACTTAGGCAGATTCACAGAACCTTCAGGATTCATCCTGACCTTGCGCAAGACATATAACTATCAGATAGATATGAATCTTATGTGTGCAAGAATTGAACCTACTTATGTTGCAAAAAATCATTTAAAAACAGAACCATATTGAGGAACTTATAAACCATAAAGAAGTATTTTAATGCATGAGTAAAACACAAGAAGACACAACATATTTTGAAAATTTAGATCCTTCCTTATAATATCTTCAGAATCTTCCTTCATTTACAAGTTCAGAACCATACAATAGTGCTCTATTATAGACTCTTGGCTCTGAACTCATGTCACAGAGCTCTACTCTCAAAAGGGTTACAGATTGCATTACAGACTCAAAACTTTACTTGACTCAACTGACAACAACCTTCTATAGAGGGGAATATTAGACTGAACATAGTCATAATTCGATCAAACAATAACAACAACCAGACGACTCAATAGTGAACCCTTTTACAATCATGTTCGTCCTTATATATAAGCTAGGTTATGTATTTTTTCTCGGCTTTCACACTTTCTTGTTCTGTTACAATCGCTTTTGCTTAGTTGGCATTGTGTTGTCCTTTTCACAACTGATTTATGTTTCTTCTCCTTGTTCTATTATTCCACTTCTTCTGAAGCTTGTGCAACTTGTACTAGGCAAAAAATTGCAAAATTCCTTATCCCAAAAATGAAGGGCCCAATAGGCTCCGACCACAAACCTTGACTCACCCTCGAGTCAAGTTCTCGGTTCTTTTGCATCTTCCATAAGAAATTGTTGTTTTCCCTTGTCCTACTTTTCTTCTTTCTTTTGCAATTATGTTTGTGCTTTCTCTTCTTTTTCCTCTTCAAACAAAGGGCCCAACTCTGGGACCAAGTCCAAGGCCCACTTCCTCACTCCTTGAAAGTTTCCAACTTTATCTTGCCACTTCTTGGCAAGGATTGATGCCTCTGCCACAAACTATTGGGTTGCCTCTATATTACACCCTTTTGGCTTGGATGCGACCAACGAGTTCCACTCAGAATCTGTTGTTGCATAAAATTGATGCATCTACATATACACTATCTGAATGACAGGTCAGAAGTTGCGCAACTCTTTATTTTCTATGGAATGTGTCTCAAAGAGGGAATTCAGTTCATTGTCCACCTACTGGATCTGTTCGAACTTTTGTTGTTTCTCCAGTAGATCCATCATGGTTGCACCTTCTTAATTCAACACCTATATTTTGGTGCACACATATTCCAAGACCTGGTTGCATCTAGCGATGATGCCCATCCAATCATTGACTTCCCTGAAAATATTTGTTCATTCCACTGTGTGATTATGTAGTGTTGCTTGAGCATTGTTGCCTTCCAGTACTATCTTCTGCATCTTCTCCTATAGCTTCTGAGGCTGCTTCTCTACTTCTTGTTGATTCTGTTGCAACTGCACTTCCAAATTCTTAGCACGAATGGTGAGTTGTGTCCATGCTCCTTGGAATATCTCAATATGATGCTTTGGCTCTCCTGCATCATTGGCTTTGGGATGTTCAAATGCAAACTTACGAATCTCTAGCTAGGTTTGAGAAATCCTTTCCTACACTCTTTATAGTCAGCGCTCAACCTGGATCTTTTCATGTGCTTCTTGTGTCCTGCAAGCTTGCGCAAGGATCACTTCATCGCTTGTGTATTTGGCAGACTTCTCAGCCTACTGGAGCCTCTTCTCTAGATGATCAGTGGATGCTCAGATTAGTCCAAACAAGTGCATCGTTGGCCACTATGCCAGGTCAGCAAATGAAGGGACTACATCTCTAGGTGCTCGAGTCTACAATGGAAGTCCACTAGTCACTGAATGCTCCGAGTGGGTCTTTACCTTCTCCTCTGTTGATGGTTCTGGTGCAATACTCAACCTTAGCGCTGAGGGAAAGAGTGTCAAAACCTTTGTTCTAGCTATGTATAGTTGCATCATCTCTACGCATTGCTGAGGGTTCTGGAGAACTAGCTCCATCTGTTCTTGCGTGGATGTCACAGTCTACCCGAATGTTGATTCTGGTTCCTTCTGAACCTCTGGTATGTCCTGCCCATTTCTTGCGTCTGCTTCCTGTGTTTTGATTTCTTGGGAACCCTAAACCTTGGTCGTTGAGGGGATGTGTTTTTTTTTTTGGGCTTGTGGCTCCTCCATGGTTTGGGTGTCCTTTTCTTGTGCAAAAGGCACAATATGCTGATTTTGGATGTCTGGGTTCGAACCAGTCAGCTACAAGATCTACTCTCATACTTCGATGTTTGGACCAAAAAATTTTGGTCTCAGCTTAGGAAAATCCTGGGTCATTTCTGGGAGTTCTCGCTCTGCTTTCTCTGGTATATCAAGCTGCATTTTCTATGGATTTGTGGCTTGGGCTGGACTGGTGGTTTTTGGGGGTGGCGACTAGGGTTGTGGTGATGACAGAGGCTACTCAGTGATGATGGTGTATGGGAAGGTGTCAGGATCAGGTCCATCCTGAATATGGATAATGGGGGTTTCTCTAACCACTGTGTGAGTGCAGGGGACAACTGATGCAATGGATTTGCGGTTCAGATGTTTACTCAGCAAGACCCTGAATCTGAGATTCTTTACCACTGGTTTGGTAACGAACATAACACCTAGGATCTTGTTGATGTCCTCACCGGTCAACATGACTTTATCTAGAAGCAGATGGAAGACCAAAAGCGTTATTTTATTATGCTCCAGTGGTTGCGTCTCCTCCTCCTCCTTAGAGTCTGACTATGCTAGATCTTCTTTCTTTTGCGGCTTTGAGGCTAAGCTCAGTCCTACACCTTCTTCTTTGCCTTTTTTCTTCAGCAGCTCGGTAGGAAGGATGTAGTGTATCCCCAACTTGTGTTGGTTGTATTTGACTCCCTACCACAACATTACCTCTTTGTCTAAGGCCTCCTCTCCTAAGGAGAATGACAACATCCTCGAGTGGAAATCCTCCTTGTTAGCATGCCTTGTCCATAAAAATGTATGATGTCGGTTCATGTTGAAATCAATATTCTTGGTGTTGTAGTTGAGGAGATCCTGTGGAATGTGTTGCCTCTATTTTGCATCTATAATCTCATTTTACCACTTAGAGAACATTGCGTTGTTGAAAGATTTATTCTCCGAATTTGTCCTGGACTACCAGGGCTTGAACATCTTCACCAGTTTCCCCTTGTCTGCTAGTGTCGACAACCTTCCCATAGGTGGCTTCCACTTGAAAATTGTGAATTCCATCAATAGATATTCATAGGTGAAGGTACCTCCCCTTTCTTGGGCTTCCTTGCAATCTACTAGTAGTTCCTCCAGTAGGTAACTACACTAGGTGAATGCAACGCCATTGGCACAAAATTCTACTACTGACAATGCATATAGTGTGCATTCACCCTTGTAATATTATCTCATAACCTTGTTGGCTATGATGTAATATCCCGTCCTAACTGTCTCTGGTAGTATGGGGTCAATTAATGTTGTGCGTCTGCCCCTCTTTGTGTTAAACCCCTCGTAGAGGCTGGGCTCTCCTTTATTGTTGTCATGCTTACCAGGACCCTAGAATCCTTTCGAAACATCCTCGCCTTCGAAGGACAGTCCAATAAGTTGATGGATTTCTTCAACATGGATTGGGTACCTCCTATCCAACCAGAGACTTCGGTCATGTACCTTGCTAATCAGGACTTTGGTGCACTGTGCAACCTCACCAGTGGTACAGAATAATGGTAGGTCTTTGAGGTTCATGATATTCGAGTTGAAGAGGTTTATAAATTTTGGTTTTGGCATGAACTGCATGCCTCCTAGATCATCTAGATTCATGTCCCAGAAGATGTCTATGTTCATCTGGGGGAACAAGACTGGATTTTTTAAGTCCAAATCAAGGAGCTTGACCTGCTCCACCTTCCCCTTGAGATCACCTATGACCTCTACTTGGGGGTCACAGGGCTCATCTGACACTGTGTCTTTAGACATGGTGCTTCGACTTCCTGTGGCTCTTGACATTGTGGATTCTGAGTTACCACAACTTTTTTGGTGAACTAAGGGCTAGGGGTCATGAATATGGGTTTCACACTTCCACAGGCTTTCTCGTTCTTCAGAATTCATAAGTTACTAAGTTATTTTTGAAAATGATGGGTGTTATTGTGAGTTCTCAGAGCCTTATACTCGGGATTAGCGATAATTTTAGAAATAATTGTTGTTCATCATGACCATATGGATGCAACTTGGATCTATGATATCCGACGGGACGGGTTAACGAGGTAAATCCTGTCGGGTGATTCTTGCATTTACTTGTGCGAGTTGGATAGGGACGTGGCCGGTTTCAAACCTTTTGTTTGGCGGGTGAGAATCCCACCATGAATATTGATGGCATATTTATGTATCATGACTTTATGACTTAACTGAATTCAGATGGAGTACCATAATGGAAATAAAGGTTGTGACTAGACTGGGTTCATGTGTTCACATGGACTCAAATCGTATTCAGATCCATTCTCCCTTCGACCATAAAGGGGGTCCCTGTCATATTAATGGATATCATTTAATGGATTATTTGCGCTTATGATCTTGCACTGTCGTGTCAGTCATTCTGCATCAACCAACACTTAAACAAAAAATGAACTAGGTGTTGCGGTGCAACATTGCACACATCGACTTTATTAACTGAATTTAGAAAAAATTTAGAAGACTCAAATCTAACTAGTATACATTCTCCTTCGTACTAGAGAAGCAGTCATTTCATCTCTATTCTGAGACATATAGGGTTTCAGGTGACCGCCATTCACCCATCCTGGCTACAACATACCATCTAGTTGCGCGAGTCTGACTACTCCTGAGGGTCAGATCTCCACAATTATAAATGGTCCCAACTAATGCATGCACAACTTGATAGGATACTTCTGGTACTAGATATCATAGAGTAGAACCTTGTCTCCCTAGGCAAATAATTTGGTTTTAATGTGCCTATCATGCCAATGTTTTTGCCTTTCTTTCTCAACCGATTGATGGTAGTCTGCTAAAAAATTGGTCTCTTCGAGTTCTTGTACCTACATAAGTCTCTGTGCAACTGATTCTTCTTCCGACATATGTGTGATCTATGCGATGTACAAACTCAGAGTTATTAATTCTGTAGGCACCACTGCCTCTTTCCCATAAACTAGTTGGAATGGCATGTACCTATGGAGTTTCTTTTTTGTTGTCTTGTAATCCCATAGCACTGCTAGAACTCGGTCATCCCATTCTTCCCAATTTGCGCAACAGACCTTTGTTAAGCCTCTCTCCAAAATTTTGTTGAATGCTTCTATTGTTCCATTGGCCTGTGGGTGGTAGGGGTTGATTTTGTGATGTTGGATCAAAAGATCTGATGTAATATTTTCTATATTGATATTAATGAAATGATATCCCTAATCACTGGTTAGGATCCTCGAACATCCAAATCAAGTGATAATATTCTAAAAAATGAACCTAGCAGTAGTATCGGTCGAACAGTCTTGAACAACTGTTGCCTTAGCCCAATGTGTAAGGTAGTCAGTTTTGGTGATGATGTACCTAGCCTTTGAATGCTTGGTTGTGGGGTTGATCGGTCCGATGAAGTCAAATTCCCACTTATCGAATTCTTATAGAGCTCGAACTGGTTGAAGTGGTAATTCATCTCTTCATGATGGATTACCTACTCTTTGAAAAACATCACATGATCTAGCATATGCCTTTTCATCCTTGAAGAGCGTTGCCCACCAAAGTAAATCTTGTAGAACTTTTTGCGCAATGGCCTTCCCTCCTACGTGACCTCTCGCAACTATGTTGTGTCATTCCCAGAGTATATCTCGTCTTTCATGATCCAATATGCATCTTTTGAGGATACTATCTAGTCCCAATTTATACAATTGTCCTATGATAAACTAGTAATCTGCTACTCTAACAATCATCAGGGATGATTTTAAGGATGAAAATTTATTATAAAATGTAGAAACCTTGGCGAATATTACTAATCCTTCATATGCCAACTATAAATGTTTGGCGATATTTTTGTAAAAATTTTCAAATTTCTAAGGATTTTATACAGTTTTTATAAAATTTTGGTGATTTTTAAGGTAAAATAATTGTATCATATAGAATTTGGGCGAATCATTTTTAAAATAGCGAATCAAATTTTTGGAGAAAACATGGAAAATTATCCCATGAGCGAAATTTAGCCCCTAAAATCATCCCTGACAACCATATGGTGTTTCTGGGTTGCATAATATGTTTCTGGGTAGGCCCCTGTACTTAAGAATACTGTTATGTCCTCCAAGTACTCTGTTATGGCCTCAAATCAGAACAAGTCTGCATCCGGGAGCTGATCATCAATTGCTCTACCACTTTCCCCTAACTCTAATATAGACAGGTGATCAGGTCCTATGTTGCATCTTCTAGGCTTGACAATTACTTCAAAAGAAAATTCTTGAAATAATAACAACCATCTACAAATTCTCCCTTCAAACACAGGTTTGTTAACTAGACATTTTAATGTGGAATGGTCAATAAAAAACTTGAAATGAGAACCTAACAAATAATGTGGAATGGTCAATAATAAATCATATCTAAACCCTCCCTTTCTATTGTTTTGCAGTTGTGCTCTGCTTGTGACAACTTCTGACTCACAAAATAGATAGGATGATCCATGTTTCCATCTCCTGGTTGCGCTAAGATAGATCCTAAGGCGATTCTTGAAGCATCTACATGGGCGTGAAATTCATTTTCCCAGTTTGGGAATATCAAAATCGGTGTTGTATTGAGCTTCTCTTTTAGGATCTGGAATTATTTATCACATTTTGGAGTCCATTGGAATGTTTCGGTCTTTTTCAGTAGATTTTCCAGAGGTGCAGTAATGTTTGCATATCTTCTGATGAACCTGCGATAGTACCATGTGTGTCCCAGCATGGAGCGTAACTTCTTAGCACTCATAGGAAGTGTCATATTCGCGATAACCGCAAATTTGGATAGGTCTACTAAGACTCCTTCTCAGCATACTATGTGGCCCAATAAATTCCCATGTGGTACACATAAAATACACTTTCTGAGATTCAATGATATCTTCAATTCTCTGCATTTGTCAAACGTCTAATGTAACAATGCTACATGTTCCTTGAGAAAAATATATATCGTTCAATCATCCATATAAAATTCTATAAACTTGTGAATAAACTCTTTGAAATATGATATTACAATCATGGAGAAAACTGCAGGGGCGTTCTTCAAGCCAAATGGAATCACATTGTATGCGAAAGATCCCCATTTTGTTATGAATGTGGTCTTCTTTTTGTCCTCTTCTGCGATCCTGACTTGGTGGTACCCTGAAAATCCATTTGTGAACAAGTATGATTCCTTACCTGCAACTTTTTCTAGCACCTCATCAGTAAAAGGTGTTGGGAAAGGGTCATGCACATAGGCATAATTGGGGATTCTATAGTCTACACGGACCCTCATATCCTCCGTGCCTTTCTTGCTTTGGATGACTATTGGGCTAACCCATTCTTCTTCTTCTACTGCAAAAATGAGTCTAGCTTCCAACATCTTGTCTATCTACTTCTTAACCTTCTCTTTTACTCTAGGGTTAAGACGATATGTTCTATGTCTCACAGGCTTGGATCTTGGTTTCAATTCGATTTTCATTTCTCCCATAACTCCTTTGATTCCATTTAATTCTGAAAATGTCTTTGGGAATAAATCCTCATATTCCCAAAGCAGACTCTGTATTTCTTGACTAGTTTGTTCATCCCGGTAGTCTCCCACCATAGCTATCTTAGGTTTCTCTGTGGTCCCTATATTGATCTTGCACATTTTTAATGGGTGGTTATAGAAACTATCAGTCTGACTGGGTATGGTGTTCTATATTTATATCTTCCCTTCTATGCCTTTAATGGCTACGTTTCTCAATTCCTATAAGTCATATGGGTTTTCTGAATCCCTACTAATATTAAAACATTTTATAGGCTTATTGGATGAGGTTAGTTGAAGATTAGTCTGAATTTCTTGGCTATGTTTTGGACATACCCCTCGGTTTGATTTCTGATTACCATTGTTTGTAAAAATAAATTCTTTAATCTTTTGTAGGACTACTTCTAGCTAAGGGTACTTACTTGTAAACGAGAAGTCCTTGCAAAAATGAGTTGCTAGCATCTGCCAGTTGCTGGTCTGTATTCTAGTTTCCTCATGTATGAACCAAGATTTTGGGATTCAACCTATGGAGTGGGGAAATACCTAAACCCAGAATTGAGAGGGTATTTTCGCATCTTGCCATTGTGTCACGTACTATTCGATATCCTCTTTAGGATCAGATTCTCCGTTGAATAGTTGTGAAACTTGGAAATATGTTTGCATCTCTGCTTCCAGCTACTCCTTGTTATGAAACCTATATTTGATAGCTTTCTTGACATCGTCCCAATCTCTGAGTAAGGATTTATGGTTGGCCCACTATTTGGTAGGGGTGTCTTGGAGAGCTATATCTAGTACTGGGATTCTTTGATCCTCTACTACCTTTTATTCCATGCTGAGTAGGAAACTATTGAGTCATGAGGTATCATCATATAATGGATTTTCTCTAACTTTGGTCCCAACCCATCTGGTTTCTCTGACAGTTGCACATCTCCTTGAGAATTTTTTGTACGAACCTTGTTTCCAGCTATCAAAATCCAATTTCGAATCTTCGTATGATGATTGTATGCTTATCCAACTTATTGATCCATCAAAAGTAGGGTTTATGTAATCGAATCTTGTCCCTGATGTTACAGTGTACAACTGATAAAAATCTTCTCTCTCCATATTATTGTTTGTTGGCTCTGTAGATCTGGGTCCTACATATGGATCCAAGGGTTGAACTACCTTGATTCCATCGGCCTCAAAGGTCATGTTATATTTCTTTAAGTCGATTACTGCATAGTTGTCATAGGCCTAATCAATTCAAAGTAAAGCAGGGTAAGGGTCCTTATCTCCCATGATTTCAATCACTTCAAAGTCAACCATTGTCTTCACTCCCGCAAAATCTATTTCCACATTCTTTGGCCTTCCTATTGGGAAAATACAGTATTGGTTTTCCATTCTTAGTTGAATTGGGGAATATGCCAGCCTAGGTTTTCCTAAGGCTTCCCAGGTCTTATTAGGAAAAATGTTCACATCAGATCCTAGATCCAACATGACATCCTTAATCTCAAATTATTCTAACTGGGATACTAGTCTAAATTCTTTTCCAGTTCATATTTTTCTTCTCTACACTCTCTGAGTACTCTTATCAGGAAGATTATCCCTTATTCCTACTTATATGGGTTCTTCATTCCCTAAAAATAGGTATAGCGCATTGCACAACTTCTCTGTTAATTGGTCATTCCCGATAATGTCAAAAAATAATTGAAACCAAAGGTCAACTAGATTTTGAGGTTGCTCAGGTTGTCTTGGTGTGACTACAAGGTTTCTGGGTGTAGTGGGTGAAGCAGGGACTTGCACAATATTAGGGTAAACAATAGGCTATTGGATTTTCTCTTGCATCTCAGGGCTAGGAATATTCTGAAATACTTCTATGGCATATTTAAAGAACAACTTTTGTTTTATAGGGTCATACCTATCTTCTTTAGGTGTTTCTTTTTGGATCTGGGGTAGGGCATCAACATCATCTCCTATCTTTTCCCCTCCTCAAGTAAATATATTGAGGTTGGGAAATTTTCCCCTAATGACCCTATTGATTTCTGAACTGATGAGGTTAGTTCCTCATTGTCATACCCTATCTTTCCATTTTGCAATTAATTATGGGCAGTCTTTAGTTGTGTGCCCATTAGTTTTGCATTGAGGGCACCATGGTCACCTTAGATGAGGAAAGTCTTTATCCATGTGACCTTTATCATAACAGTTATAACATTTTCTTGGCCCTCTTCCCCTAGTTCTTCCTCCTCTGAAGTCTCCTCCGACTCCACCTCCTCGACCTTTTCTCAGTCCCTGGGGGTTTTCATTCACCCTGAATGTTGTTCGGTCCATCCTGTCTACAAGTGCATCCAACAATCTTCATTGGTTGGTAGTATGTGTGGTAGATGCACAGAACTCACAGTGTATTGTATTTGGTACTATCGAATATTTCTGCATAATCGGGCATTGTCTTTTCCCATGTCCATGGATTCGAAAAATTTCACAATACTCAACTGTTGGTGTTGTTTGGTTCCCAGGAAAAGCATGATACGGGGTGGGGTTATGAAATGGTAAGTTCATAGACACTTGTGCAAGTCCTCCTGTGGGTCCTGGTGGGGGCCCATCGGATTATGAGGAAGTCCCATTCCCCTCATTCATGGAAATTCGTTCGCCAGATGTCCTTCTACATAAAATCTGGTGCACCGACTTGCGGTCGTCCTGGTCTCAATATTGTCATCTCTTGAATTTTTTCTATAAGAGATGATATTTTCCCTTGTAGTTGTGCCAAATTCGCATCTGTTGGGGGTTTGTTCACTCTCAAGCTCCTAGGGTATCCTGCCATGGCTTCAATATTCATTGATTGTTCCAAGGCGTATGCCAACATGACTATCTGTTGTTGCATTAGTGGAATCCGATTCAGATGTAGAAATCCCTGAATGAACCACTCCCTTTGGTGTTCCTAATGGATTGGGTGTGCTAACCTTCCTATAAAATCTTTAAAATTATGGTTGTATTCCTAGGTTGATTCACCTTCCCGCTGCTAGATCTCACGTAATTCAGACAGAGACTGTTGTCCTGACTAAGGTAGTTTAAAATCTGCTATGAACCTTGTCCGTACCTGGCCAAGTGTGAACACTTGATCTTGTATTATTGACACTCCTAGATCAATGATTTTCATGTACCACTTCAGAGCGAAACCTCTCAAGGTAGTCTAGAAATCGACCAACTTATTCACATCTGGAGTCCCTCTGGATATCCAGATTGCTTCGCACAAGAACCAGTGTTGCTCAACATCTTCATCTCCCTTACCCAAAAATTTTGGGTATCGGGCTATCAAACCTCCCGCGTGAACAACCATTGTTGATATTTTAGCTCTTATCAAAATGAAACCTAACGGTCTTGCTTGCGATCTACCAGGGGATCCAAATATCCTCCCTATACTCACACTTCCTAGTTGTGATTGAATAACTAATTGCACTGGAAAAAAACTATCATGAGAAGGTAGAATCAAACTTACCACTTGTATAGAAGACACTTGGGGTATGGGCAATTCAGGGTTGGTGCCGCTGGCTTCGGGGCAGTTTTCTTTGAACTGGGGGGTCTCATTTTCTTCCACTACAACAGTCTCTTCAGCCGGCTTCCTAATCTCTCCTTTCATCGGGACTGAATATTATCTTTCTTATTCAATATTCATGACAAATTCCTGCTCTCTTATGTCTAAACCTTCTCCTTATTTTCAAACCTCTTGGGGACTTATTTCTCTCTATGCTTCTCTCTCACTTAATCTTTGACTGGTCAGTCTTTCCTGTCTTCTCATCTTCCGCAAATTTTCCATCTGTCTTTCCTCTCCTTCTCCTGGTCCGACTTCTTTCCTAAACTTCTCAGACTGTCTTGTTGCTTTCTTGATCTTGTCACACCACCACTTCTCAACTATGGCATCTCTCTTCAAGGCTCGCTTATCTCTTGAGTCCATTTATTGTTCCCCCCCCCCCATTTGTCAAAGAACCCTCCCCCTCTCTCAGGCGATGACTCTACCCCAACCTCTCCCTACCCCAAGAGAGGGTGTTTACGCTTCCATCTCAGTAAGGGACATAGTCAACATCCCCTCAGCCATCAAGAAAAATTTAATCCACTGGGGGATTTCTCTCAAAATTCTTCCCCTTGCATATTTCTTGAAATTCGCCTCTTCTCGCGAAAAATATTGGTGGTTCTCAGCTGCAAACTCAATAATGTATCCTTATAATGTGGTCTTGACCCAGAAATCAATCGCTCGCATGACTGGAGGATCCAGGCAATGAAGTGTTGCAATATTTTCTGTGTCCCAAGTACAAATCCTCTTGAATTGATCTTGGAAATCTATAGCTTCTTGGAGCCTATTTATCCAATGGAAAATTTCTTCCAGGAAATTAACCCAGAATATATCGTAATGGTCACTCGATCTTTCTGAATAAAAAACTACCTCACAAGTGTCTTTCACATATTTTCCCTTCAAATCCACTTCTTTCCATATGAAGGCATCATAGTTTCTTTCCCACCATTGGTCAATACTAGATTTGTGAATCCTAGGAAGCATCCTCCCTATAGGTTCCCTTTTTATGTAGGTACATGCCACAAAACCATTTTTTTTCCACAAGTGTGATCAGACTAGGGTCCTTCTCAGGTTACCAACAAAAGGTACCGAGTAGTATAGAGAGCTGGCATTTTCATATCCTCTGAAGAGAATAAGTCTCACCCGAAGCGTTGTTGAGACAAATAGATAGGGAAGGGTAAGGAAAAGACTTATGAGGATTCACAAAGCCTTTAGGATTCATCCCGACCTTGCGCAATACATCTAACTATTAGACATATATAAATCTTATGTGTGCAAGAATCAAACCTACTTATGTTGCAGAAAAACATTTAAACACAGAACCATCATGAGGAACTTATAAACCATAAAGAAGTATTGTAATGCATGAGTAAAACACAAGAAGACACAACATATTTTGAAAATTTATATCCTTCCTTATATTATATTCAGAATCTTCCTTCAATTACAAGGTCAAAACCATACAATAGTTCTCTATTATAGACTCTTAGCTCTGGACTCATGTCGTAGAGCTCTACTCTCAAAAGGGTTACAAATTACATTACAGACTTAGAACCTTACTTGAATCAACTGACAACAACCCTATATAGAGGGGAAGATCGGATTGAACATAGTCATAATTTGATCAAACAATAACAACAACTAGACGAATCAATAGCGAACCATTTTACAATCATGTTCATCCCTATATATAAGCTAGGTTGTGTCTTCTGTCTTGGATTGCATGCTTTCTTATTCTGTTGCAACCTCTCTTGCTTAGTTGGTGTTGCACTGTGCTTTTTGCAACTGATTTCTGTTGCTTCTCCTTGTTCTATTGTTCTTCTTCTTCTAAATCTTGTGCAACTCATACTAAGCCAAAACTTGCGCAATTTCTTATCCCAAAAACAAGGGCCCAATGCATGGGTGGACAACCTGAGAATCCACCATATATGGGAGGACCGTCTAGCTTCGCCATATCACCACAACCTGGATACAATCCTATTAGTGTTCCCATTCCATATAGTTACACTAGTATCCACATCCCAACAAAAAACTTCCATTCTTGGCTACACTCGATCTGCTAGATCTCTCTTGTTTGAAAAATGATTCCATTAAGCATGCCCCATTTTGGCCCACCATCCCTGCCAAATTACCGTCCGACATCCAAAAATTTGACAAAAAACCTCGGAAAGATCCTAAAAATCATGTTATGAATTTCCATTTATGGTGTTCTTCCAACTCTTTGATGGATGATTCCATCCGTCTAAGGATTTTTCAGAGAACACTTACAAGTACCACAACAAAATGGTATATTGAGTTGTTGCGTAACTCCTTTATCGACTTTAATTCTCTTGTCATGGTTTTATAGACACATTTTCAGTTGCCTATACGGTATGAGATTGATATAGAGATTTTGACCTCACTCTGACAATCCTCTTCCACCCATATATCTGATCATATTCATGAGTGGAGACAACAAAGATGATTGATTAAAGCTCCCATTCCGGACCAACTCATTTCAGATTGGTTTACAAAGTCTCTCTTTCCTCCCATTTCTTGTGATGTTTATATGGGAAATGTTGTTACTGAGGAGAAGGCTATTATCCATGCATAGTATTTGTACTTGTTCTACTCCCAGTCTGACACACTTTATGATATGATCTATAACACTCCGCATCTGTTTAACGATCCAAAAAAACTTTCTCTAGAACCAAGTTTTGTTTCAGACACCAAGACTACTTCCACTCCTACTCCAACCTATGAAGAGAATGCAATCTAATCCACTTCATCTCAACAACTAGGAGGTAAGAAGAAAAACAAGGATAAATCCAAGAAATATTCTAACGAGTAGGATAATCCAAATATTGTTGATACTCTACCAAATAGGAAGCCTAAGTTTCCTTGCATGATCTATGAGGAATACCACTACTTGAAATATTTCCCTCATCATGAGGTAGTCACTAAATTTATGAAGGGTACCTCCAAACCGATTCAACAACAACATCTGGTTGCACAAAATCATGCCTCTCTGCAAGGCAAAAACATAGGTCATTCACACCCCATGGGGATGATTCATTGAGTGCCTCTAAGGTGTACATGTTAAAGGTCATTAATGTAACGACTCGAGCACATAGTTATGAAACTCCTCTAGGTGATCAATCTAAGGGAAAGATTTTCGATCATTCCTCCATGTCCAATCATCTTTAGAACAATAAGCCAACCTCTGATGCAGTGTTGCGCCCGCCCAAGAGCATAATTTGAAAAGTGATATTTAATCCAAATTTCCATGCTGCCCAAAACTACAACATTGTTGAATATTTGGTGCAGGTGCCTTGTGCTATGTCATCCCTTGAATTTCTATAGAACTATCTGAGTCAACATAGAACCATGTTGTCATCCATTGGAGCTATGGATTCATAGGAGTCGAATCTGATCATGTTTAATATGGATTACTTTAAAGAGAGGCTCTCCCACCACTTAGCATTCCAAATTCAAATTTATGTTCATGGAAAGAACATCCATCATATTGTTTTGGATGAGGGAGCCTCCACCTATGTCATATCTTTTGCTTGTTGGAGAGCCGTCGGTTCTCATAAACTTACCCAGTCCCCTACTGCCTTGAAAGTGTTTGATGGACGTGGTTTCCAAACTCAAGGACTCTTGTAATATTTTATTGTGACATTGAAGGGTAAGACTATTTTGATCAATATTGAAGTAGTTGAAGCATCCCTGAATTACAATTTGTTACTTGTTCGTAGTTGGTTCTATGCAATGAGTGCCATGACATATACAATGTTTTGTATCTTACGATTTCCCCATCAAGGAAAAATTATTATTGTTGACCAACTGGACTATATAACTCTAGATATCCAAAATGCTACGACAAATGATGTACATTTTCTAGGACAGTCTAGTATTGAGAGTGTAGTATTAGGTCTCCTTAAGGATTCCTCGCTCATGGCGGTTTTTCCTTTACCTTCTCCTACCATCCCATAGGTTGTCACATTAAATATGATTTTGACTTAGGTGCAACAATCCTTAGACTCATATGATACTTTGGTAGTACCTAGTCTCGACGAACATAGTTCATTGTCTATGTCAAGATCATTAACAAATGAAATAGATCCCCCTCCATTCAAATCGAATCTCACTCTGGATCACGTACTTGAACCTTATTTTCCTCTTTCGTTTCGAGTTAAAATGTTCCTATTATTAACTAGACGCCTAAAAGAGGAAAGAAGAAAAGTCATCGGAGGAAAAAATTATTGGGGGGCATGTCTCCAGTCTCTAGGAATCATGTTGGAGCGAACCCACTAGCTTCTATCACACAAGATGGGGGAAAAAACCTCTAGAGACACACACTTCTAGGAGTAATCCTCACTTGGGGGTCATTCCCATCATAACATAGTAGTATTTTCTAGAACAATCTTAGTCTTTGTTCTTTCTCATTCTCGTAAATTCATGAGAATAGTTTATCGATATCAGTATTTGTTCTTTCTCATGCACATAAATAAATGAGAATAGGTTATCGAGCTCAGTCTTTTTTCTTTCTCATGCTTATTATTGCATGAGAATAAGTTACCAAGTGGAATTTTATCTCTTTTCTGGACTCATAAAATCCATATGAAAAATGAACTCTTTGGAGTCTCCTTTAATCTCTTTTCAGACTCTCTAAACATGAAAAGATTGTTGAATGAGCTTGTTTCCTTTCACACTCATTAAAAGGATTAGAAATGGCGTATTTCTAGTGATAGTTTACCCCTTTTTCGGCCTCGTTAGACTAATAACGAAAAAGGAATACTATAGTCAAGCATTATTAGAATAGTTCTCCTGGGTATCGTTTTATACTTTTTCAGGCCCTGAAGACAAACTTTATGAAAGAGTCCATTGTGAAGTCTTGTTTATTGAATCTTTTCAGAATCTCAAAATATGAAAAGACCCTCGAGTTTTCTTCCCTTGGAATCATAAAATGTACACAAGGAAGGAAGCATCTCGGATCGAACCCTTCCTTCTCCAAGTTCGTTAAACATGTGAATATGGGACTCATCTAATATGATTTAACTAAGAATTTGTTATCCTCCTTGAGATCACTAAAAAACAAATAGGTACTCTCCTATTTGGGTGGGGAAAAAATTTAGAAGTGGGTTAAGTATTTTACATTTATGGCAACTTTTGTCTCCCCTGAACATGGAACTTATTTGTATCTTGGGTTTACCTCTTGTCTCTGTGCCATTTGAATGCCATGTGTCATCATACTCTTTTTAATCCTTCAAGAGAGAACCTCCAGTTTTCGTCCCTTCCCATGCATCATCAAACTCTTTCGACTCCTTAGAATAGATCCGTTGGTTGTCATCACATTATCATATATGTCATTCATGCTCTGTTGATTCAATGCTGCCAAGTCATTCATTTTTCTGCCATATGTTCAAGGGAAGTCAAGCTCTACATTTTCACCCATGTGTTATTTCACCATCATTTCAATGGATTGTACTCAGAGTACCTTGGGAGTCATTTTCATCATTGATGATTTCCCTCACACTTGTTAATGATATACATTATTGACCAATAATCAAGTGGTTTCTACCATGTTCAATGTCAAGACATCTATTCACATTGCTACATTTGTACTATTAGAGATCGAGATTGAAGACCCTAGGGGGGACTTTTCAATAAGCACTCATTTTTTTTATCTTCCTTCCCCAGGCTACGATGGATATTATGAAGTTTTAATATATATTGTGATATAGATCCACATTGTATTGGTCTGTAGCTATGTTATGTCATGTTGTAGCTCCATTGCATATAATATCATGGCTACATTTTGATCAAGTCATGGAAATATGGATCCACATTATATGTTCGGTGGCCATATCCTTAGTCAATACTTTCATGGATCTATAGTGTATTGGTCAATGAACATGCTTTGAGTTAGATTATTCTGAGTATGGTTATGCCTACCTCAGGGATGATATTTTTATATTGATGGATGTTTTTTTTTCTTTTCCGACAGGTCTTTTGACTTCAATCCCTTGATTCCACATTGTTACAAAGTGTTTTGGCCATTTTTTTTCTCCCCTGATCTCACACATTGGGGGGAATATGTTATACACCATTTTTTCACACTTTGCAAAGTTTTGTAAGTGTCACATTTCAATTTGGTAAGTGTCATAAGTGTCACACTGCACTCTGCTCAGTGTCATTAGTGTGACAAATTCCATGTTCCATTATTCTAAGTGTCGTACCTTATTTTTCATGCTTTTCCTAAGTGTCACCAAATCAACATCATGCATGAATGATCCATTAAATTACCTTGATAATCAAGAAGAGGAAAACATAATTGGAGGGTTGAAATCTCACTTTCCCCCTAGTCTTTCTCACTTTGTTTTACCATGGACACCCCATTTCCCATGCTGGGGGAGCATCCATACTCTTTTTCTAGTGTTAGGGGAGTGTCCTGGATGTTACTTTTGCCTCTATGGGGGAGAGTCCATGCAGATTTGGTCAAATCCCATGATTTTAGAGGGAATATATTGAGGAAGTTCTGGATAGTATTGGTTTTTTTTCTTGTTTTCATCAAGATATGATTTGAGCCTTCTTCCATCCTATCTTGGAGCCATGAAGATAATTCATATCCCAACTTATCCTAAACTATACTCATGGTTTATCCTAGTAGTTATCCCTTCCAACATATATATAACCAGGCCATTTCAGAGTGATCTTATAGAGATCTTATAGTGTATAAAACTTATAGTGTATAAAACTTATGATCTTATAGAGATCCAAAACTTTGCTTGTGTGGAGTTGAAATAGATTCATGTTCAAGGGTTGAAGGAAGAATCTTGGAGGATTACATCATCATCAAGTTGTAAACTTATTGATTTTAATTCAATAAAATAACTTGGCCTATTTATCTTAAACTTTATTATTCATTTATTGTCTATTTGATCACCTCATTTAAGTTATCAATTGGTAGGGTTACTATTACTTAATCATATATAGTAGTAGGAGAAGGTTCCTTTGTTCTTGTAGGATCAACTTCATAAGGGGGCTGCTTGGATTGGATCTCAACCACTGGAGTGGCAAGGATGAACATCAAAAATCATGTACACATACATTTTATCCTTCTCTCTCAACCCTCCCACAAGAAAATAGAATGGTTTGTTAGGAGGATGTTAGTGTCCATTTATTATATTGTATATCACTTGTATGGAACCCAAGTGAGGGGAACTCAAAATTTCCTCAAGGGGATAATTCGCACCACAAAAACCCATCAATGAGTGATCATAAGGTTGGGGGAAAAATGGTAAAGTCAGGTTTCCTTGACAATGGAAATTCACCTCACTCATGAGTCCTCTCCCAACCAACCATTGGTTAATGAAGTGGTCGATTTGATTCAATCCTCAATTGATCCTACTCTTCCCTTGGAGATTGAAGTGGATACCAATCATATTTTTCTTCTCACTTCATATTCCTTTGGACACGGGGGAATTTCACCCATTTCAATGCAACCCCCTCCAAGTATTGAGGTCATTTAATTTGAATGGAATAGGTTGGCGGAGCCTCACCTTATTTCCTACATGCCTTTCCAAATCACTGTAAAGGTTTGAAATAATATCATACATCACACTATTGTTGACAAAGGGGCTTATGTCAGCATTCTATCCTCAACCACTTGGAAAGATTTGGGTTCCCCTCAACGTGTGTTGGTTACCCATCATTTGTTGGATTTTAATAAAAGATCAAGTGACACTTTAAGGATCCTTCCTCAACTACCCATCACTTGAGGGGAAACTATTTGTATCGATGTTATGGTAGTCCAAGGTCCCTTGGAATTTAATTTACTCCTTGGGTAGGACTATGTATATGCTATGAAATTTTTCATGTAAACACTCTTTTGGGTGATGCATTTCCCTCATAATGGAAAAATTGTGGCCATTGACCAAATTTCATTCATTAGTCCTTACCTGACTAGTGACCATCTGACTTCCCTGAATGTTCCTTATATGAAAGTGATATCCCTCCCACCACAAGTTAATTATGTGGTATCATGTCCCATGCCTTCAATTGGTAATTAGAAGGGTCCTCTCATTGTATGCATGAATTATTTAGACTCATACCTGATAGTTGACATGGTGAAATCTTCAATGGGGGATTTGGAGACTGATATTTCCCTCGTTACCCTATTGAGTCTCTTGACATCCATTCTTTCTAGAGAATTTTTCTTTCGTCTAATGAATACCTATTGGAAGCCATGGTCAAGACATATGAGCATAGTTATCTTTCTATTTCAATATATTTAAAAAATGAAACAGATACCTAGGAGCATAGTTCACTTTCCAGGTCAATCTCATTAAAAAATGAAACATATAAACATGAGCATAGTTCACTTTCTATGTCAAGATCGTTAAAAAATGAAACAGATAACCATGATCATAGTTCATTATCTGTGTCAAGCTTGTTAAAAAATGAAACATACTCTCCTCCAATTGAGTCGAGTCTTCCACTAGATATAATACCTAAACCTTCATTTCCTATGTTTGTGTCAGTTGATCCTCTTTCTTCCTCCCTCTCTGGTGAACTGTAATGTTCCTGACTTGGCTAGTCTAGGAAACACTGCTAATGTGTGTGTAGGATCAAAGGTTTACATCATATAAATGATCATACAAATAATAAACGCGACAAAGGACTGCAAAGTTTGTATTATGATATCCTTGTGGATTACAAAATGGCCGAATGCGGCTAAATAAACTAACAATACTCGACTAGATCAACAGACAAAGGATCCTAGACGAAATACAAATAAGCAACTACGGCTGAATAAAATAACAACACTCGGCTAGATCAAAAGACAAAAGGATCTTAGTCGGAATACAAATAAGCAACTAAAAGATAATACCTGGAATATGGGAGCACTGCGAAATCAATGAATAATGATGGAAGAACTGGATGATCTTCCCAGTGACTAGGGTGTGTCTTTCAACAGTGAAATCATCCAACTGGTGTCTTCCTCCTGGAATACACTGAACTATCTCTCCTGAGATGTTCCTCTTCTCCTCAATGACAAGTCATAATCTGCATAATGATGAATTAGGTCACTGACCCTTCCTTTATAGCTTTCCAAAACCCTAAATCATGTTGAAACCCTAATTTGTTGTTGATTTCCAAAACCCTAAATCATGTTGAAACCCTAATTTGTTGTTGACTTCCAAAACCCTAATTCATTGTTGACTTCTATTTTTAGCTCATAATGAATTAAAAGAGGTTTTAACCCTTTTTATCTCAATGTCACTTTCCGAGTATAACACCTGTGACTGGAGTGACCTCTAGTAACCATGTTTACCCCTCTTTGGTCCTGGATATAGTCTAATGAGGTGGTTTAGACCATTAAGCCTCCTCTTCTGGAGCTCCTATTTGGAAAGGGACATTATAGTCCTCCCTTCTCGAAATTGCTTGTCCTCAAGCAATACCAGTCCAGGGTGCTACAACACCTGCTCACTCTCCCAAGTAGCTTCCTCTACTGGAAGCCCTCTCCATCTGATCAAACACTCTCTGATGTTCCTACTCCTTAGTTTTCGCTCCCAGAACTCCTAAACCTCCTATGGAACTAACCCCAACTATCCCTCCTCATCCAATAGGGTAGGCTCCTCTGATGTGTTAATGAATTTTTCCACTGCCTTTTTTAGGCAAGACACGTGGAACACGTTATGAATCTTGCTTCCCTCTGGAAGCTCTAGCTCGTAAGCAACCTCGCCTACTCGGCGCATGATCTTGTAAGGACCATAAAATATGGTCTTGAGCTTCTCGACCCCACTCTTCTTCAGAGATGACTGTCTGTAGGTTTGGAGTCTCAAGAAAACCAAATCTCCAACCTCAAAGTTGTGCTCTATCCTGTGCCTGTCCGCACTTATCTTCTGCCAGTTTTGCGCTGTCTATAGGTTCTCTTTTAACAACTTGAGAATCTCCTAACTCTCTATGATTCGATCCTTGGCCTTGGGAGCTCTGCTCTCCTCGAAGACCAATTCTACCAAAGTGGGAGCATCATATCCGTACAATGCTTGGAAGGGTGTCATACCAATGGACATGTGGAAGGTGGTGTTGTAGCAATGTTCTCCTAAATGTAACCACTTTACCCACATTCTCTGTTGTCCTCCTACATAGTTCCTCAAATACCCTTCAACCCACTTGTTGACAATATTGGTTTGCCCATCTGTATGAGGGTGATAGTTGGTGCTAGGTGTCAACTCTGTCCCCACCAACCGAAACAACTCTCTCCAAAATGTCCCTATGAACCGACTATCCCTGTCACTGATGATGTTCTTTGGCAACCCATGAAGTTTGAAGACCTCCCTAAAGAAAATCTTGGATACCTAAACTGCGTTGTACTCTGTCGGTATGGCGTAGAAGTGAGCAAACTTGGTCAATATGTTGACCACTACATAGATATAGTCCTTACCCTGGACCTTGGGTAGACCGGTGATGAAGTCCATAGATATACTCTCCCATTTCTGCTCTGGAATTGGGAGTGGTTGAAGTAGCCCTGTTGGAAGAGCATGCTCTGACTTGTTCTACTGGCAAGTCACACACTCACTGACGTGTCTCATAATATCTTGTTTGAGGCCCTTCCATGAGAGCCTCTCTCTGATATGTCTGTAGGTTTTGAAAAACCCTTGATGGCCTACTAGAGGTGAATCATGAACTGCGGTGAGGATCTTCTTCTTAAGCCCTTGTTACAAATTATTTCCATCATCCCTATGACTGTTAATGATGTAAACCTATTTGTTTCCTTCAGAGGGGTCAGTGGCCTAAGTTCGTGAAGAGATAAGGGAGAAGAACTTTTCCTGAGAAAAGAAGTTGCATTTTCCCTAGTAAAAACCCTGTAAAAGAGGAAGTTCATAGGCTGCCTATGTATTAGGGTGCGAGAATGACTAATTCTCGTAGGCTGCATCATATCTAGGGTGCGAACAGTTCGCAGGTTGCACTATAAGAAGGGTGCGAGAATGCTTACACGTGGGAAAAATGAGCGTTTTCTCGAATCTTCTAGAAGGAGAAACTTCCATGGTGAGGTGGCATCTGAATGGTTTGGATCTTACTCATTTTCATGATTTAGTGGGATCATCCTAACCTCCTAACCTTATTCTCTTCAACTTATAAAAGGAAAGGATCTCTCATGGAGAAGGGTTTCTTGAGCTTAGTTGTGGTTGGCTTGGAATTATTAGCTTGGTTGGAGTGGCTTTGAGATTTGCCTTTGTCCAGATAGATTGTGAATATTATCAGATCTATGCTCTCAGAATTCTTGGAGTGAAAGTGTGTGGGGAACAAAGGACAGTTGGAAAGGACCTTACGACATCAAGGCCATGGTTGTAATCTCTCTTTCACATTTAATATGATACAATAATATGATTCTTTCCTATAAAGCTTGTTATGTTTTATTGTATGATTCCTTGATCACATACATAGGTTTATATTGAGTTTATGC
>ML780946.1:449863-468486 GCA_009831015.1 Picea engelmannii | reverse complement strand
GAGAGGAAGCGACATTTAAACGGTATGTCACTCATCCCTCTTTAGTTTGTAAATTCAATATCTAAAACTTAAGGAAAGCGTCATGTTCTGGTGTGTTTTGTTCTAGATCTAGGTGGATCTAGGGAGATAAGTTAGTGTCTGCACCTACCGATTTGTCTGATAAAAAAATTGGCGAATCCACTGGGGAACGTATTGTTTCCTAGCTAGTCTAGTTTCCCTTGCTTTGATTGCTTGTTTTCTGGTCTCTGAGTCTGTGGGAGATCCATCCAGACTCTCTGGATCTAGAAGTTCACTTAGATTCCCTGTCCTTTCTCAAAATTTTCTTTTATTACAGATATTCTCGCACTGTACCTCTCTATGGACTGCGAGAATCATTGATGTTCGCACCCTGCTGTTGGGTTTAGTGCAAACTTCTCGCACCCTACCAATGTCTAGCCTACGAGAATACCTAATTCTCGCATTGTAATATACTGCTAGGCTACAAACTTGTTTGTAATTTTTTTTTATTGGGTCTTGTAATTTTTTGATGCCCAGTTTTGCTTTGAACAACTAGATTGAACTTTTGGAGCCTATATTGATCCGTTTATAGTCTTCTTGACATTCTTTGAGTTGCTTTTATCCATCTTTGATTTTTTTGGTTTTGAAGGATTAGTCTCTTGTTTTGAGTGTCTTTCAATTGCAAAGCATGTGTTTTCTTTAGAATTGTTCAAGGAAAGATCAGATTTATTCTAAATAGTTCGCTTTAAAAGAAAACTTTTAGTTTGGGTTTCTTTGTTTTAAGAAAGTTCATTATTGATTTTAGTGAAATTTTTGAAACAAAAAGATTTAATTTCTTGCTTTACATTAGATTGGGGGCATCCTTGCATTTCAAGTAGAGAAATTGCATGATTCTTGGTGTTTTTTTATCTTAAATTATGAAAAAAATTCCCCCATCGTGCATTGGTGTTCAGTACCTTTTTCTCATTTCTTGAGAATCTTAATATTGATTAGTTTTAAGATTTTGGGACATTGTGCATCTGGGAATGATAAATGTTTTCTCCTTCTCATAGCATAGCTTTCATTGAAATGAAAAGATTTCATCTTCATATCTTTGCATAATTTTCGAGTCGGTCAAAACACCATATTGTCCATGCCATTTTCCTATTGAGTAACAACAACCATAAAATAAAGCGCTTATAAAAACTGATTGGATATTTTTTATCTTTTCTGGTAGCAAACCTACATTAGATTAGTTGTAGGGCTTTGGAATAGGTGTGAAAGATAACTTTCCAAAGTTGCAAACAAACATAGAATCTTGAGTTAGGGAGCGGTTAAATCCACTTATTACATTTTGTCCTGGGAAGACCTTCTAACACAAGGGTCAATCACGAGGTCGCATTGAGACTGGTAGAGTTACTCACCCTGCTTTGTTGGTATTGGTGTTGAGGTTGTGTGTATTATGGGGGTCACTTGAGAGGTATACCCACAATGATGAGTGGAAGCCTTTCGAGTTGATTTTGGGCTAGATACCCTGCCCTTGCGTGTGGATCGAACTGTCGATTGTTTCCCCAGGAATCACTGTAGTGATTGGTAACCTTAGTGGCCTATCTCTCTAGGTTCTTTACATGAGGTGAATGTGGAGGGGAAAGTATTCATGGTACTTGGAATCAATGTTGGCCAAACTCACTCCGGCTCCTTGGAGGGTATACCCACGATTATGTGTGGGAGCTTGCACCAGGGTGTAAGTCCATTAAGAAGGTCGTCAACGTAACTTTTCCACCCGCTCTATCTCTTCCCCTTCTTGCTTTGTTCCCGTGAAGTTGGATTTCATCACCAACTAGTGAGTTCATTGTGAGAAGGTTTTGTTTGCTTTCTTTCTTACTAGATTTTTAGTGTGTGCTGTTTGTTTTCCCTAGTGAAATCTAGATTGGATTTTTGTTTTTAATGGCATCAGTTCCCAAAATGACCAATGAAGGAACCTCTGCTCTAGGGGAACCTTTTATTTTTCCTTCTTATGGAAGCATTGGTCCTCCTCATATCGCTACTTTGAGCCTTCCAGGTCTCACGATTGGATTACCGGTATGGTTTTTTTCCACTCAGGTAATCCCGAATGCAGTTAGTGCTTCAGTCACAAGCACTTCCCCCCAGGAGCATCAACCTCATGTTGATCCTTCACCTTCTTCACCAGTAAGGTCTTCTTCACCTTCTTTTCTTGCAAGGTTGCCTTTCATTTCATCTTCTTCGTCGAGTGAAAGTTCTGAAGCTCGTAACTCGGTGAATAAGAAGAAGAAGAAAAGAAAGATTAAGAAGAAGAAAGATAAGCGAGGGTCAAAACCTCCAACCACTGTCAAACATGTTGGAAAACAACCAGTTACTGTTACTCGTGTTGGGAGTGTTGATGATGTCAAGATCACACAAACAACTCGTAAGTCCAAGTACCCTTGCAGGCTCTGTATGGGTAGCCATCTTCTTAAGGAATGCCTTGGTCTATCCAAGGTTATAGAAGCATGGTCTACACATCCTCACCAACCCATATCGTCAGCCTCTGAACAACATGTTGATGACCTCCCATCAACCAGCCATGATACGGTTGGGAAGAAGAAAAGTAGAGCCAAGTTCTTGTGTATTTTATGCAAAGGGAGTCATCTCACTCACCTTTTCCCTCATATGGACGAAGCCTCAAAATTACTGGAAGACATGACTGTTTCACAACCTCAACTTCCAACCACTTATCGCAAGATTTCTCTCAACCCACCTGTAGTTGATGGAGTGATCCCTCCAGTCCCTTCACTGGTCAATCTGGTTGATCATGTCGTCAATCTGGTCATGTCCTTAGTTGAACCAATTGACAAAGTGGTTGATCCGATACCATCCTCGATCAATCTCATTTTCCCCTCAGAGAGTGAAACTAAAGAGGTTGATTTGATCCCATCCTCGGTTGATCCCACTCTCCCGTTAGAAAGTGTCACCCAAGTGGTCGATCCGTTTACACTTGTCGACCCCATTCTCCCCTTGGAGAATGAAACCCAAGTGGTCGATTTGATCTCATCATCGGTCGGTCCTACTCTCCCGCTAGAGAGTTAACCCGATACTACCCATGTTTTTCTCATTAATACAGACTCTACCGTGTCGGGGGGTATTCCTCCTTCTCCCATGAAACTCCCTCCAAGTAATGAGGCCATCCATTTTGATTGGGGTGTGCTAACTGGACCTCATCTTCCCTCTCACATTCATTTCCAAATTATAGTGCAGGTTTATGGTTGGGACGTTCCTCAGACGCTGATAGATGAAGGTTCATCTATTAGTATTTTGTCCTCTATTGCTTGGCAAGCCTTGGGTTATCCTCTGCTTGCGTCAGTTACACAAAATATGTTAGCTTTTAACAGAAGAACCAGTCAACCTTTAGGGACCCTTCCTCAGTTTCTTGTAACTTTGGAAGGGAAAACTGTCTTTATTGACATCATGGTAGTCCAAGAACCCTTGGATTTCTCTTTACTCCTTGGGCGAGATTATGTCTATGCCATGAAAGCTATTGTGTCTACTCTTTTTCATGTGATATCTTTCCCTCACGATGGACGGTTTATGACTGTTGATCAACTTTCATTCATTGACCCCACCTGGATTGCCTCCCTAAATGGTTGTATCGCCCCTGCCACAGGTCAATTATGTGGCGTTGTCACCCATGGCTTCAACTTCTGATGACTTAGATCCAGTAGTTGACATGGTGATCTCTTCAATAGGGTTGTTAGAGTCTGATCTCTTTACTCCTGTCATGACCCTCGACATGGTGTCCTTCTAGAGTGTGTTTCTTCCTTCTAGTGAAGACCTCTTGGAGGCCATGACCGAGTTTTGTCCCTTGACATGGTGTCATTCTGGAGCATTGTCCTCTTGGAATCCATGATCATTGAGAGAGGTTTCGAGGATAGTTTTTGTGTCTCTATAACAACCTCATTAAAAAATGAAACAGAGGTTTCGAGGATAGTTTTTGTGTCTCTGTAACAACCTCGTTAAAAAATGAAATAGAGGTTCCAAGGATAGTTTTTGCGTCTCTGCGACAACCTCGTTAAAAAATGAAATAGAGGTTTCGAGGATAGTTTTTGCATCTCTGAGGAAACCTTGTTAAAAAATGAAAYAGAGGTCTTTGAACCTGATTTTCTGATTTCAAGCTCGTTAAAAAATGAAACCAGACTTGAGCATAGTTTTCTAATTTCAAGCTCGCTAAAAAATAAAACCGCTTACAAGGATAGTTTTTTTCCGTCTCTGTGGCAACCTCGTTAAAAAATGAAACATAGGTTATGAGCATAGTTCTTGTTTCTATGTCAAGCTCATTAAAAAATGAAATAGTTTCCCCCCACTCTGTTTGAGTCAAGTCCTTTGTCTCGTATTTGAAGCTTCATTTCATTCACCTTTGCAGTTGGATGAAACGAAGCTTGGGGGGAATTTGGCCTCGGCCTCTGGACTTCATGCTGAAGTTAAGCTGTTAGTTTCTTAAGCTGGGGGCTAAGTACCAGCCATCCATGTGTTATGCGTTGGGGAGTTGCAAGCATAGTTTTCTATGGTTCAAGCTTGTGTAAAAATGAAACCACTTACCTCAAGCATAGTTTCCTCTGATTCAAGCTTGTGTAAAAATGAAACCAGGTCCAAACATAGTTTTGTTTAGTTTTTAAGCTTGTGTAAAAATAAAATCTATCCCAAGCATAGTTTTGTTTTGTTTTAAAGCTTGCGTAAAAATAAAAACAATCCCGATCTTAGTCTTTGTTCTTTCTCATGCTCGTAAATACATGATAATAAGTTACCGAGCTTAGTCTTTGTTCTTTCTCATGCTCGTAAATACATGAGAATAAGTTATTGAGTTTAGTCTTTGTTCTTTCTCGTGCTCGTAAATCAATGAGAATGTAACTGAGTATACTTTTATCACTTTTTTGGAATCGTAAAGGTTATATGAAAAAGGAACCCCCTGGAGTTCCCTTTAAGCTCTTTTCAGACTCTCTAAACATGAAAAGATTGCCGAGCGACCTTGTTCTTTTCACGCTCGTTAAAGTATTTGAAGAAAATGTCTGTTGAGCGATAGTTTATCTCTTTTTCGGTCTCATCAGACTAATTTATGAAAAAGGAACTGAGAGAGTTCTCTTTTAAGTGTTTTTTCAGACTCTCAAAACATGAAAAACCCCTGAGTTTTCTTTCTTTGGACTCATAAAACAAACATTGAAAGGCCCATATGGGACTGAACCACTCCTTCCTAGGGTTCATTAAACATACTCCGAGGGACTCGTCCAAAGGATGAGATTACATTGACAAGCATATGTTATCCTCCAAAAGCTTGTGTAAAAATAAAGAGGTACTCGCCAGAAATAGTGGGGGAAAAATTGGGAAAGAATTGTGTCTAAACCTGTATTCCATGAAAGAGTCACTTTTGAACATGACACCCTTTCAATCGCTTTGTGTCTAGGTTGGAAAATCCACTTGTCTCCTGATCATACTCCTTTATAAGATTACAAATTGGTTTGTGATCCCTGTTGTTGAGTCAGTGTTTCCAAGACAGTTGTCGTGTCGTCAATATGTTCAAAGAGAAGTTCAACCTGAAAAGCCTTCTATTGCGTCAGCCATTTCTACAGCCTTTAAGCCTTCTATTGCGTCGGCCATCCCTGACTCAGTCCTGAATCACTTGTTACTCTGATCTACATCAAATCTTGTTTCTTGTTTTGTGTCATTGATGTGGGATACATTAAGGCCCCCCTTGTGATGAGTCTTTTCTTGTCGACTTCAACTCATTATCCAGGAATTAGACTTAGAAACCAATTGGTACCTTGGAACTTGCATGCCTCAATGGCAGGTTTCCTCGCTTTCGACAGTGGGTTTTCGTTATTGACCCCTGATCGGGAGATTCCGCTGAGTGTTCAACTTTATCTCATTTATTCACATTCATTGGATTGTACTAGTGTACCTTGAGAGTCATTGACATTAATGGTGATTTCCCTCGCACTTGTTAATGGTATACACTAATGACCGGTAATCAAGTGGTTTATACCATGTTCGACTTCGACACATGAATTCACATGGTTAGATTCGTACTATAGAGTGGTGGAGATGAAGACCCTGGATCTTTTTTGACAGATTTAGGTTGCGTTGGAGTATATTCAGTGTACTGTTACATAGATCCACAGTGTATTTTTGGTGGCTATGTTCAAATTTGAGTCATATTGGAATGGATCCACAGTGTATGTTTCGTGGCCATGACCTGTCTTACTTGACATGGATCTTCGCATGTTGGCATTTATGCTTTGAGTCATTTGTATTCTAAGTATGGGAATGCCTACTTCAGTGATGATATATTATTGTACTGTATTTCCTTGTTTGTTGGCAAGTTTCCGACCGACTGTTCATTGTTCCCTACACACACTCGACAAAGTATTTCAGCTATCACTCTATTCTAACTTCATACTTCGGGGGGCTCTCTGTTACACATTATTTTATTCATCCCTATGACTGTTAATGATGTAAACCTATCTGTTTCCTTCAGAGGGTTCAGTGGCCTAATTTCTTGAAGAGAGAAGGGAGAAGAACTTTTCCTGAGAAAAGAAGTTGCATTTTCCCTAGTAAAAACCCTATAAAAGAGGAAGTTCGTAGGCTGCCTATGTATTAGGGTGCGAGAATGACTAATTCTCACAGGCTGCATCATAGCTAGGGTGTGAACAGTTCGTAGGTTGCACTATAAGCAGGGTGCGAGAATGATTACACGTGGGAAAAACGAGCGTTTTCGCGAATCTTCTAGAAGGAGAAACTTCCATGGTGAGGTGGCATCTGAATGGTTTGGATCTTACTTGCTTTCATGATTTAGTGGGATCATCCTAACCTCCTCACCTTATCCTCTTAAACTTATAAAAGGAGAGGAGCTCTCATGGAGAAGGGGTTCTTGAGCTTAGCTGCGGTTGGCTTGGAATTATTAGCTTGGTTGGAGTGGCTTTGAGATTTTCCTTTGTCCAGATAGATTGTGAATATTATCAGATCTATGCTCTCAGAATTCTTGGAGTGAAAGTGTGTGGGGAACAAAGGACAATTGGAAGGGACCTTACAACATCAAGTCCATGGTTGTAATCTCTCTTTCACATTTAATATGATACAGTAATATGATTATTTCCTATAAATCTTGTTATGTTTTATTGTATGATTCCTTGATCACATACATAGGTTTATATTGAGTTTATGCTATTACTATCACTTTGGTTGGTTGTGTTATTTTGCAGGTTCATCATTGTATGAACGTTGGAATGGAGCTAGGATGGCAATGGTGAGAGGAAGCGACATTTAAACGGTATGTCACTCATCCCTCTTTAGTTAGTAAATTCAATATCTAAAACTTAAGGAAAGCATCATGTTCTGGTGCGTTTTGTTCTAGATCTAGGTGGATCTAGGGAGATCAGTTAGTGTCCGCACCTACCGATTTGTCCAATAACAACCCTGATTCTGGCACCAAGTAGACTCTATCCTTGTAAAATATGACATATTCAATGACCCTATATCGTTCATCCTATATCTACCCATCCATCACCTCACAAGCGAACTTGTTCTTGGAATATTCCACTAACAAGTGGGATTTCCAATCTGTTGAAATCTCCATCAAAGAACATGTCGTAGGTCTCCTCGATAATGCATCGGCCATAATGTTCTTCTTCCCCTTGACATACTCTATGTCAAAGTTGAATGCCTGTACCTTTGTCACCCATTTCTGTTGGTGCTCACTGAGGTCCTTCTGCTCAAGGAAATACTTCAAACTGTTGTGATCAGTCTTGACCATGAATTTGTTTCCCACCAAATATTGTCTAAACTTTGTCAAGGCATGCATGATTTCCAACATTTCCTTGTCATAAATGGATTACAACCTCTCAGGTTGACTAAGCTTCTAGCTCTCAATTACAATGGGGTGTCCTCCCTACATCAAAACTACATTGATCCCTTCGCCGGATGCGTCACATTCTAGTACAAATGGCAGGGCGATGTCTAGTAGTGCCAACACTATACAAGTGCCCATGACTTCCTTCATGTGATCAAAGGCTTCCTGTGATTTCTTGGTCCATATGAAGGCCCCATGTTTGGTAATATCTGTTAGCAGTGCTCCAAGCTGAAAAAAACCCCTGATGAACCACCTATAATAGTTGCACATCCCGAAGAAGCTCCTCAATTATGTCACATTCTTGGGCATTGGCCAATCCAGAATGGCCCTGATCTTCTCTTTGTGCACCTGTACCCCCTTTGCACTGATGATGTGGCCTAATTAAAGCAACTCTGTCATACCAAACTCTCACTTGAACTCTTTGGCATATAATGACTGTGCCTCCATGATGCTCAATACCTCATCCAGGTGCCTTATATGCTCTTTCCATGACCGGCTATAGATCAATATGTCGTCGAAGAAAACCAAGATTGATTTCCTTAACTGATCCCTGAATATATGGTTCATGCAAGAATGGAATGTAGCGGGTGCATTTGTTAGCCCAAATGGCATAACCATGAACTCAAAGTGTCCAAAATGACATCGAAATGTCGTCTTCTATATGTCTTTCTCTCGGATGCTGATCTGATGATATCCAGAGTGTAGACCAATTTTTGAGAAGAAAACTGCCCCATGCAGTTCATCCATCAACTTGTCAATGTGTGGGATAGGGTATTGGTTCTTGATGGTTTTCTTGTTCAAGGCTCGGTAATCAATGCACATCCTCATGGTGCCATCCTTCTTCAGAACTAAGACAACTGAAGAAGCAAATGAGTTGCTTCTTGGTCTGATGTGTCCCATCACCAACAATTCCTTGATTGCCTTCTCTATTTCATCCTTGAACCTCCTAGGATGACGATGGGGGGGGGGGGGGNNNGATCATAGGTTTGGCTCCCTCCTCCAACTCAATGGTGTGCTCAAACCCCCTATCAGGTGGTCTCCCCGGTGGAATTGCCTCAAAGACTTGTTGATGTCGTCCCAATAAATTCTTGATCTTTGTATGGTATTGTTGTCGACCTTCTAAATCCTTCTGAGTAGTGATCAAGAATTATATGGCATATGCTACCTTCCCATGTCTAAATATCCTCTCCATCCTCTTGGCTGAAACTGTCCTGGGTGCTCTTGTTGACATACCTCTTAGAACAACCTTCTTCCCATCTTGATCTCTGAATCCCATTTCCAAGGTTTGGTAGTTGGTAGTGATTTATCCCAAGGTAATCATCCACTGAACTCTTAACACCACATCTGTGTCTAATAGGTCAACCACATAAAATGTGTCTCTCACTATGTAGTTTCCTAACTTCATCTCTAAGTTTGGAACTCTGTCTAGACACTCCACTGTGTGGCCATCTTCTACCGCAACATCAAACCCCTCAAACTCCTCTGTCTGAAGTGCCTGTCTCGATACTATTGAAGTGTCGATGAAGTTGTGGGTTCTCCCACCATATATCAGGGTGATTTCCCATTTCCCCTAGATAATCCCTCGGATACAGAGGGTATCATACCTAGGAACACCAGAAAGGGTTGCTATGACACCTCCCTTTGTTGGTTTCTTCTTGTTATCCTGTTCTGGCAGTTGTGGGACTATTGGAGGATGGGCTCCTACCATTGTCGGTGGTCTACGGGGAGGCTACTCCTCTGCTGGTGCTGACTCCTCCTCTGAACTAGTGGATCCACTATCCTGCTCCTCCTCCTCACTATCCACGCTGTCTATTTCTACATCAATATAATGAATCTCTCCCTTGCCCATGCACCCGTGGCTTGGGACCCAAGGATCTCTATAGTTGAAGTAAATATTTTTCCTCGTAAGATCTCACCTAGTCTCATCATCCAACTTCTCCTTGCCCTTCCATTCTCTTTGGAATGGCTTCCTGTCTCAATCCCTCTGGGATAAAAATGGTTTGGAGAAAGTTTTATTCTTTGGCACTGAGTCTGCTAGATCTTGAGTGTGAAGGATGGCATCCTGCAAAGTGGGAGGCCTATATGCCTTCACCCATCCTTTCAAAGGCTCTGTGAGTCCTTCTATGAATATCATGATCAGTCTGGGCTCTGATATATCTGTCACTGCCATGGCTACCTGCTGAAACTCTGTGATGAATGCCTCTGCTGTGCCACTTTGTCTCAACTGGGCTAGATCCTTGAAGTGTATCTCGGGATCCTTCCTATCAAACCTATCCATGAACCTATATGTAAACTCCCTATAGGATATGATGTGTCTATGACACAATGTCACCAGTCCATGGTACCACCACCCGTGTGCCTCACCCTCCAAGTGTAAGGTCGCAAAAATGATGGCCTCTGTGTTAGTCATCTGGTTGAGCTTGTAGTACGTATCTAGCTTCTGTACCCAAGCTCCGACGGTGTATTTGGACATTCCGTCGAAAGAAGGGATGGTGAGTTTCCCAGGATGAAATCGAGGTTATGCCCCTATTGTTGTTGTGGTCCTCCCCTCTGTGGCTCTCTGGGGCGGCTCCTGAGTCTGAGTCCACAGTACTCAACTAAGGTCATGTCCTGATGGAAGTCACGACCCAATGTTGCGTACTCCCTCCTATACTCTGCAATGTTGTCAGTATGAGTGGGTGGCCTCTGTGGTATTGGTGGCAGTGCTACTACCGGGGGTGCCCTCTGGAAACTGGGAAACAAAGGGTCTGGGAATCCTACTCGTAGAGGTGTATGTGCGAGAGGGTGACTGGGGTCTACTGTCTGCTCCTGAGTTCCCTTGTGCTGCATGCAGGACTTGTGTATCTGTTGTGCCCACTCTAGCTAATCTATCAACCACCTGTGCCAAGGACTGAGACATGGTCTATTAACTAGCTAACATATCATTGATAACCTGCATGAAATCTACCTCTGGATCTACGGGGGCCTTACCACTACCCTCTGGTCACTCATATATGTCTCCTAGCATCCTCTCTGCCTCACGCTCAGCCTCATGCTCTGCCCTTCTCTCTTCTTCTTTGTGTGCCTCCTCCTCTTCCTTTGAGCTAGGAGGAAAAGGGGGAAAATTAGGCCTATGCCTTCTTTCCTGATGCCTATTGTAAGTGACATATTTGTCACCTACGTTTTCATGGCCCTCTAGGTATTTTGCTGCACTCATTCTCTTTAGTCATAGGCTGGCAGGACTAAAGCTTTGATACCACTCTAATGTTCGTGACTTGGCTAGTCTAGGAAACACTAATAATGTGTGTGTAGGATCAAAGGTTTACATCATATAAATGATCATACAAATAATAAACGTGGCAAAGGACTGCAAAGTTTGTATTATGATATCTCTGTGGATTACAAAATGGCCGAATGTGGCTGAATAAACTGACAATACTCGACTAGATCAACAGACAAAGGATCTTATCCAGAATACAAATAAGAAACTGTGGCTGAATAAAATAACAACACTCGACTAGATCAAAATACAAAAGGATCTTAGTAGGAATACAAATAAGAAACTAAAAGATAATACCCGGAATATGGGAGCACTGCGGAATCAATGAAGAATGATGGAAGACCTGGATGATCTTTCTGGTGACTAGGGTGTGTCTTTCAACACTGAAATCATCCAACTGGTGTCTTCCTCCTGGAATACACTAAACTATCTCTCCTGAGATGCGCCTCTTCTCCTCAATGACAAGCCATAATCTGCATAATGATGAATTAGGTCTCTGACCTTCCTTTATAGCTTTCCAAAACCTTAAATCATGCTGAAACCCTAATTTGTTGTTGATTTCCAAAACCCTAAATCATGTTAAAACCCTAATTTGTTGTTGAATTCCAAAACCCTAAATCACTGTTGACTTCTATTTTTATCTCATAATGACTTAAAAGCGCTTTTAACCCTTTTTAGATCAATGTCACTTTCCAAATATAACACCTGTGACTAGAGTGACCTCTAGTAACCATGTTTACCCCTCTTTGGCCCTGGCTATAGTCTAACGGGGCGGTTTAGACCATTAAGCCTCCTCTTCGGGAGCTCCTATTTGGAAAGGGACACTACCTGAACCTATTATTATTAGTAGCCAGGAGTCTAATTGGGTACAAAAGAAGAGTCGACTAATAAAACAAAGCTTTGAGGTCATGTCTCTAGCCTCTAGACATCATGATGGAGTTAAGAAACTAGCCTCTATTGATCATGCTAGGGGAAAAGTACCAATCTCTAGACATCATGCTAGGAAAAAACCCTCCAATGGGTATCACTCAAAGTACTAACCTCTAGACATCACGTTGGGAAGAAAATCGTTAATGACTATCATTCCGAGCATAGTTCATTTTCAGTTTCAAGCTTGTTAAAAAATGAAACCAACCCAAAGCACAATTTAATTCTCTATTTCAAGCTCATTAAAAAATGAAGCAGAAACTTTGAGCATAGTTCATTCTCTATTTCAAGCTCGTAAAAAATGAAGCAAAAATATTATTGTCTTCTTAACAGTTGCACTTGTACTGATTCACTAGTATTTGTCGTCTTTCTTGCTTATGGCCTTTGTAATTATTCTTTACGCTATCCATTTTCATCACACTGATCCCATTTTTTCATTACCCTCTAGAGAGACATGCTACAATGAGCGGTCCTCGCTTTCCATGCCTACTTTCTATGCCCTATCATAGTCATTTCTTAGGAGTCATTCTTCCCATTGGAAATTGGTTGCATGTCACTCGTTCTCTCTATATGAGCTTAGTATTTGTTCTTTCTCATGCTAATAAATACATGAGATTAAGTTATCGAGTATACTTAATCACTTTTTCAGGATTGTAAAAACTGTACAAAAAAGGAACTCTTTGGAGCCTCCTTTAAGCTCTTTTCAAACCCTCAAAATATGAAAATGTTGTCGAGCTAGCTTGTTTCCATTCATACTCATTAAAAGGATTTAAAAGGGTGTCTATTCAGTGTAAGTTTAATTCTTTTTGAGACCGGATGGACTAATTACGAAAAATGAATACTCTAGTAAACCTTGGCTAGGAGAGTTCTTCCTTGTATTGTTTTATACTTTTTCAGGCTTGGGGGACTAAATTTACAAAAAAGAACAAACCTAGAGTCTTCTTTAAGTTCTTTTTAGGCTCTCTAAATGTGAAAACACCGTCATGTTTATCTTCTTTGGGATTGTAAAATTATACATTGAAGGACCAATATGGGAATGAACCCCTCCTTCTTCAGGTTTGTTAAACATGTGATGAGGATCTCATCGAAGATGAGCTATATTGAGAATGTGTTATCCTTCTCAAGCTCATTAAAAAAAAGGAGGTACTTGTCGTTCATGGTGGGGGAAAAATTGAGGGAAGTGGGTCAGTTTTTTGGAAAAAGGTATTTCATTTGTTTGTTGTCTCCCTTGAACATTGCACATGTTTGTGTCTTGTCTTACAATTGGGTAATTTGCTTATATTTGATTCATACTAATCCTATGAGTCATTATACTCCTTCGGAACACCCAAAGCATGCCCCAGTTATCGTCACACTATGTTTTGGTATATCTCTCATCAAGCCAATGTTGCCAAGTCATTTTTCATGCCTCACAATGTTCAAGAGAAGTTTCAGCCCAAATCAACCACTCTGCAATATTACCAACCTTCATCCCCATGTTATTTTGTGCTCATTTGATCTATTATCTTACATCACTTTCCTATGTCAGTTTCATGTCAATGATAGGGGAAAAATCATGGCACTCCTTCGATGAGTATATTGTTGTCGACTTCAACACATTATCTGAGAACTAGACTTAGAAACCAGTTAGTACCTAGGAAACTACATGCCCCAATGGAAGGTATCCTCACTTTTGACAGTAGGTTTACATCATTGGCATTTGATCAAATGATTCAATGAATGTTTGACTTCAACTCATTTATTCACATTCATTGGAATGTACTAAGGTACCTTAGGAGTCATTGTCATCATTGGTGATTTCACTCACACTTTTTAATGATATACATCAATGATCAGTAATCAAGTGGTTTCTACCATGTTCAACATCAACACATCTATTCATGTGGATATAATCATACCATTTTTGGGATCATGACGAAGACCCTGGGAACCCCTTAGGCACCCACCTTTGTTATGTACCTCACCCAAGTTTCAATGGATATTATTTGAGTACTTAATAATATTCCATTATGGTCGTCATGTTGGTGATCTTACTGATGTATATGTTGTCACAGAGATCCACTTTGTATTGGTCTATGGATATATTTTTTTTCATATCGTAGCTCCACTATGTATTATTTCATGGATACTACCTGATCACACCCTAGAAGTATGGATCCACATTGTATCTTTGGTGTCCACATCCTTAGTCAATTCTTCCATGGATCCACACTGTATTGGTTGACAACCATGCTTCATGTCATTTTATCCTAAGCATGGGTATGCCTACCTCAGGGATGATACACATATATTGTTTCATGTTTGTTTACATATTCTACCCAACTCTCCTATTTCATCACCCTTACATACATGATTTTGTAAAGTGTTTCAAGCATCCATTTCTCTTCCGACCTCACACTTTATGGGGCATATGTTACACACCTATTTGTCACACTACCAAGTGTCATACTTAAATGTCGAACTTAAGTGTCTTAATTTAATCAGCATGTGGGAGTGTTTTTCATAATCCCTATACATGTTGAAAGCGAAACCTATCATTTGGATCTCTAAATACTATCTTTTACCTTGAGTTTTTGGCCCTTTTAGAGGATCATCGCTCCTCTGCCCATATGGAGAGGGGGATAAACCTTGATCATCACTTCTTTACTAGTTATAGGGGAGTGATAATATCTCCTTGTGCTAAGTTATTGGGGGGTGATGAAGTGGTTGCAACCATTATGCATTATTTTTAGAGGTTTTTTTCAGGAGATTTCATTTGGTTAGATGTTGGCTCAAGCTACCCTCTATCCAAGGAAAGGTCAATATTGTTTGTTCAACTAAATATTCATTTGATCCCATCCTCTACTCAAAATTGTACTATGGTTATGTTGCCTCAAATCCTATATAACGAAGGCCATTCTTGGGTGAAAGAGGAGGAATAAATTCAGGATATCATACTTATGATCTTGTGCCATTCAGGGGGTTGGAAAGTAGTTCTTGGATTAGTTATTGCAACATCAACATTAAGGTTGTAAATGATTCACTGTTTATTGATTTCCATAATATAACTTGTCCTATTCCCCTCATGTTCATATTTTTCACTATATGCATGTCTATTTTCATATAATTCGATATACATAGATCTATTCCACTTGAAAATATATGATAGAGGAAGGAGGAATTTCTTTGTTCCTTACAGGACTTCTCTCGCACCAAGAGTTTGGACATCAATATCAAGGGTTGGAGTAGCAAGGGAAACAAATGGAAAAGAGGTAAGTCATCTATCCTTCTCTTCTTATTCTAATTGTTGACATATAGAGTGGATATATGGGGAAAGTAGAAAACCATTTTCTTCTCTCTGTCTTGGATCAAAGGAATCTTGATCCAATGGGAGTTTCACTTGTTTGTAGGGGAAAATTTTCCACAAAACAGATATAACTTGTTTTACATTGTTTTCAAATCTGTCAGGTAGAGATAGAGGTAAAGTATACTGTAACAACAAAGGGATCATTAAATTTCAGGAAAATAAAACCATATTATAATACTAAAAATTTGTATATTTACCAATATAGAAATATACATCCAAAATAATTACCTTAATGAAGGTATGGCAGTCATGATTTTTCACCCCACCAAATTCATCTTTCTTCGTTAAGATATTCTTTATGTCTGAAGAAAATCCCGTGGGAAATTTAATTTTCCTAATGACCTCTTTAAAAACATTTCTTTCGTTCTCTGTAAATAACCATGTGTTGGGCACAGACCCATTTTGGAATAAAGACTAATTTTGGAGAATAAAGCACAAGGAAGGAAAAAAGAGCTAGCAGGAAAAGAAACACGTGCAAAGTAAATGCGCATGCAAAGGAGGAAAACATGCGAGGCATGCATGCAACAAGACCTAGCCATGATAGGGTTAGGGTTTTGGTAAGAATATGTAATGGTTGGTGAGACAAAGACATGTATAAATAGGTACCTAGGAGGTCTAGTTCGGGGCTCTTAGTTGGTTTTTCTCAGTTGTTTATTATGTTGTTGGTCATTGTTACTATGTTGTTCGAAGACTAAATGTCTGTAAAATCCAATCCCATTGTGTAAGTTTTTTATTTGAGGAGAAGGAATAGGGTAGATATTGAGGGTTAGATAATAGGTTGAGGAGTCTGGTGTGATCTAATCTACCTCATTGTAGATCTCGACATGTTTTGACGGAGAATTGTAATGCGCAAGGTGATGTAGTTTTGGGAAACATAATAATAAAAGATAAGAACAACCAAATATTTGTTGACATATCCTAGGAGGGGTGAACCATAGTATATCATGTGTTATGTGATTGAATGTTGTGTATCTCCTTTGTTGTTAATGATTATATGTTAGAAAAATGTATGAATGAATTAGTTAGATCTGTTATTTTACATGCATTAGTAAGAATGACAGATTAATCAAGATAAGATGAATGTTATATTAAACAAATGAAGATAACAAAGTTAAATCCCATATCCCCACTCATTCTCAGGTTGCAAGCACTTGAGCATTGTAGCCACCCATAAGAGCTATCTTGGGTGAGACTGTGCAGTGCATTATGTGCGATGTGTTTCCTTCTAGTTTACTAGGAGGGATGATAGTTTTAAGGGGTTTTGTTGGAAACCATAGTAGAGTTGAACCTGGTTCAACCCAAGAATGGTAGCAAGGACGAAGTGTAGCCAAAAAATGGTTCCATTGTCGGTTGGAACAAAAGGTGATTGAGTGAATGAGATCTATTGAAGAATCGAAAAAATAATGTCAGATTGGGTGAGGAAACTTTAAAATGATAAGAATATAAAAGGGGATGTTTAGACCATGGAACAAAACGAAGGCAGAGATTGAGAGCTGGTTGAAAACAAAGTAGCTGGAATTTGTGTAGAAATATAACATAAACCCAAAGTTAACACCGCACAAATATTTGGACAAGTACGTATTTAACGACTTGCATGAAGTATTTTTCTATTATTTCCCACATGTGTTGCAGGAGTGGATATTGAGGTTGAAAGTGTTACACATCAAAAATACTCACTTTGATAGTGTCACATTTTGCCCAGAAGTGTCGCAAATGTCAAGGAAGCATACTGCCATGATGCCTATGTCGTGTCTGTAAACGACATTAGGAGGACACTTGGCACATGTCAAGCACTTGATTTGGAAGAGGAGGAAAGGTTGACTGGGCCCATGAACCTTTTTCCATCTAAAAACACTCAAAAAATTAAGTTTTTGAAGAAGAGTGCTCCCCTATACCTCTTCTGGGAGTGTTGGCGCTCCCCCTTACACTGTCTGGGAGCATTATAAAGATTCTTTGGCCCTTCTGGGGGAGCGTTGGTGTATTTAGGAGTGTTGGTGCTCTCTTTAAGCCTACTGGGGAGTGCTACAGTGCTCTGATGGCCCTTTTGAGGGAACGCTACCTATTCTGGGCAGTAGTTAAGTTGTTGAGATGAATGGGGGAAGCATCCTTTCATTCTTGGAGGGCAGTTGGATTCAAATCCTCAATCAAGCCATGATCTTAGGGCATATCCCTAACTGAAGGAGGAAAATCCTCAACTCACCCTAAAGATATCTCAAGCTATTGAGCCTCTCCAAGGATATATAAGCAAGATTTCTAATGGTGAAAGGAGGACTGGAAAGAGAGAATCACACCAAACTTATGATCTCATAAGTGGTGTTGGAACAGAGATATTTTGGAAGAAAGAGACCTATGATCTCATAGGGAGAAATTGGTGAAGCTATCATCATTCAGATCGTGGATCTTTTGAGCAAGGGGTAGACAAGGAGGACTTGACGGAACTATTGCAATCCATCTACGGCTGTGAGCAATGTTTTGTCCTCATTAATATAATTTGCTTGGCCTGTTTCTTTCTAATTTGTGTTCGATCTCACATGAATTTGTCTCTTTAGTAGATAGATCTATTTTAGACTAATCTTGATAGAGTAGGAAGTGGTCGTACTTTGTTTGTCTACAGGATCCATCGAGGAGCGAAAGATTGTAGCTCAACTCAGAGCGTGTAGGGACAAACACCGATAAAAGGTACCTCTTTTCTCCTTCCTCCTCACACACTAGTCCACCTAGATATAAAAGGAATTCAGTGACCATGATAAGCACTTTCTATATTAGAGTTAAGAGTCTATCTCTTTAAGGAGATCTACCTATCCGCAGGGAGATTTTCCTTCAACAGAAATTGGCGACTCCACTGGGGAAAATCGAATCGAAACTTTTGGTTTTGATTTTTCCTCATAAGAACTTATATTTCCCTTTGGTTGTTTTCCGACCTTGTTCACCCCTTCATATCTGATTGCATTTTCTAATTGACTCTTTACCCCATCACACTCAGCTTACCTATCAAAATTTGATCAAAATTTTGGGTTTTTGGACATTTTTATGAGTTTTTTTAGCCTGGTGCCCCCCTGCCCATGTTATTAGAGAGCCAACACTGTTGGAAATATGGCTACAACAGAGATGACGCAGATGATCAAGGCGCAGATGATCAAGGTTGTCATTGATGGCAATCGATTGTTTATGAAGAACAGATGCTGAAACATGCTGCAACACAAATGCAAACACAGACGCTG
>ML780946.1:397896-448539 GCA_009831015.1 Picea engelmannii | reverse complement strand
TGTTTATAACACTGGTTTTCACAGTAAAGACTTGCTGCCATTAAGATTAATGATTCGAAGATAAAATTGAGAGAAATTGTTAATAATTTACAATAACTGATTCACCCCCCCCCTCTCAGTTATTTCATACCTGTAACAAACACTCCTTAAAGGTGTTGGATAGAGTGTTATAATGCTCTGGTGTCCCTTACACCAGAGCGCCAACCCTTTTTGCCCAAAATCTCTTCAAAAATTGTATTTTTTGGAGGTCCAAACCCTGTTTTTTCACTTGTTGAGATGCTTTGTGATTCAACGATTCTTCCTTTGACTTTTGACATGCTTCCTCCTGAGAATTAAACACCTTGTTGTTCATATTTTATGCCCTTCTTCATTATTTTTGATTTTTTGTTGTTGAGAGCTTGAAATCGATCCCCTTCTTTCATCTCTCCTATCCGACTGAGAGGGAACTCTAGTGAAGGACATTAGAAGTCTGTGACTCTTCTCATTTGGTTATTTGAGGTCATCTGATCCAATTTATTTCTCCTGCCTTTTGCATTTTTTATTTTCTTTCTCTTGTTTGATTGCAAAAAGGGTGTGTTGCTTGTGCGAAATCTATGTTTTCTTGTCTGAATCTCCTTGATCTGAAAGGGTAGTTGGTAGGACAATTTTTTCATTGAATTGATCACCATTCACATGAAAATGAAAAAAGTACATCTTAATGATTAGTTTGCATATTAGTTTTCATTTTTGAAATGTTGTAGCATCATATTGGATTTGATTGAGAACAAAATTGATTGAGGGCATTCCTTATCAAGTGTTTGATAGTGAAAATGACTCTTCCTCTTTCCCTTAAATAGGTATTCATTGAAAAGAAATGATTTATTATCATACTTCATGCATGTTTTTGGGAATTGAGTCATCATTCCATCAGTTTCACTTTCGTACACCCTCTGAGTAAACAACAGCCATTAAAATAAATGCTTAACTAAAATTTATCAGACTTTTTACATCTTTGTTAGCAAACCTACATTAGTTTAAGGTGTAGGGCTTTGGAATAGGTTGAAAGGATAACTTTCCAAAGTTATCAAACAAACTTAGTATCTTGCGGTAGGGAGAGTCAAATCCAATTGTCGTATTGGCTTGCTGGGATCCCCCTCTCACACAGGGGTTACGCACGAGGTCTCATTCAGATGAGTTATGGAGATTATCCCTCCGTGGTTCAACTATTTGTAGTGGTCGGATCGTATATTGGGGGTCACTGGAAGGTATACCCACAATTATGTGTGAGAACCTTTCAAGTCGATTTTGGACTTGTTATCCTACCCATACGTTTCGACTAGACTGTCAGCTGTACCCGCCCACGGGCTGACTACGAGTTGGTGACCTTAGTAGCCACAATATTTAGGGTCTCACACAAGGTGACGGTGAAGGGAATTCTCACTGTACCTGGAACAGACATTGGTCAAACTCACTCGGGCTCCTTGGAGGGTAAATCCACAATTACTGCGTGGAAGCTTGCACCAAGGCGTAAGTCTGTTAAGCAGGTCACCAACGTAACTGATCCACCCTCTCTATCCCTACCCCTTCCTATTTTGATCTCGTGACGTTGGATTTCATCACCAACTAGTGGTTTCATCATAGGAAGGTTTGTTTGATTGTTTGCTTCTCAGATTCTTAGCGTGTGTTGTTTGTTTTACTTAGTGGACCTTAGGTCGAGCTAGTGTTAATGGCATCGAATCCTAGGAGTACCAATGGAAGAACCCCTTCTCCTAGGGAACCTTATACCTTTCCTTCATTTGGAAACTTTGGTCCTCCATATGTTGCCACACTGAGTCTTCCAGGACTCACTATTGGATTACCAGTTTGGTTGTTCCCCGCTCCGGTGATCCTGAATCCTCCCAATGTTTCAGTTGCACCTAATACTTTGGATGCCAATACACCACCCACACATCAACCTCATGTCGAATTTTTTCCTTCTTCGTCCATCAAGTCTCCTTCCATTTCTCCTTCTTCGCCTAGTGAAAGATCTAAAGCAAGTAGCCAGGTTGATTAGAAGAAGAAGAAACGAAAAGAGAAGAAGAAGAAGAACCCGAAGAGGAAAAAGGCCCCAACAACATCAGATGTTGTCTCTAAGAAACTAGTTACTGTTAATAGTACTGGGAGTGTTGATGAGGTCAAAAAGATTAAAATGAAGAATCCAAAACCCAAATTCCCTTGCAGCCTTTGTAAGGGTGACCATTTTCTGAGGGATTTCCCCGGTCTTACCCAGGTATTAGAAATGTGGTCCTCCACGTCATCGGCCTCTATCGGTCATGTTAATGATGCCTCGTCAACTAGTGATGTTTAGGTTGGTAAGAAGAAGAAAACTGTCAAGTTCCCTTGCATGTTATGTAAAGGTGATCATTACTCTCACCTTTGTCCTCGTCTGGACAAGGCTTCTTCTCTTTTGGAAAAACTTAAACTTCCAAAAGGTTATCGTAATCTTTCCTCCAACCCATCATTAGTTGATGGACTGGTTAATCCGGTTCCATCCTCGGTCATTCTGGTTGATCAGGTGGTCAATCTAGTTTCCTCTTCGATTGAAACACAAACCAAAGTGGTTGATCTATTTTCATCCTCGAATGATCCCACTCTCCCGTTAGAGAGTGACACCAAAGAGGTTGATCCATTTCCCCCCGTTGACCCCATTCTTCCCTTGGAGAATGAAAATCAAGTGGTCGATTCGGTTCTACCATCCATTCCTCCATTGAGGAATGCTAAAGTGACTGATCCAATCCCTTCCTCAGTCATTCCCACTCTTCCTCTGAAGAGTGCCAAAGTGGTCAATCTAGTTTCACCATCGGTCGATCCCATTCCTCCATTGAGGAATGTCAAAGTGACTGATCTAGACCCTTCCTCGGCCATTCCCACTCTTCCTCTGAAGAGTGCCACAGTGGTGATCCAGTTTCTCCATCGGTCGATCCCATTCCTCCATTGAGGAATGTCAAAGAGACTGATCTAGTCCCTTCCTCGGTCAGTCCCACCCTTCATCCAAAGAGTGCCAAAGTGGTTGATCCGATTCCATCATCGGTTAGTCCCACTCTTCCTTTGAAGAGTGCCTGCATGGTTGATTCGATCCCATCATTGATCGATCCTACTCTCCCTCTAGAGAGTAAACCCAATACTACCCATGTTTTTCTCGTTAATACAGACTCTACCGTATCGGGGGGCATTCCTCCTTCTCTTGAAAAACCCCCTCCAAGTAATGAGGCCATCCTTTTTTATTAGGGTGTGCTAACTAGACCTCGTCTTCCCTCCTACATTCCTTTCCAGATTACAGTACAGGTTCGTGGTCGGGAAGTTCCTCTAACGCTGATAGATGAAGGTGCATCTGTTAGTATTTTGTCTTTTGTTGCTTGGTACTCTTTGGGTTGTCCACAACTTGCACCGGTTACACAAAATCTGTTAGATTTTAACAGAAGAACTAGTCAAGCTTTAGGGATCCTTCCTCAGATTCCTATAACTTTGGGAGGGAAAATTGTCTTTATCGATGTCATGGTAGTCCAAGACCCCTTGGATTTCTCTTTACTCCTTGGGCATGATTATGTCTATGCCATGAAATATATTGTATCCACTCTTTTCCATGTGATATCTTTCCCTCATGATGGAAGAATTGTGACTATTGATCAACTTTCATTCATCAGCCCCAATTGGGTTACCTCCCTAAGTGGTTCTTATATGCAAGCAATATCGCCCCCGCCACATGTCAATTATGCGGCATTGTCTCCCATGACCTCAACTTCCGATGATTTGGATCCGGTAGTGGACATGGTGATTTCTTCAGTAGGATTATTGGAGCTTGATATCCTTACTCCTATCACAACCCTCGACATGTGTTCCTTCTCGAGTGATTATCTTCCATCCAGCGAAGATCTCCTGGAGACCATGACCACATTTTATCCATTGACATGGTACCCTTCTAGAGAATTATCCTCTTGGAAGACATGATCCGGACGAAACTACGAGTATAGTTTCTCTTCTCTGTGGAAAGCTCATTAAAAAATGAAATAGAGGTCTTGAGCATAGTTCTTTTCCTGTGTCAAGCTCGTTAAAAAATGAAACAGTCACCTCTCTTGAACCTTCTTTTCATCCACCCTTCTCCTTTTTCTCATCTACTAGAGACATTGGTGACAACCTCAGAGCCAGTGAATGAATCGAAGATTGGAGGGCATGTCTCCAGCCTTTGATGATCTTTCTRGAGTTAAGCCACTAGCTTTCAAGCTGGGGGCATACCGAGCTTAGTCTTTGTTCTTTCTCATGCTCGTAAATACATGAGAATGCATCCGGGTAGACTTTTATCTCTTTTTTGGACCTGTATGGATACACAAAAAAGGAACCCCCTGGAGTCTCCTTTAATCTCTTTTTAGATTCTCTAAACATGAAAAGATTGCCGAGTGATCTTGCTTCCTTTTCCAGTCATTAAAAGGTTTGAAAGGGCATCTTTCGAGTGGTAGTTTATCTCTTTTTTGGCCTCACAAGAGTAACATTACGAAAAGGACAACATTGGAGTCATCTTTATGTTCTTTTCAGACTCTCTAAACATGAAAAGATTACTGAGCGACCTTGTTCTCTTCACGCTCATTAAAGTCTTTTAAGAAAACGTCTCTTGAGCGATAGTTTATCTCTTTTTCGGTCTCGTCAGACTACTTTACAAAAAAGGAACTGAGAGAGTTATCTTTTAAGTGTTTTTCCCGACTCTATAATCATGAAAAACCTTCGATTTTTCTGTCTTTGGACTCGCTAAACAAAACATCGACAGGACCATATGGGATCAAACCCTTACTTCTTCCAGTTCGTTAAACAAAGGAAGGGGAACTTACTGAAGGTGAGTTTTATTGAGCATGTGTTATCCTCCTCGAGCTCATTAAATTAAAAAGAGGTACTCATCTATCTGGATGGGGGAAAAAATTTAAAGAAGCAAGTCAAGCAGTTTTTTGAGAACATTACCAAGTAACTCTTAGAATCTCCCTTGAACATGACACTTTATCTTTGCACGCATTTTAATCCACTAAACCTCTACACTGAGCCAATCCTTTGAGCTTTTTTCACTCCTTTGGGTCACCTGACGTAATTCACAGCATCCACTGCATCGTCAAGTTTTGGTCCATGTCATGTTTCTGTTGTTGTGCCTCAGTGTTCAAGGGAAGTATCTTCCTCGAGAGTCAATCGTCACAAATATCTTATCTCAATACCCGTGTCAGTCCATGTTCATTTGATCTACCAATTACATCTCTATTTCCATTTCATGTCGTTGATGGGGGATACATCAAGGCCCTCCTTCGATGAGTCTATTCAGTGAAGCTATCATCATTCAGATCGTGGATCTTTTGAGCAAGGGGTAGACAAGGAGGACTTGACGGAACTGCTGCAATCCATCTACGGCTGTGAGCAATTTTTTGTCCTCATTAATATAATTTACTTGGCATGTTTATTTCTAATTCATGTTCGATCTCACATGAATTTTTCTCTTTAGTAGATAGATCTATTTTGGACCAATCTTGATAGAGTAGGAAGTAGTCGTACTTTGTTTGTCTACAGGATCCATTGAGAAGAAAAATATTGTAGCTCAACTCGGAGCGTGCAGGGACAAACACCGGTAAAAGGTACCTCTTTTCTCCTTCCTCCTCACACACTAGTCCACCTAGATCTAAAAGGAAGTCAGTGACCATGATAAGCACTTTCTGTCTTAGAGGTAAGAGTCTATCTCTTTGAGGAGATCTACCTATCCGCAGGGAGATTTTCCTTCAACAGAAAGACAAACACCCTACAAATTGGATCAGATAGCTAGAGTGGAATTTTGTGGAGATCATGCAATTACAACAAGTTGACAATAAATTTACACACATAGTAGATTTGTGGTTAGATAACATTGTTGCAAGATTTATCATAGAATTTGCAGTAAATACTGTGAAGTATTACAACAACAGAGCAAGAATTCCTAAAGGGACCTAGAGGTAGGTATATCATATTGATGTATACTTCCATTAAGATTTTACTATATAACAAAGGTGTAATGACAATGGCATCAGAAAACTAAACTTCCATGTGTTCATGGGGAAAGGGGGGAAGCAATGACAAGAGATGGATAAATGGAGGAAGATATGGATAAAGGAAAGAAGGAGGAGGCCTGGGATCCAATCATGATGGAGGAAGACCAGATCAAGCAGATCATGGAAATAGCTGGAAGAATGTGCAGTGGAGTACCCTACCAATACAAGATGAACAATAAGAAGAGATCCATGGCCAAGGGGGGAGGCTTGGAAATTGATGAAGAAGAGATAAAGGATCTCCGAGTTGTGGAACAGATTGAGGAAATCCTGCACACAACACATGAAAGGAAGAAAAGAGGTCCAAGAGAAAAAACCGGAGGCATAACTCATATCCATATAATTTTTAGTGTGGAACCCATAAACCCATGTGTGACTAATACACCAAAAATAAAACCACCATTTAGACAACTGAATTTCAGTGGAAGAAATGTTGCAGGGATTACATATACACAAGGAGAAACAACTGGTGGAACTAGTTCAGAAGAATTATTCAAGTATCTACACCGTGCAGAGGTAGTAGTTCAACATTCTGGATGGTAGGACATGATTCCACCATCAGGTTACCAGAATTCAAGGGAGATGTGTTGGAGGACCCCTAAGAAGCACTTGTTCATATGTGAAAAGATATGGGAAGAAAAGCAGATCACATATGAGGACACAAAACTTGCACAGTTATCCATCACACTAATATACCACACATTGGATTGGTACATGAGCTTAGCTACATACAGTCCACCAGGAACAACCAGAACAATTGTAGATATCAAGAATTTGTTGATAAATGAATTCCAGAAGCCTAGATCAGAGGATCGGTACATGAATGAGATGCTAGAGATCAGACAAAAACCACGAGAATCTATATGGGAGATATACCAAATATTCAAATGATTGAAAGGAAATATGAAGTATGTCATGAAAGTTATGCACCATAGGCATTTGTTTTTGAATCCACTACTACCACACTTGAAATATCCTTTGAGACAACAAAAGTTTCAGACCCAAGAAAATGCTCTACATGTAGCTTTGCAACTAGAAGAGAACCAATATTAGAAGACAAATCTAGCAAATGAGGAGTTGAAGGAGGACCTGAAGAATCTAACATTTCAATTAAACCAAAATAGGAGTAAGGAAAAAAGAGAAGTTGTTTGGTGTATCACATGTAGGACAGAAGGACACCATAAGAATAAATGCCCAACTTTCATGCAATAAATGGAAACATGACTACCAAACCCTTTGCTGACATGAGGAATATGGTGTGAGATCTATAATACATAGAGGCATGATCCATATCATTTTCCAATGATGCATAAATACTAGACAATACCTAAGAGATCATATTGCAACTTTTGCAAATAATTAGGCCATGATGACAAAGGTTGCAGGACAATGGAGTTGATGAGGGAAATAACATCAGACACCTATAGGGTGAAGGCATAAATGATGACAGGGAAATTTTCACCACATTTTAACCAAGTACCAACCCCATATAACACTGTTCCACAACAATACAACATTGCACAATCGAAGTACAATACTGCAGAGCCATAGTATAATCCCACAAAATACAATTAGGTGCCTCAGTAAAATGCACCGCGAGGAGATCAAGGTGGCTATAGAGGTGGAGGATGAGGTATAGGACTCTTTGGAAGAGGCAGAGGACCGGTGGTATGCCATAATTGTCAGCAACCAGGACACTATGCAAGAGAATGTTTACTTTCACTTGCGATATGAATGTATTGTTGCCCATCATATCATGACAAAAAATATTGTCTGAAACTATTGGGGAAGATCCAGGAAAAGAGAAATCAGAACAATCATAGTGTTCGATGGATTTCTATAGAAGCAAGGGAGGATGGAATAAATATCAATACAGCTACGTGTGGAGGAGCTAAGATAGGAGATGACGTAGTAAGACAAGATCTAACAGAACACCAATGGGTGAAGAAGAATGTTGAACCACAGAAGAAGTTTGATGCACATATTGAAAAGGAGATACGCAAGCAAGCCAGAAAAGAATTATTGAAGCTAGACATTGCATCTACATCAATTGCACAACATACTCAGTACGTACCAACGTACAAGATTCCTTCATCGCTGGATCACACTAATGAAGAACAACCCCTAGGAAAAGTACGTACCATAAAGGATTTCCTACAATCCTGGTTTAAACTACTAAATGATCCATCATCTTTTAAAGTGTTGCAAAATATGTTAGAAATACGTAATATAGAATTAGAGGGAAAGATAGAGAAGAAAACAGTTAATCATATGCATACAAGGAGGAGAACAAGCAGAGAATTCAGACTAAATGCCAACATTGGAGAGTTCAACATGGGGGATATTATACTAAATTTAAGCTCCGAAGTAAATGTGTTACCCAAGAAGACACGGAAATTTATGGGAGAGCCCTGATTAGGATATTCACCTGTTTAACTAAAACTGTTGAAAAGTCAACAAGAAACATGTGTCTAATTTATTTTTCCCTTAAATAAATTAGACAATAAATATTAATATATTATTGCATTCATAACTGAGTGAGTTGGATTTGTAATAGAACTATAAGTGTAGTTAAGTGAGTTAAGATTAGTTGTACTAGTTGTAACTAAACTTACACTAGTGAGAGTTCAGTAAATCAATGAACTCACATGCAACTGAAGATTCGCCACGGTTAACTACATGCATGTCAGATCTAGTGGAGACCCAGTTGAGATGACAGGTGAAAGGGATATTTTGTCTATCATTTGTGATTTTATCACACATGCAGTGAATATTCTTATGAGCATGTGCAAACTAGGCAATTTGCATGATCATTGTGAGAATTCAAATTGCGGAGATTGTGCAGAGGAGGCAAGTTGTCTGGACACAGGAATTGGCACATGTATTTACTGATTTGTGTATGTCAGTGTGAGATGATTGTATTGTACTGAGAGATCTTGGATTAGAGTTTTGTATGAGATTGTTTCATGATTCATGACCTACATAATATATGATAGTGGGGTTTTTAGCTTTACACTTTCCCAGTAAAAACTTTTGTGTTATGTGTTCTTGATATTTCACTTTGTGATTGTGGTTGTGATCATGGTTTAATTTTCTGCAAGAATAATAGTAGAAGCGATTATGTATTTAACAGTGGCATATAATTGTTAGATCGGGATAATCACAGAAAATACTTAATTTGTATTGAAATTTCTACATGGTATCAGAGCCACGGAGGCCACAGAGCTAAGGAAGTGAGGTGCGAACATAATTTTATTTTCGCATGTCCTGTCTCTAGCAGGGTTTGAACTTTAATACTGTAGACTATGCACATTTCTCAAAGTATAAATTCTCGCACCCTAGTCAAAGGAGAGGTGAGAACTTTCCTGAGAATTCTCACAGGATGATCAAGGGAGAGGTGCGAACTCCCCTCACCCTACAGTGTATTACAATGCGAACCTCCTAGTCAAGTTCACAGGCTATGCACAAGGAGGGTGTGAACTTCCCAGTCAAGTTCACAGGATATACACAAGGAGGGTGCGAACTTCCCTCGGGCTATTCTCAGGTGGGGTGTGAACCTCTCAGGGAAAGAGGGATTGCAGCAGTTGATTTTTCATGGTTGGGTAACATTCGAATTTGCAGGATTTTCTTGGTGCGACAGTTGATAAAAGATCAAAAAGTCTTTCAATGGCTTGAGTTTGGAGTATGAACTCGAGGGAAGCTCTAACTACATTTCTTGGAAGGATAGGATGGTGGCAGTACTTGAATACAATGGCTTGAAGGATTACATTGATAGAGATGTTCCTAAGCCGGATGCGACAGATACTGCAAATCTTGATGCATGGAAAAAGAAAGTGGCGAAGGAGAAAAGGATTCTATTGGAGGGAGTACAAGACCACATTGTCTCAAGTCTCCATGGGAAAACCACATCACATGCAATGTGGAAGGTTTTGATGGATCTGTTCCAAAACAGTAGCGACCATAGGAAATTGGCGCTCAAAGATAAACTCAAGAAGATCAAGATGGAAAAGGGTGACACCATTCCAAAATATCTCACGAAGTTTGTCCAATGTTAGGATGAGCTTGGAAGTGTGGGAATAATAGTTGTTGTTGATGATTTGGTGAGCTTGGTGCTCCTAGGACTTCCCAAGAGTTGGCACAGTTATCAAGACTCTGTCAATGGAAGGGAAAAATTGTCGGATTGGGAATGACTATGGTCGGATCTAGTGCAAGAGGAGTTCAAGCGGAACACCAGAGATGGATCTTCATCAAAGCGTGATGATGAAGAGGATTGTGCTTTGACTGCCAAGGCAAGGAAAGGGAAAGGGAAGAAATTCCATCCAAAATCTAAGTCTTAAGTCAAGAAGATGGATTTGTCCAAAGTGAAGTGTTTTCACTGTCACGAACATGGGCATCTTGCTACTAACTGTCCATATAAGAGGAAGAAAAAGACAGTTGTTGGAGATGCAACTGGTGAGGCTCTTGTATCGCAATTTGACCTGACTTCTCTTTGATCACATGCATGGCTTCAAGTGCATCGGGATCAGTGTGGTATTTGGATAGTGGCACTTCCTTCCACATGATGGGAGATAAAGAATCTTTCATTGACTTGGAGGAGAAAGATCTCAGAATGCATATAGACATGGGTGATGATGGATGATACAGTGCAACTGGTATTGGTACCATTACCTTTCAGAGGGAGTCAGGTAAACCATTTCAATTGAAAAATGTTATGCATGTTCCAGGTTTGAAGAAAAACCTGGTCTCAGTTGCAATGTTGGAGGACAGAGGCTATGGTGTTGTTTTTAGTAGTGGAAAAGCCTACCTGCGACATAAAGCAACAGGTCAAGTCAAGAAGATAGGGATTCGAGTTAAGAATCTCTACATGTTGGAGGTAGATGTTTGCAGTGCCATGATAGGAAAGGTAGAAAAAGTGGTGAGTTGGGATGAGGGCGAATTATGGCACAGGCGATTGGGCCATATTCATCATGGAGCCTTGAATATCATGCAACAAATATCTATTGGACTTCAAAGGGGAACACTTTCTCAGTTAGATCAATGCAAGGGGTGCACCCTGGGGAAGTATGTAAAGTCCACCTTTCATGAAAAGGAGAATCGTGCTTCGGTGATCCTGGAGAGAATTCACACAGACGTGTGTGGACCATTCTTGATTTATTCAACAAAAAAACATAGGTATTATGTTATTTTTGTTGATGAATTTTCTCATAAATGTTGGATATTCTTCATGCAGAAGAAGGATCAAACATTCTCAAAGTTCTATGAGTTTAAAGCATTGGTGGAGAAAGAGTCAGGGAAGCAAGTGAAGGATCTAAGGAGCGATAATGGCGGAGAATACATCTCTAACAAATTCAAAGAATTCTGTAGCAGAGAAGGAATTTGAAGAGAACTCACAGCGCCTCATAACCCACAGCAAAATGGGGTCGCGGAGAGAAAGAACAGAACAATCGTGAGTGTAACACGAGTGATGTTGCATGATCAGGGCCTACCAATGCATTTGTGGGCAGAAGCATGCAATACTATGGTTTATGTGCAGAACCGTTGTCCTCATAGAGTACTTGGCATGAGTACACCTGAAGAATCTTTTACTGGTAAGAAACCTGATGTTTCTCATTTTAAAATTTTTGGTTCATCTGTTTATGTGCATGTGACCAAGGATGCCAGGAAGAAGCTGGAATCAACTGCTGAAGTTGGGATATGTGTGGGGTACACAAAAACACCCCATAATTATCGTGTGTATTTTCCTAATAGTAAGATGATTGTTATGCGACAAGATATAAAATTCAATGAGGGGAAATCCATGCGGTTGTCGCTTCAGAGGGAGCTAGACTTGCATGTAGAAGAGGAACTGTTGGTTCCCAAGGATGAGTCTCAAGATCTGGATCAGCCACATGAGGAGGTTCATGGAGTGGAGGAAACCACTCAAGAAGATCCATCCATCAGAAATGGCAGAAAGAACACCATGAAAGCTGACAGATTCATACTAGATGTTGCACAGAATGTAAGAGCCCCTACTTCACAGCACAGACAGAGACAGTCTCCTGATAGATTTGCTGGATACATGGCTGTCATGAGAAAATGTATTGTGACTGAACCATCTTCCTTTCAGGAAGAAGTGTAGGACCCCACTTGGGTTGATGCTATGGTAGAGGAGTATGACTCCATTGTCAAAAATAGTGCATGGGAAATTGTCCCAAGATCAGTCGACAAATCAGTGGTAGGTTCGAGATGGATCTACAAGGTAAAGCAAGTTGTTGATGGGAGTGTGGAGAAATACAAGGCCAGGTTTGTGGCCCAAGGCTTCTCACAGATCGAGGGGATAGATTATGATGAGACCTTTTCACCTATCACAAGGTACTCTTCCATAAGATCCATCCTTGCACTCTCAACACAGATGGGATGGTGCATTCATCAGATGGATGTAAAAACTACGTTCCTCAACAGGATCATTGAGGAAGAAGTGTACATTCAATAGCTAGAAGGTTTTGAGACCTTTGACAGAGAGTTGCATGTGTGAAGACTCAAGAGAGAATTGTATGGGCTGAAGCAAGCACCACGTGCTTAGTACACTTGGATAGACAACTATTTCACCAGATTAGGCTTCACCAAAAGTGAAGCGGATGCAAACCTATACCAAATTGTGGTGGAGGGTAAGACTTTAATCTTTGTGCTTTATGTTGATGATTTAATACTGACTAGTGATGAGCATTTGATACACTCATGCAAGGATGACCTTGCAAAGGAGTTCGAGATGAAGGATTTGGGCCTTCTTCATTATTTCCTTGGTTTGGAAATATGGCAACGAGATGGTGAAATTTTTGTGTCTCAAGGAAAGTATGCAAGGGAGATACTAGGTAAGTTTCACATGGAGGGTTGCAAACCCATGAATACTCCTCTTCCAGGAAACTGGAGGAAAGATAACGATACCTCTGGAGAAGTAGTGGATGACACTGTCTATCGACAGTTAGTAGGTTCGCTAATGTATTTAGTGAACACGAGACCAGACATTTGCTATGCGGTTAACTAGCTAAGTCAAGTGATGGTTAAGCCTACCAAACTCTTTTGGAAGGTGGGTAAGCATGTACTGAGATATATGAAGGGCACATTTGAGTATGGATTATGGTACAGATAGATGGATGAGGTGAATTTGCATGGCTTAATGGATGAATATTGGGCAAGCATCCCAACAGATAGAAAGAGCACATTAGGGGGGATCTTTAGTATCAGATCTACAGTTGTTTCTTGGTACAACAGGAAATAGAGATCTGTGGCACTCAGTTCAACGGAAGAGAAATACACGGTAGCAATTCAAGTTGCATGTGAGGCTATATGGATGAGAAAGATCTTGGTTGGTTTGTTTGGTTCTCATTTAGATCCGACAATGATTTATTGTGATAATCAAAGTTGCATTAAACTCTCGATTAATCATGTGTTTCATGATAGATCTAAGCATATAGATATTCGGTATCATCATCTCAGAGATTGTGTGCAGTGGAAGATCATGTTKCTTCAATACATTCCTATGGAAGATCAAGATGCAGACATTCTAACGAAGGCGCTCACCAAGAGAAAATTCAAATATCATAGAGACAGGATTGGGGTGAAGGATAATCCCTTTCTTGTTGAGAGGGAGTGTTGAAAAGTCAACAAGAAACATGTTTCTAATTTATTTTTCCCTTAAATAAATTGGACAATAAATATTAATCTATTATTTCATTCATAACTGAGTGAGTTGGATTTGTAACAGAACTATAAGTGTAGTTAAGTGAGTTAAGATCGGTTGTACTAGTTGTAACTAAACTTGCACTAGTGAGAGTTCAGTAAATCAGTGAAATCACATGCAAATGAAGATTCACCACGGTTAACTACATGCATGTCAAATATAGTAGAGACCCAGTTGAGATAATAGGTGAAAGGGAAAGTTTGGCTATTAGTTGTGATTTGATCACACATGCAGTGAATATGCTTATGAGCATGTGCAAACTAGGCAATTCGCATGATCATTGTGAGAATTCAAATTGCAGAGATTGTGTAGAGGAGGCAAGCTGTCCGGTCACATGAATTGGCACATGTATTTGTTGATTTGTGTATGACAGTGTGAGACGATTGTATTGTACTGAGAGCTCTTGGATTAGAGTTTTGTATGAGATTTTTTCATGATTCATGATCTACATAATATATGATAGTGGGGTTTTTAGCTTTACTCTTTCCCAGTAAAAACTTATGTGTTATGTGTTCTTGATATTTCACTTTGTGATTGTGGTTGTGATCGTGGTTTAATTTTCCACAAGAATAATAGTAGAAGCGATTCTGTATTTAACAGTGGCATATAATTGTTAGATCAGGAGAATCACAGGAAATACTTAATTTGTATTGAAATTTCTACAACTAGCAAATCAACATAGGGTTTTGCCAATTGGAAGGATAAAGGGTGTGACAGTAGATCTGGATGGAGTGCACACTAAAGTCGATTTCGAAGTGATAGAAATAGTGGATGGCACAACAAATTATCCGACATTGCTTGGCTTGGATTGGGAATTTGAAAACCATGCCATAATCAATTTCAAGACAAGGAAGATGACATTCAAGTTAGGAGAGTACAAATTCGTTGTGCCACTAGATCCATCAGAAGGAGAAAGGTTCGTAGAACCCACTTGTTTAGACCTGGAGGAAATCAACCAGTTATACAAAACCACCGCATGAGAAGAAGAGTATTTGAATCCAACTATAGATGGGGTACTTAGATGGAGAAGTATCACATCATGTGTGTCAGACTCAGATACAGGGTTGGAGAACTAGCGGCAAAGATTACATGAAGTATCCACAATAAGGTGTGCAAGAATAGACCACGCAGTAACATGGGTAGGTATAGAGATAAGAGAACCTCCCGATTTTCATGGGGTGAATGACTTAGAAGAATTCTTAACGAAATATGAATATGAAGTGTTAGAGAATCAAGTACTCTTATATCTAGACATAGCACTTGTTGAAGATTAAAAACGTCAACAAAGTTTTTCCTGCAAAGTGTTTCTAAAGCCTACTATTATAAAAGTTAAATAATACTAGTAGGTGGGACCCCTTGTAGATTGGAGATCAGGTTGTTCCTTTTCTTTTGGTTTTTTTGCTCATGTTCGACACTCCTTACATGGTTGATGAGATCTTGTTTTTATTGGTTTTGGATTGGACTTATGAAGTATTGGTTCTTATGTTACTACGGCCTATGCTATTCATTGGTACCATAGCTATCTGTTCTTGGGACACCTACACATAAACATGTTAGAAATGGCATACACAAGCGATTGGAAAAAAAAAAGGCAATATAGAAGCAAAATGAAGAAACTAAAACATGTTATATACTATTCTACATTCATCGATTTTTAAATGAGTCATTGCTATCCTAGCTATTAGATTAGTAGCTATGCGATTTTTTTGAGTTATATAACTGATATGCATAGTGATTATGTTATGGACTGAGTTGATGTGGATCAGGCTATTAGGATGATTCGATGCATGGTTTATTGGATTATATAGTTGATATGTAATATGGTCAAGTTGGAAGTGGGAGATATGATGTGGATGGTGCATTTGACAAGTAATAGATGCAGATTCCAATGCAGGGTTTAAATTAATGGTGTTAATGAAAAGGTTGTTGGCATGTACTGATGAGTTAATGAATTGTGGGTGGAAGCAACCTTTATTTACTGCACATCACCCTTACTCCTTTCGTTGGCCGCCACCCTAGTTGGGCTATTGTTCAACCTTGTTGCTGTGATTATGCTCTGATTTCTGAGCAGAGAGGAACCGCTCGTCCAGCTCATGTTTTAAGGTGTTCAATTATAGGTATGTCCTTTTTTGGCCATTCATGAGTCTTCTCTGGTTATGAAATGATTATTGGCTCGGGTGTATTGGGTTTTGTTTTCCTGAAGTATTGCAACTGTGTAAAATTGTGATTTTGGAATAAAGCGTTGATGGTTCTTTCTACAATAATATTGAATTCATAGTGTTATTGGTCATCTTGGGTGTTAGCAGCCATAAGGGCTCTCTGGGATCCTTGCTGGTTTAGTTGGAGGGTTTTTGTTGGTTTTGGGTGGCTGGTTGTCCTCACGCATTCGTATCTCTATGTCTAGTCTTTGGTTTTTATGGGGTTTAATGGTTGGAAGCACTTTGTGTCACTGCGTCTTGTTCACTTGAGCATTGGTTTGTTTCCACCACTAAAGGTTATGCAGTGAGTTATTTTGTTCTTTATTGGCCCTGTCTTCACTTTAGTGTTGTGGTTGTTTGACTAGAGAGACACGAGGGTTATACCTTGCGTGTGTTAAGTATCATTACTGGACAAGTTGGAGATTCGCTCCTCTGTTATAGCCCTTCTGTCACAAGATTTTTTACCTATCCATGAATAAGTCGTGGTTCTCTTCGTGTATGCATAGTTAGTCTCGAAGGTTTTCACCATTGGAAGGAGGCGGCTCTAGCTTTCCCTGTGTTGGTCACAGAGAAAACCCTTAACTCTATAGGTATGAGGGTTGATATAGAAGGCCGGCATGGTATGTTGGGTTTACTGCTTGGTTATTATTGGATGGTTGTGTATTGCCGACAAAAATTGGGTACAACTCGCCCAGTTGGTCATATGAAGATTGTGTTGGTTTGATATCTAATCACTGCATGTGTTATTAAAATGGAAAACCTTGCATTGTTAATTGGATAATTCAAAATACACAGCCACTCTCCTTGTGTTTGATAACCCAGTATTGTTTAAATTGGGAAGGTTACATCCTCACTTCATGTTGATGCATGGGTATGTGTGGTTGCCAGAGTATGGTAGGTCAGTTGTTGATTGTTATGACAGTCCAAGTATAGGCTCAAAATTGAATTGGTTGATTGGTTGATACACATTCACTATCTTTTTGCACTATGATTATTCAGATGTTTGATTTGGCATTGGTTACAATTGCTAAATGATGCTCGCACATACTGAATTTGTGTGTGTGTTGTTCCTACACCACGAATAAATGGTTATTGCAACTGGGATGACTATAGAAAATCCATCCATTCTATGCTTATGATCATTTGATTGCATGAGCCTGAGTTTTACACAACATGGTTGGTTGCAGTTTGATTAAATTGAACCAATATTGTATTAGTTTGATATCTCGACACAATGGGTTAAGTTAATATTGTGACTATGTGTTTGGAATTTTAAAATGGGAAGGTCACATCGTGGTGTTTTGGGTGGCTGACCACTGTGTATAATATGGATAATTTCAGGTTGCATACTCAGAGATAGTCATAGAGTTTTAAGAACGACTTGTTGCAATTCGATTATGAAGACGGGCTTTCTGTTGATACCTCGTTGTATTGGATGGATAGCCCAACATTTTGATTATTTAGAATCGTGTTGAATTGAGTTTGTACAACCACAAAATTACACTTGCATGATTGAATTATTCTGTGCATAGCATGTGTTGGAATGGTGCTTGTTGTCTGTCTGTTTAAATGATGATCCAGGTTTTTTCAATTTTAATCTGGATTATTGGGTTGACTATCATTATGTATGTTTAAGGAATTTCATGCATTTTAAATGATAAGCCTGATTACAGTGATAGTATAACTTCATTGCAATTTTGAAACACGACTTTGGGCATATTTGATGATTGAAGAAATGTGTGGGAAGTGGTTGTTTTGATGATTAACAAAGTGGAAATGGTTACTATTACACATTTGAGAATTGTTATAAATAAAAGGAACATAACTTCCTTACAGATTGTTGTGGAATGCATAATGTCTTGTTGATGGCACTGTGTTAGATTTTTTACTATGACCAATGAACTAGCTAATACACAGTGATTGTTATTATCATTTGGTTGGTGAATCTCATTTTAATAGAATGACTATATGGATTACTTGATTAATTTTGTGAACAGTACCCGCTCTCATTCCCCACCATTATTTTTTTTTCACTAATTACAATCCCATCGCCTTCCCACATTCATTTTTCACTCCCTGTTCTAAAATTGATTACAGTCAAGAAAAATTATGTGTTAAAGCAGTTTGGTAGTAGCAGTGTCTTGGTTGAATTACAATGATGTTTTCTTGGTTTGCAGTTGATTGTTGTTTTCTTTGAGCAGTAATCATCCCCCCCCCCCCTAATCATATCATGTTTTGCTCAATATAAACCCTCACATATCCTAGGACCCTTTATTCACCCCCTGCTCATTGATAAATAGTAAAACATTTTTTATGGATTGGATTGCATGAGTCTGATACATCACTGAGCCAAATCTATTTCATATTTTTAAGAGTTGTCATGTATGGTTATTTAAAAGACTATTTTCTAATCAATCATGCATGCAAGAATGAGTTTTTTCAGATGAGGTAGCCATGGTCGAGGAAACAGAGGGAGAGGTAATTGGAACATATGCCCAAGAAGGCCTAGGTTCTCCATACATTTTGATGTTGATTCACAAGAGCTTGGTCAGTTGTTTCAGGCCAGATTTTTCAATTGGATTGGGAAAGGTGTAGTCCAAACTAGGCCTGAAAGTCCTCCTTTCCAAGTTCCGCAAGCCCCTGGTATCCTTGTGCACACTCATGTCTCATTGCAACTCGAGGCTCCTGAAAATGATGGATGGAAAGAGATTTTCCACCCGACAGTCTCCCAACATCGTGGCTGGCCCAATTTGTCCTTGCCTGCTCCTCCTCCTAACAAATAGATTATCCAAGCCACTCCCCACACACCAGTGAAATCCTCCCATGCTAGCAAGAGATTGAAAACTGAGGCCCGCCATGCCCTTGACAAAGGAAAAGTCATTACTACCCCTTCCTCACCCTCCAATGGCTTTGAAAAATCTGTGTCTTCCCAGATGCATTTGAGGGACGATTGTTCCCACCTGGTCAGTGAGATTAGGCCTAAGGGATCATCGCAGCCAAAGGAAAATTCAGGAAAATTAAAGGGTGACAACAACAATCAAGGAAAGATTGCATCGCAGAGTGGGAAATATGGATTTTGAGTTTTTTATTTTTATCTATTGTTGATGATAGTTGACTTCAGGAAACTTTCGACAACATGTTTTATTTTTGGTTACATCAGTAATATTTTTTTTAAATAATTTCAAATATCATGAGCTAAATTGTCAAATGTGAATATGTGGATGGGAGACACAAGGAGGTGTGTTTTTCTTAAACTAAATAGTTATGTTATGATTGTTATGAGCTAAAGGGAGTCACAAGGGGTCCCACCTACTAGTTATTATTTATTTATGATCCTTATTATGATTATTACTTTCCCCCATAAATAAAGTTGGTTGAGAGTTTTAATTAACTTAACTAATGAGTTGGTTCAACTACTTCAACCAATTCTAATTTTTTTTAAATCAAAAGGAAAGGGAGGAATAAGAGGAGGATAGAAACATAAGCATACTAAGGTTTGCTCTTGGAATTTATGCTGAGATAGTTTAGTTTTCCTTCATTCATTAATTCATCATAAGCCTAATTCTCTTTTGTGATAGCAGGGTCTTATTGTAGACAACAATATTCAAGGCTAAATCACATCATTCAGACACTTGTTTTATAGAGGTGTTGATCTATCTTTGATAGTTTGTGTAGACTTGTCTGTTTTTGAATTAATTTTCATGATTAACAAAGGATATTGCGCAGAGTCGAGTGGGAAGCAATATGTGGCAAGCTGAACCATCTTTTAGAGTTAAGTTTTGGTTTTCTGTCAGAGTTCCTTTTGTATTTTCCATCGGGGATGTCTAAGTTTGACTTTGGTCCAAAATTTCTGCATGAGATTTTGTAAAGAAAATGTCTCTTTGGTGAATTTGAATGAAATAAAGGATTGATTTATGTCTCATCTATCTCGATTATCATCTTGGTGACTTTACTTCTATCTTTACATTTATTTCAGCAACTGATATGTTCAGAAAATTGCATAAAAAGTAAATTTCCAGCAAGCTTTTTATTGATAAAAGAATAGCCTAATCACTCGTAATTAATACTTGTGAGTTAGGATGTTATTTTTGTTGTCTATAAACATAGGGTGATATTCCCATATACTTTGATTTAGCCAAGAAGAGAATGAAAATGCTTGATCAAGATCATTTCATATCTTTTCCTCAACATTTATTTCGCGATCATACTGGGGAGATCTTCGATATCTCTCTGTTAATTTTTATACTTGATTTTCATCGATACATATTTATTTTCTGATATTGATTCTTTGACTGTTTTATACTTAATGCATGTTCATGTTGCAAGGAAACCCAATATTGAGCCCGGTCTTCAAGACCAAACCAGCATTGCTTTGAATCTATTTAATACCATCTTAGACACTGCCAACACTTGTGTTGAGCTTAACCATTCTTGGGCAGCAATTGAACAAGATATTAGTGCTAAAGAAAAATTGGAAGATAGACATAGACAACCCAGAAATCAGCAGTAACCTTTTCATTCTTCAGTTTTGGCCTTTATTTCATGTCCTTAGATTCTCGTGCTTCTAGAAGAAGAAGAGGCTTGTCACCTAAAATCAATCCTATTGTTGTAATAGGAAGAAGAAACATTGTGTTATCTTCCCAAAAAAGTACTCTAAGGATAAATTTATCTAATTCATCATGTTCATCTTTCTTTCCCTCATCTATCATCCATGAGATGACATCTAGTGGTGGCTCTGGTGGCACTGGAAGTGCTCCATATTCTCAATATTCATCGTCATCAGTGATTGGTAGCTTGTATATCCACCATATCCCTATACAATATACCACGAACCCCACCAAATTCATTAAAAAGTATGGGCTTTGTCAGTTTGAAGAAGACACCACAACTACCCTGTGGCATGTGTCCTCTCCTCTTAACACATCACCTGCTACTCGTCCACTTTTGAAGTTTAAATATCACATGCCTACATTTTTAGGAAATAACACTTTCAGTACAAATGAACACCCGGTGGCATTTTATAATGCTTGTCATAACATAGGGGCCAACGAAAATGACACTTGCATGCACTTTTTCATCAATTACTTGGAAGGAAAGGTTGTGGTCGACTTCTTTGACCTTCCTCCTAAGATTTTGTCTACATGGGAGGAGTTAATATATTATTTATGATCCAGTTATGGGAAATTCAAAAGCCCCACCGAGAATTTAAGGGCATACAATAATGTCACCTATAAGGATGGTGAAACCATCAAGTCTTTTAACTTGCATTTCACCGAGTTATACAATCAAATCCCCGAACTTATCCGCCCTCAAAACCAAGTTGCTTTCATGCATTACTACAATGAATTTCCTTGTCCCTACCATCATAGACTTGAGGAAAAATCCATTGATAATCTCAGTTCCTCTCTACATACCTGTTCAAAGTATGACGAACAACTTGAAAGAACTAGTATTCCCCAGGGAGAATCAGTTAGATAGACAGACATGTTCGCTCTCTTACAGCTAGTACAAGATATGAACAACTGTATGATAGCGTTTGAGTGGAAGGGTATTGTCTCCCCTCTCACCCCTGGAGGTTTATCCTCTTTTTCACCCCCCTGTAGAAATCCAGTTGAAAACAATTTTCATCCTAAATCTATCCTGCCTCGCAGTTGGTGTAAATTTTGCGAGGAACACCATGAGGAAACCACATGTGAGGTAAAGAAGAGTGTGAGAGATAAGATCTTTGGTAAAATACTAGAAGGTACTATCATTGTCATAGATTTTGTAGAGATAGAGGATATTATGGTTATCAACACTAGGAACAAGGCCTATCCTACCAAGGGAAAATTTGATCCTCCCCGCAATTCTTCTGGCCCAAGCTCATCCTCAACCGCTGCTACTCTCCAGGTTCCTAAGGTTCCTGAGATTCAAGGGATCACTCCTCCTATCCCCTCTTCCAAATAAAATATCTTGAATCATCTAGCCAACATCAAAGCAGATGCAACCCTTCCAGACATGGTTGTCATCCCCGAACAACAGATGCATCTGAAACAATTCATGGAAGGAAAATCTTTCGTTGTAGCCAATCTTTCCAAAGAGGTAGATGAAGAGGATTATTCTGTAAATAAAGTAGGTGTACATAAATTTAGATACCCTATAAAAAATCCCCATTTTTATATTTCTATAAATATTATGGATAAGATTTCCCATTGTTGACTCATTGATGGTGGTTCGGGCCCAAGTGTGTGTTGGCATATTTTATAGGAGGAGTGTGCTTGTCATTGATGGCAATAAAAATAACGACGATGGAAAACATGAAAATGATAAGATCAAGAGGAGCGAACAATAAGAAGATATCAAAGCTCGGAATAAAAAACGTAAGCTCAAGAGGAGGAGCAAACAATATGCTGAAATCAAAGCTCGGAAGGAAAAGCGTAAGATCAGGGTGAGAAGCCTCAACAACCATCTAATCAATAAATTAACGGTGTTGATCGTCTCATATAATGGACATCAGTCATATGAGTGACCATGGGCTTGAGGACTATTGGAGTATTGTGACCATCAGATCTGTAAGCCAGATCAACAACAAGGATGGATTGTAGGGAACGAAAGAAAAATTAAACATCTCGCTAGTTCCAATCCTACAATTGGTCTAGATCGTCAGATCTCATATAATTGGATATCAACGACTATGGTTGATCCAACAAGCAATCATATTAATCCAGATTGAGTTGTGATCGTTAGATGCGTAATCGCCATATCAACAACAGGGATAGATTGCGGAGATCGGAAGGAGAATTGAATATCGCACTAGTTTCAATCCCGCAATTATTCAAGAATGTCAGATCTTATATCCTTGAATATTGAAGATTGTGGTTGACTCACAAATGGTGCACAACTTAAAATTGTGGATTTTTGGTGATGAGTTAAATCACTCGCAAGTTATGGTTCCACAACCATCCTTGATCATTGATCTTCTTCGAGAATATTCACAACCGTCGGATTACTTTAAGTGGAAGGATAGGATAAGTGGGGCTAAAGGGTTGAGAATTTGATTATTCAAATATTCGTTATCTGTTGGATCAAACTTGAATTCTTGTTAGCCATCGGATCATTTTAAAGTGGAAGGATAGGATAAGCAAGGTAAAAGATCTAAGATATCATTTATGTGAATTTCCATCAATCGTTGGATCATTCTAAGTGGAAGGATAGGATAAGATAAAAAAGATGCATCACAGACAAATCAAGCCATTGATCCAATATCATGATTGACGAACAACTTTTAGTTCGGGTATAAATATGCGAGGAGGTTAAGCTCCAGAAAAATATCACTTCAAATTTTTCAGTTTGATATTTGAAAAACCCAAAGCTTAGAGAGCAGGAAATCTGAAATGAATAAGGAACATTAGATCTGGAGAACATACTATGATTGTTAGATCGAGAAGATCTACGTTAGCAGATTACGTCAGTAAACCTTGTCCACAAGGACATGTGTCAGACCATGTTAGCAAAGGACATATGGGAGATCACGTCAACAAACCATGTTAGCAGAGCATGTCAGCAAGGACACGAGTTTTCCTATATGAAAGATCACTTCGAGTGTATTCTCAACCATTGATCATAGTACAGTGGAACAAGGATGATTTTAGTGGCTAAATTTCGCTCATGGGCTAATTTCCCATGGAATTTCCCAAAAGAAGATTCGCTATTCTAAAAATGATTCACCCAAATTCTATAGGATAAAATTATTTTACATCAAAAATCGCCAAAATTTTATACAAACTATATAAAATCCTTAGAAATTTGAATCTTTTTACAAAAATATCGCCAAACATTTATAGTTGGCATATGAAGGATTACTAAGATTCGCCAAGGTTTCTACATTTTAAAATTAATTTCCATCCTTAAAATCATCCCTGCAGTGGAAGGATAGTGTAAGTTTGAAAATTTGAAATCTTGAAGTTCCGAAGGGGGAAGTCCCGATAGCCATCCATATCAATGTTTGATTAAGTCCTAGCTATCAGATTGAACAATGAAAGGATGAGTGTAAGGATCAAATATGACCATTGATTTGTTTCCATGAAATAAACTGTCCGATCTGGTTGAAAGGTCAAATACCAGAAGGATCAAAGGATCATCGATCTGTAAGAGGACACACGTCAACAGATTGTGTACTCTGGATTGGAACACTCTAGGAAAAATAAAAGGAAGGAAGAAAGTTGACAGTTGAGATTCCCGAACCCCGAATACTTGAATGTATTTTGATTGTCTGATTTGAGAAGACCACGTGTCGATAGATTGTAAATTTCAGGTGGAAGCACTGTGGTGAAAGCGGAGTTTGAGAATTGAGAATCCCAAAGCCCAAAGGTGAAATCGATCTCATCCGTCGGTTTGGAGGCCACATGTTACTTGGTCGTTAAGACTAAGGATCGCACATGGATAGAGGAAATAAGGTGGGAAATGAAGATTGATCGAAGGAATTTGTCAAAGACCATGAGATCGATGATCATGCTCAATTGTGGGGCCAAAACATGCTCGGGTCTTAATTTTTCGTAAGCAGGCCACAATCAAAACCACGGTATCACCAAAGGCATACATGGAGATTTGTAGTGAATTGTGGGGTGAAAAGAGGGTTTCCCTCAAACCACCTATGGACGTGCCCACAATCGTGTGGTCACGTGAAGCTCATTGCCCAAGGTCATATCAAAGAAAAAAGGGAGATAGTGCTCGATAGACCAAGAATGTGAAGAGCCTTTCGAATAGGCATATGGTCACCACTGGTGGTCATGTGAAGGAAGGGGTTTAGAAGCCAAAGAAGCCATAATTGACTGGTTGTAACTGACAGAGAAGATGAAGAGTTGTGACTAGCAGAGAAGCCAAAGAATCTTTGGATAACTGCCAATGATGATGAATAAATATAGTATAACCACCAGGGAAGATGAAGTGTTCGGATGATGATTAGGAAGAGGACTCGACGTGAGAAAAACATACAAAACATAGAGAGTAGTGTGCATTTTCGAGAGTAATGCATGCATGTAGGAGGTAATGGAGCGAACGATCTAAAGGGAAGATCTAAGACTCTGCGAAGAGGATAAAGAGGCAACACAGAGCATAAAAGGAATAAGAGAAGCTGAACAGGTTGGCACAAGAAGATGTGAGAAACATGAACACACTGATGTAGGCATAGCAGAGCAGTGTAGCAAACATTGATGAGACTGGGAGTTGTAGCTTCCATCTAGTTGCAGCCAGAAAAAACTAGGGTGGTAGGGTGGTGCAAGGGAGAACCATTTTTCTCTATTATATAGGTTGGTGCCTATGTGACTGGACATTGGTGCTTCCATCCAATTGGTGTTGGAACACTCAGGGAGTTGGTGCTTCCTTCTAGTGGGTGCTAGATAAACTAGAGAGTTGGTGCTCTCAGCAAGTTTCAACTTGTTAAAGAAGATGTTGTAGCCTCATTTTGACTTGGTTCTCAAAGAAAGATGATGTACAGAACTTAAAAGACTTCCTATCATTCGAAGAAGAAGAGGTTTTATCCCTTTATGGGTTTCCTCGTGAAATATTTTTCCTTGTGTATATCATATGTGTGATTGATGTTTGTTATTTCTATTGTTCATGTCTTGCATAATCTTGATGATCACTTGGATAAGGTTAATAATATTTTAATAGGCATAAAATTGTTTAAACACAGTAACAACTGATTCACCCCCCCCCCCCTCTCAATTGTCTTAGTAATTCCAACAGTGTGATGTCAAAGATTATTATGGAAGAGCTAGGCTTGTCTTGTACAAATGAAAATGCCAGAAGCATGATCTCCTATAATAGTCTACAACAAACGACCATAGGTGATATTAAATATGTAACCTTAGTTTTATGTGATCATCCTAAGATAAGGACAACCCTCAACATTCAGTTCATTGATATGCCTATAAAAAATTACTCAATTATCTTGGGAAGAGATTGGAAAGCCTTAACAGGTGGATATCTCTCACTCGACGGGACACTTTTATATGTTCCTAGGAATGGTAATACATTATATTCCTTAGAGAAGGAAGAATTTCACCCTACATACAGAGTGTTCTGCAATCTAGTGTAAACTATATCGAATAGGACCTAGGAGTGTACTCTATCTTTGCTGAAGAAGTTAATATTCCTTTGGAAAAAAACCATTTAGAAGATGATATGTGGCATATGCACATTGATGGTTCAAGCTCTAATGAAGGAAATGGGGATGTAATTACCTTGGTTTCCCCTGTAGGAATAATTCATATCTGTCTTACAGGTTAGAGTTTGCTTGTACAAACAATGCCACTAAGTTCGAATCTTTATTATTAGGCATTGAAAACGCCCTTAATCTTGGTTGTGGTCACCTTTCAATTTTCAAAGATTTTGAGCTTGTTATGAACTTGATACGAAAAATATTCTCTCCTAGCAACAAGATGATGGAACGATACTCCCAAACTTCTTAGGCGCTTATCTCGAACCTTTTATCCTTCAACATCACTCATGTTAAGAGGGATTTGAATTCAATGGTTGGTTGGTTAACTATCTTTGCATATTCTCCTAATCAACAACTTTTACCTCACAAGATTGACTGTTCCTTTCAGTATCTATATCGTTTGTACATCCCTGACAATGTAGAATCTTGGCAAGCCCTCCTTAACAATGAGAGAATTTGTGCTTTCATTCAAGATGAACCTTTTAAGCCTAAGGATATTATATACATAGAGAAAAATAAAATTCCTGAGGGCTTGACTCCTCTTGAGAATTCATTTTCATCAAGTGATGTAGGCAATAAAGAAAAATAGAAAGAAGAGGAGTTATGAAAGAAGGTGGTTGAAACCATCCCCATGAAAATTAGGACACCTGAATATTTAATGAATGTTAAAATAAATGTCAATTCTATGATAAAGAAGAGATGAGGTCCACCAGGCTACTCGGTGAATCTCAATAGGTTTTTTCTTGGTCTTATGAGGATCTTCGTGGTTTTGATCCTGGTCTTTTTCAACATACTATGAAACCAGCTAGGAAAAAACAAGAACTTGTTAACTCTTCACTGGAAGCACCCTTTCAAAAGGAGTTGGGAAATTTCTTAAGGTCTAAGATTATTTTTTTAGTCCACCCTGAACGGGTTCCAAATTGGGTACCTTCTTCAAAGACCACAGATCATATTAGAACTTGCATTCATCTTCACACCTTTAGTTAGTCTATTATTAGAAATCTTTCTCCCCCCCTCAATACAAGAATGATTCTGCAACAGGTTGTAGAGTTACAGTTGAAGCCCTTACTTGAAGAAATTTTGGGTTGTAATAAAATCAAGATAAAAGGATCAAATGTTCACAAAACCACTCTTATCACTTATTGGGGTACCATGTCTTACCGATGTCATATTTCTAGCTTACTTGATACAGGTACCTCTTTTAAAATACCTATGCACATGACCCTTGATGAATTGGTCAATCTCCATCTCTACCTTGATGATCTAATTGTGTACGTCAAGGGGATGATAATTACATCAGATTTCCAAGTGTTGGGTCCTTTCCAAACTGCTTTTGTATTGGACACTAACTCTTACATTTTGAAGGATTTACAAAAGCAACTGTTTTCCTACAACACTAACAATCCTTGCTTGAAATATTGTGAGGTAATAGCATGAAATTTTTTAATGCTGATTGGATTTTCTGTATATTAGTAGCTTAGCTCTACTTTCATTTTTTGTGCTATTTTCCTTCTTCCTTACAGTAGTTTGGTTTCAGCTTTTGGTTTCAAAACTTTTCTTGCCTCTTCTTAATTTCTGTCTTTTATTGCTTCTAGTTTAATTTCTACATTTTACTTCTGTCATAATTTTACTTCCTACCGTCTTTTAGTTGTTTGGTCAATATAGGGTGTTGGATCGACTCTGCCACAGTGACACTCTTGCGAAGCATTGTTAGTCAATAACAATCAAACTTACACAATTGTTATGATGTCTCCTCTAAAGGACCCTTGAAATTGTTATATATTTCCACTGTTGTCTTGTAAAGAATTGGTTATCTCCTGCTCCTTCTTTCCATTTCTTCATCCATTGAGATTTTAAGAGCAAGTCTAAAAAGAATTTCTCTTTGAAGTTAAAAGTAAATTTTGGTTGGATGATTATGCATACAGTGGAAAACCCCTCATACTTAACACTTTTCATGAATTATTCCCAAATTCCAGGTCATCTTTCCATTAAATCCGCCCACTTCCCCCTGCTGCATAATATTCCTAGTTATATCTTCTTGACATGTTGTTCTTGGTTTGCAAAACCATGAGTTTTGAGTTCTAAATCCATTGAAAAAAAAAATCCCCGTGGAGTCGCCAGTTTGTTGACGATTAAAAACGTCAACGAATTTTTGCCCGCAAAGTGTTGCTCGAGCCTAATATTATAAAATTTAAATAATACTAGTAGGTGGGACCCCTTTTAGAGTGGAGATCAGGTTGTTCATTTTCTTTTGGTTTTTTTTCTCATGTTCGACACTACTTACATGGTTGATGAGATCTTGTTTTTATTGGTTGTGGATTGGACTTATGAAGTATTGGTTCTTATGTTACTACGACCTATGATATTCATTGGTACCATTGCTATTTTTTCTTGGGACACCTACACAATAAACATGTTAGCAATGACATACACAAGCGATTGGAAAAAATAAAAGGCAATATAAAAGAAAAAGGAAGAAATTAAACATGTTATATACTATGCTACATTTATTGATTTTTAAATGAGTCATTGTTATCCTATCTATTAGATTAGTAGCTATGTGATTTTTTCGAGTTATATAATTGATATGCATAGTGATTATGTTATGGCATGAGTTTATGTGGATCACATTATTGGGATGATTCGATGCATAGTTTATTGGATTATATAGTTGATATGTAATATGGTCAAGTTGGAAATGGGAGATATGATGTGGATGGTGCATTTGACAAGCAATAGATGCAGATTCCAATGCAAGGTTTAAATTAATGGTGTGAATGAAAATCTTGTTGGTATGTATTGATGAGTTAATTAATTGTGGGTGGAAGCAACGTGCATTTACTACACGTCACCCTTACTCCTTCCATTGGCCTCCACCCTAGTCAGACTATTGTTCAATGTTGTTGTTGTGGTTATGATCTGATTTCTTAGTGGAGAGGAACCGCTCAACTAGCTCATGTTTTAAGGTGTTCAATTACAGGTATGTCCTTTTTTGGCCATTCATGAGTCTACTCTGGTTATGAAATGATTATTGGCTTGGGTGTATTGGGTTGTGCCTTCCTAAAGTATTGCAACTGTGTAAAATTGTGATTTTGGAATAAAGCGTTGATGGTTCTTGTTGGCACAGGGGCATACCCAGGGTTAAGCTCTGAGAGTGCCCCAACAATCCCTAGCTACTGGCCCTTTTGAAAACACCTATGAGACAGATGCAATCTCACCCGAAGAAGCTATGTGGGGGTTGCAGGACAGAGATGTCTACAACCAGAAGGAATGTAAAGTGGGTTCAAAGTGACCGACACACAACAATCTAGTATTGTTTATCTTCCTAGGATCTACTACGAAAGATGTATCTATCATATCTAACACAGTAATGCAATAGCAGTATACCAATAACAAAGAATAGAACACCAATCACACATACAACACAAGATATACGTGGTTCACCCTCTCTCTAGGGCTACGTCCACATAACTATTCTTTATAATGTATTAAGATGAAGCATACAGTTCTTGTCTACGCTCTTAGCTAGCAAATCTTCTTTCTTATTCTCCCTATCTCTCCCCTCCCTACACACCCAACTGTAGGGTTGATCTTCGCACCCAGCTGAAGATCTTACAATACAGAAGGCTCTTGTACTCAACACTTCTCTCTCTCACACAATAGTCCTTACTTGATCACACAATAGTAATGAAATCTCAACCAATATAGTACCAACCCATCCCAGGTCCTCTTAACCTCTATTTATACATTACAATCACTCACTGACATCCTTAGACCAAAACCTAGGTGTCAAAACCCTAGATACCAAAACCCTAGGTGTCTAAAACCCTAGGTCAACTTGACCCATGTTTTCAGGGCTTCACCAGCCTATCTTTCCTTCCTTCTCGCGTGGTGTTCCAAAGCATCCAACGATGGATTTTTCCTCTTGTTGAGTTGTCCACAATCCTTCTTCCTTGCTGATCTGTTGTCCTCAATCTCCTGATCCAATGACTCACTTCCTTTTACTTCGCTCCATCTTTTCTTCTCTTTTGTTCACTTCAACCCAGTAACAGTCACTGTGTCTTCCGCACAGTTCACATTTTTCCTTTTCTTCCTTGATCTTCACTTATTTCCATAACCAAGGGCCAACAGGGCCCCAACACTCACCTGTGACTCATCCCGAGGCACTTCATATCTGACCTTTCTATTTTACTTCGACTTCAAACTGCGCAGTGCAACCTTTTCTTTCTGCTCTATGCCTCCTCTCCTTCCCTTTGTAGACTGTCTTTTCTGTGTCTGGTACCTAGTTTCAACTGCACTTGGTACCTAGACCGTTTTCATTATTCTTTTACTTAGAGCTGCAAGGTAGTTGGTTTTCATAGTACAACTTCAATCGGCTCCCATTCACTAATCCTTCCTTCCATTCTCCCTTCAAAGTCTTCAACTGCGCAACTCCTCCTTCTATAACATAGGCGATCTCATATGGCCCAAGCCAATGCATTCTGAATTTACTAGGTTGCTTTATGAACTTACTTCCATATACCAGTACTAGATCACCTTGCTTATATGCCTTCTTCTTGATGTGCCTGTCATGATAGGCCTTTTCTCTTTCCTTTTTCACCTGCTGATGGAATCTCACAATAAATCTATCTTCTTCGAGTTCGACCAACTGCGCGAGCCTCTCTTAAACAACACTAGTGTCATCCATATCTGTAAAGGAAGAAATTATTCATCTTGGTACTAGGTATTCCATTGGGACAACAGCTTTGAGACCATATACCAACTTAAAAGGAGTCTGCATTGTTAGTTTCTTGCACGTGGTTCTATAGGCCCATAGTACTATTGGTACTCTTAAATTCCAATCATCCCTATTCACATTGAAAATCTTCATCAACATTATCTCCAAGATCTTGTTGAATGATTCCACTGTCCCATTTTCTTGTGGATGGGAAGGTGTTCTCTTCTGGTGATGGAATGCAAATTCCTTAGTGAGGGATTCAATTGTTTTATTTATGAAATGTGTGCCTTGATCACTCATAATGATCTTTGGGAATCCAAACCTGGTTATGATGTCATCAAATATGAAGCACGCAGTTGTAGTTGCACTACAGTCCTTAACTGCTCTTGCTTTAGCCCATCTAGTCAAGTGCTCTGTTGCTGTAATTATGTACCTTTCTCCTGTGCACTTTCCTGGTGGGTTTATAGGTCCCACGAAGTCAATGGCCCATTTCTCAAATAATTTTAGGGTCAGTTGTGGTTCTAGTGGAATTTCATATCTTCTGGATGGTTTCCCAACTCTTTGGCATATATCACAGGCTCTGTAATAGTCTTTAGCATCTCTGTGTAAGGTAGGCCACCAAAGGCCAGCTCTAATAACCTTTTGCATAGTTTCTTTCCCTACGTAGTTTCCTCCTACAGTTCCCTCATGAGATTCTGCAAGGATCAATGGTCTCTCTGCCTCCATAATAGATCTTCTCAATACCTCATCAAGTCCCATCTTGTAGATTTGTCCAGCTATAAGTGGAAAGTCTGTAGCGCACACTACTAGATGTTTCTTCTGAGGAATTGTATACTCACTAGGTTCCATTCCTGTTGACAAGAACTGGACTATTTTTGCAAGGTGATCATCAATATTTATAATGGCCAATAACTGTCCATCCGACAGTGTATTCTCCAAACTAGTGGGCTCTTCTCCATGTTCCAACCTCGACAAGTGATTAGGACCTTTGTTCATTCTTCCTGGATTTACTATGATATCGAAGTCATATTCCTAAAATAACAGGAGCCATATACATATTCTCCCCCCCAACACTGGCTTGTTGACTAGGTATTTCATCATGGAGTGATCAGTAAACATTTTAAAGTGTCCTCCCAGCAAGTAGTGGTGAAATTTCTGTAGCGCATACACCATGGATAACCCCTCTCGCTCGATAGTGGTGTAATTGATATCAGCAGTTGATAGATTCCTACTGGGAAAGGATAACAGATGGTCAATATCTCCTTCCCTAGGTTGTGCTAACATTTCTCCTAAAGAAATAGAAGACACATCGACATGCACTTGAAACTCCTTGCTCCAATCTAGGAAGACTAGAATAGGCGCAGTAACCATTTTCTATTTCAGTGTGTCGAAGCTCTCCTGGAACTCTTCTATCCAACTAAACTGACAATAATTCTTCAAAATCTTCTCCATGGGTGCTATAATCTGGTCATATCCTTTAATAAACTTCCTATAATATCTTGTGTGTCCCAGTGCAGTGCGCAGTTGTTTGACTAAAGTAGGAGGGGGTAGATAAACTATATGGAAATTTTAGAAGGATCGACCAACAATCCCTGCTTGCATACAATATGAACTAAGAACACTCAAAATGGTGAGAATAAGATGCATTTCTTCAGATTCAAGGAAATTTGACACTGCTTGCATTTGTCCAACATTAGCCTTAGACATTCAATATGATTTTTCAATAAACTAAAAACAGTCCAATCATCAAAATATGCTTCTAGAAATTTATGCAGAAACTCCTTGAATGCTTCAACCACCACCCTAGAAAACATGGCTGAGGAATTCTTCAATCTAAATGGCATCACTGTATACTAATAGGATCCCCATTCTGTTGCAAATGTGGTCTTATGGAAATCTTCCTTGGCAATCTAGATCTAATGGTATCCTGAAAATCCATCTATAAGAGAATATACTTACTGGCCTCCCACATTATCTAACACTTCATCAGTGAATGGCGTAGGGAAGGAGTCATGAAAATAGGTATCATTCAACTTCCTGATATCTACACAGATCCTGATCTCTCCTTTCTTCTTGTCTTGCACCACCATAGGGATAATCCATTATCATTCTTCCATAGGTTCTATAATCCCAGCTTCCAGCATTTTGTCGAGCTCAGTCTTCACTTTCTCTTTATATTTAGGGTTCAGTTTGTAGGGTCTCTATTTGACTGGTCTTGCATCTGGTTTCAAAGGGATCCTCATTTATCCCATAGGTCCTTTAATTCCCTTTGTATCAATGAAATTGGTTGGAAACAAGTCCTGATATTCATGCAGTAATTCTGTAATCTTGTCAATAATGGAAACATCCCAGTAATCTCCAACATTTGCAAGCTTCAGTGTCTGTTCTGTTCCAATATTGGCCTTCTTAATATTGATTGGTTGTCCAATTAATGGTAACTCAACTCTTGGTCCTTCCACATCTCTTTGGCCTTATATTTCTATGATGTTCACCTTCCTTGGATCATCGTCTTCATCAACATTAACGTTGTAACATCCTTACAGTTTCTAGAGAGGTGCAGTCCATTTGTCCTCTTCTTGCTCCAAAGGGAGGTTATATGCCTCCTCGAATAATTTTTGTCTTACAATATGCAATGCTTGATCTAATGAAGGATATTGAATTTAAAATAAGAAGGTGGTTATGAAATTTTGAGTCATACCTTCCCAATCTATAGTGATGAGGCGCAGATCTGCTTGAAGATACTATTTGTTAGGTGTCGCGTCCAATGTGTTAATGAATGTGTTCACCCACTTCTCTTGAGGAATTTTTCTCTAGGATGCTTCACAACTTTTCACATGGTTCTTTGGGAAACCTCGACCTATGTATCAAACTTCACAACCTTCTACTTATGTTGAGAGCCATGTTGCCATCAAGGTATGACATTGTACCCATTCTCTAATGTTGTTTTTGTGTGTTCCCCACCATCTTGATGGGGTTTCTTTTAGGGCCTCATCCATCGCCAACAATCTTTGTTGCATTGGTACACTTTCTTCAAAGTTCGATACGAAGGTTTCTAAAGGATTCAGACCATCAAAGGTGGGTAGGCTACTTACTATTGTGTCGATCCAACGAAATTCTCTGGTTAATCTAGCACATCTTCTTGTAGATACTTCATACATTTTATTCTGCCAGTTTTCCACTGCTTCTTCTGAGTCTGATGAACATATGTTGTCACTTCACTAGCTTAGGTTTCCATCGGCCGTAGGATTAATGTAATCCTGTTGTATGGTTGTTAGTTTGTATATGTTTTCCAGTTCATATGTGCAGTCTTCTTCTCTAATGGGATCTGTGTATCCATGACCTTCATCTAGATCTAAAGGTGTAATGATCCTAAGGCCATCTCTTTCAAACGTCATATGTATTTTTTTTAAATCAAACACAGTGGAATTATTGAAAGCCCAATCAATTCCTAATAGTGCAGGGTAAGGACAACTATCATCAACTATCTCAATTACCTCAAAATCTGCAAACATTATTACTCCGTCAATGTCCACAGGGACATGCTCCAATTGTCCAAAGGGGATGAAAACTTGTTGATTAGCCATCCTGAGCCTGATAGGGGAATAGATCAACTTCGGTTTTCCCATCAGTGCCCAAGTTTGCTTTGTCATGACATTGACCTCCGACCCTAAGTCGAGGACCACATAGTCTATATCATATTCTCCTATTTGAGCATTCAAGTGTAATTCCTTATTTTTCCTTCTCTTTTTAGCGATTTGGTGTACTTATATATTCAGTAAGGGGTCTATATTTCCTAGCTCATATTGTCTAATTAAATTTTGTAGTTCTTGTACAATGCTCTCATCCTCAATCAACTTAATACAAGTATATATAAATTCTATGATATTTCTTACCTCTTTTCCTTCTTTTGGCAAAGCAAACTGATCAAATGCTTACGACATTCCATATTCCCTTACTTCTAGCCATGTCTTTGATGAAGAGCCTTGGTCTACTTTGAAATTTTTTCTTTCCTCCTCAAATATATGTCTTTCTTTGCATCAAAAGTTTGGGTCTTCTCTGCAGCTTTCCCGACTCCTGAGTCTTCTGTAGCCTTTCCTTGGGTCAGTTTGTCTTCTCCTATAACAATGCCTCCTCTAGTGATAACAATGACTTTGGGGTATTCTCCGTGAGGTTCAACGTATATCATTTTCACTTGCAGGTTCTATTGAGGTCCTCATCTCTCTTGAAGCTTAGCCAACAATGTTGGACATTCCTTGATAACATGCTCAAAGGAGTTGCAATAGATGCAAGTGGTACAAGGGTTATGAAAGTCCCTTGCTAGGTGTCCTGGCTATGCAAAATTATAAAATATTATTTGTCCTTAGCCTCGACCCATACCTCCTCCTCTTCCTCATCCTATGAATCCAGCGCGAGGATTGAAGTTTCCTCTCCCAGGGGAGTTATACTGCGTAGTGTTTCCTTCTTGCTATACTTTGCCTTGAATTTTTTATATGTCTCTTAAACTTTCATGCATGAGATCATAAGCCCTACAATCCCTATCATCATGTCCCACAAACTTACAAAATGTGCAATACAAATTTTTGGGTGTCTAAACATATTTTTGCATGTAATAGCACTCACCAGGGTGATGTCTATTTTGACATACCTCGCACCAAGGTAAAGTGACTTGCTTCAAAGGGCTCATAGCTCCAGAGGCCAAGTATTCATGGAATAGGGGACAATGTTCCTTGTCATGGCCTTATGATTTCCATCTGGCACATCATATTTCTTATCTTTTATCTTTTCCCTTGTCTTTCTTCATATCTTTGACCAACAGAGACAAACTAGTTAGCTGACTCAAGATATGAATCATACCTGAGCTGGATTCTCCCATAGGGGATGATTATAATTTCATGGAGATCTCCAGTGCCTCAGCCCGCGAAGCAATCTTCTGTTGCATCAAAGGAACTCTGATGTCTGGTAAAAGGGCAGCAATGAACCACTCTTTATTTTGCTCATCTGGGATCTAAAATGTCAATCGACCTATTAAGGTCTTAAATCTTTGATCGAATTCCCAAACAGGTTCAACTACCTTCTACTTGATCTCTTTCAGCTCTATAATACATTGTGAATCCGACTTGGGTTTCTTGAAATCTACAGTTAACGCATTCTTGATCTGATTCAACGGCTTAGGATGTGCAAGTCCTTGGACAAGCTTCATGTACCAGCTCAATGCACGATCCATTAGGGTAGTACTAAACTAGGTTCTTTTAACAACTTCATCGGTGACATTATTAATATTCCATATGGCTTCACATAAGAACTAGTGTTGATCAGGGTCTTTAGACCCATCTCCCCTAAATATAGGGAGCCTCATCTCATCTGCCATAGATATTCCTAGGTTTCCTAGGTTTCCTGTCTGAGTATATGTTGAACTGATAGTAATAGTACTCTGAGAACCTTGGTGACTCTTACTATTCTGATTTCTTAGTGCTATTAAATCAACATGAGGGATAATAGTACTTACTTCAGTAATCTGCATAGTTCCTGAAGTTTTTGGCTCGACTCGGCAAGGTTCTTCAGCTTTTCCTTCCTCTTCCCTTGCGGGTTCTGAATTCTCTTCATCTGTCAAGTCTACCTCTTCTCCACTGTATAAACCCTCATCCTCGTAGTTCTTCTTGAATAATTTCACAAGATGAACTTCTCTGAACACTCTCTCGCTACACGTATGTCCATATTTTATGTCACAGTCATTGTCTGAATTCCTAAACATTATCTTTTTCAAATCTGACCAATCTACTGTATCTTCAAGATGTTCTTCTCATGAAATATCATCTTGATTCTCAACTTCAAAAAATGTAAAATTTTTCCTCTGGGTCCCTTGAATAAATATCTCTCAGCTTCGCTATATGACTTTACTCTGTCAACAACAAACTCGGTGATGTACCCTCCAATGGTGTTATCAAACCAATGATCTACTAATCGTGACATGATATTATCAACTCTATTGACCTTCTTGATCAATGCCAACTTCCAAACTATAGGAGGTCTAGATATGATCTCAAACAGGGTATCTACTAACCTATCTAACCACTCATATAACTCCTGATGGATTCCACCAAATAAAATTTCATGTATATCAATAAAGATATATCTCTCCAACCAGTCCTCTATACTAAGATTAGGGTTCTTGTTATGGGCTTCAGCGAAGTCCTTTTCCTGATCCTCTATCCACTTTTGAATTTATGTCTTTGATGGAAACACCTTGACATTACCTCAAGAAGATTCCTATCCTGGCAACAAAACCATTTGTTGTCACAGGGGCAGACCCAAGGTTCATCTCCGAGAGAGAAACAAGAAGCCCTAGCTACTGGCCCTTTCGGCAACACCTGCGAGGAAGATGCAATATCACTCAAAAAATCTATGTGGGGGTTGTAGGACAGAGATGTATACAACCAAAAGGAATGTAAAATGGGTTCAAAGTGATTGACACACAACAATCTAGTATTCTTTATCTTGTTAGGATCTACTGCACAATATATATCTATCAGATCTAACACAGTAATGCAATAGCAGTATACCAATAACAAAGAACAGAACACCAATAACACATACAACACAAGATATATGTGGTTTACCCTTTCTATAGGGCTACATCCACAAAAGTGTGCTTTATAATGTATTAAGACGAAGCATACAGTTCTTGTCTACACTCTTAGCTAGCGGATCTTCTTTATTCTTCTCTTTGTCTCTCTACTCCCTGCACACCCAGCTGCAAGGTTGATCTTCACACCCAGCTGAAGATATTACAATACAGAAGTCTCTCGTACTCAACACTTCTCTCTCACACACAATAGTCCTTACTTGATCACACAATAGTGATGAAATCTCAACCAACCTAGTACCGACCCATCCTAGGTCATCTTGACCTCTATTTATAAATCACAATCACTCATTGACATCCTTAGGACGAAACCTAGGTGTCAAAACCCTAGATACCAAAACCCTAGGTATCTAAAACCCTAGGTCAACTTGACCCACGTTTTCAGGGCTTCGCCAGCCTATCTTTCCTTCCTTCTTACGCGGTGTTCCAAAGCATCCAACGGTGCCTTTTTCCTCTTTCTGAGTTGTCCACAATCCTTATTCCTTGTTGATCTGTCGTCCTCGATCTCCTCATCCAATGACTTTATTCCTTTTACTTCATTCCATCTTTTCTGCTCTTTTGTTCACTTCGACCCAGTAATAGTCACTGTGTCTTCCACGTAGTGAACATTTTTCCTTTTCCTCCTTGATCTTCTCTTATTTCCATAACCAAGGGACAACATTTCTTTCTGCAATAATCTTGAATTCATAGTTTTATTGGTCATCCTGAGTGTTGTCAGCCATATGGGCTCTCTGTGATCCTTGTTGGTTTATTTGGAGGGTTTTTTTTGGGTTTAGGTGGCTGGTTGTCCTCACACATTCGTATTGCTATGTCCAGTCTTTGGTTTTTATGGGTTTTAATGGTTGGAAGTACTATGTCTCACTGCGTCTTGTTCACTTGAGAATTGGTTTGTTTCCACCACTAAAGGTTACGTAGTGAGTTATTTTTTTCTTTCTCGTCCCTGTCTTCACTTCACCGTTGTGGATTTTTCACTGGAGAGCCACGAGGGTTATACCCTACATGTGTTAAGTATCATTATTGGCCGAGTTGGATCTTCGCTCTTCTATTATAGCCCTCCTGTCATGGGATTTGTTACCTATCCATGAATAAGTCGTGGTTCTCTTCATGTATGCACAGTTGGTCTCGGAGGTTTTCACCATTGGAAGGAGTCGGCTCTAGCTTTCCCTATGTTGGTCACAGAGAAAACCCTTAACTCTACAGATCTTAGGGTTGATATAGAAGTCCGGCGTGGCCTGTCGGGTTTACTTCTTGGCTATTGTTGGATGGTTTTGTATTGTCGACAAAAAATGGGTACAACTCGCCCAGTTGGTCATATGACGATCGTGTTGGTTTGATATCTAGTCACTACCTATCTTATTAAAATGGAAAACCCTGCATTTTTAAATGGACAATTCAAAATACACAGTCTCTCTCCCTATGTTTGATAACCCAGTATTTTTTAAATTGGGAAGGTTACAACCTTGATTCATGTCGATGCATGGGTATGTGTGGTTTCCACAACATGGTAGGTCAGGTTTTGATTGTTATGACAATCCAAGTATAGTCTAAACATTGAATCGGTTGATTGGTTGATACACAATCACTGTCTTTTTGTACTATGATTATTCGGATGTTTGATTTGGCATTGGTTACAATTGCTAAATGATGCTCGTGCACACTGCATTTGTGTGTGTGGTGTTCCTAGACCATGAATAAATCATTATTTCAACCGAGATGACTATAGAAAATCCATCCACTGTATGCTTGTGATCATTTGATTGCATGATCCCGAGTTTTACATAGCATGGTTAGTTGCAGTTTGATTAAATTGAAGCAATATTGTATTAGTATGATATCTCGACATGATGGGTTAAGTTAATACTATGAATTTTTGTTTGGAATTTTTAAATGGGAAGGTCACATCGTGGTGTTTTGGGTGGCTTCCCACTATGTATAATATGGATAATTTCGAGTTGCGCACTTAGAGATAGTCACATAGTTTTAAGCAAGACTTGTTGCAATAAGATTATGAAGTCGGGCCTACTGTTGATACCTCGTTGTACTAGATGGATAGCCCAACATTTTGATTATTTAGAGTCGCGTTGAATTGAGTTTGTACAATCACAGAATTACTCTTGCATGATTGAATTATTTTGTGCATAGCATGTGTTGGAATGGTGGTTGTTGTCTGTCTGTTTAAATGACGATCCGTGTTTTTGCAATTTTAATATAGATTATTGGGTTGACTACCATTATCTATGTTTAAGGAATGTCACACATTTTAAATGATAAGCCCGATTAGAGTGAAAATATAACTTCATTGCAATTTTGAAACACAACTTTGGGTGTATTTGATGATTGAAGAAATGTGTGGGCAGTGGTTGTTTTGATGATTGACAGAGTGGCAATGGTTACTATTACACATTTGAGAATTGTTATAAATAAAATAAAAAAACTTCCTTACAGATTGTTGTGGAATGCATACTTTCCTGTTGATGGCATTGTGTTAGATTTTTTACTATGAGCAGTGAACTAGATAATACACAATGATTTTTATGATCGTTTGGTTGGTGAATCTCCTTTTAACAGAATGACTATATGGATTACTTGATTAATTTTGTGAATAGTACCCACTCTCATTCCCCAACATTATTTTTTTTCGCTAATTACAATCCCATCGCCTTCCCACATTCATTTTTCACTCCATGTTCTAAAATTGATTACAATCAAGAAAAATGTTGTGTTGAAGCAGTTTGGCAATAGTAGTGTCTTGGTTGAATTACAATGATGTTTTCTTGGTTTGCAGTTGATTGTTGTTTTCTTTGGGTAGTAATCAATTTTTTCCCCTCCTATTATCATATTTTTATCAATACAAACCTTTGCATATCCCATGACCCTTTATTCACCCCCTACTCATTGATAAACAATTAAACAATTTGTATGGATTGGATTGCATGAGTCTGATACACCGTTGAGGCAAATCTATTTCATATTTTTAAGAGTTGTCATGTATGGTTATTTAAAATACTATTTTCTAATCTATGATTCATGCAGGAATGAATTTTTTCAATCAAGGTAGCCATGGTCGAGGAAACAAAGGGAGAGGTAATTGGAACAAAGGCCCAAGAAGACCCAGGTTCTCCATACATTTTGATGTTGATACATAAGAGCTTGGACAGTTGTTTCAGTCTAGATTTTTCAATTGGATTGGGCAAGGAGTAGTCCAACCTAGGCTTGAAAGGCCTCCTTTCCAAGTTATGCAAGCCCCTGGTATCCCTGTGACCCCTCACATCGCATTGCAACCCGAGGTTACTGAAAATGATGGATGGAAAGAGATTGTCCTCCCGACAGTCTCCCAACATCGTGGATGTCCCAATTTGTCCTTGCCTACTCCTCCGTCTAATAACCAGATTGTCCAAGGCACTCCCCAATCACCAGTGCAATCCTCCCATGCTAGCAAGAGGTTGAAAATTGAGTCCCACCATGCCCTTGACAAAGGAAAAGTCATTGTTTCCCTTTCCTCACCCTCCAATGGCTCTGACAAATCTGTGTCTTCCCAGATGCATTTGAGGGATGATTGTTCCCATGTGATCAGTGAGATTAGGCCTAAGGGCTCAGCATAACCAAAGGAAAATTCAGGAAAATTAAAGGGTGACAGCAACAATCAAGGAAAGATTGCATCGCAGAGTGGGAAATATGGATTTTGAGATTTTTATGTTTATCTATTGTTGATGACAGTTGACTTCAGGAAACTTTGGACAACATGTTTTATTTTTGGTTACATGAGTAATATTTTTTGAAAATAATTTCAAATATCATGAGCTAAATTGTCAAATGTGAATATGTGTATGGGAGACACAAGGAGGTGTGTTTTGCTTAAACTAAATAGTTATGTTATGATTGTTATGAGCTAAAGGGAGTCACAAGGGGTCCCACCTACTAGTTATTATTTATTTATGACCCTTATTGTGATTATTACTTTTCCCCCTAACTAAATTTGGTTGAGTCTTTTAATTAAATTAACTAATGAGTTGGTTCAACTACTTCAACCAATTCTAAATTGTTTAAAATAAAAAGGAAAGGGAGGAACAAGAGGAGGATAGAAGCAGAAGCATACTAAGGTTTTCTCTTTGAGTTTATGCTGAGATAGTTCAGTTTTCATTCATTCATTTATTCATCACAAGCATAATTATCTTTTATGATAGAAGGGTCTTATTGTAGACAACAATATTCAAGGTTGAATCACATCATTCAAACACTTGTTTTTCAGAGGTGTTGATTTATCTTTGATAGTATGTGTAGACTTGTTTGTTTGTGAATTAATTTTCGTGACTGACAAACGCTATTGTGTAGAGTCGAGTGGGAAACAATCTGTGGCAATCTGATCCATCTTTTAGAGCTCAGTTTTGGTTTTCTATCAGAGGTCCTTTTTTATGTTCCATCGTGGATGTCTAAGTTTGAATTTGGTCCAAAATTTCTGCATGAGATTTTGTAAATAAAATGACTCTTTAGTGAATTTGAATGAAATAAAGGATTTCTTTATGTCTCATATGTCTATATTATCATCTTGGTGACTTTACTTTTATCTTTACATTTATTTCAGCAACTGATATGTTCAGAAAATTGCATAAAAAGTAAATTTTCTTCAAGCTTTTTATTGATAAAAGACTAGCCTAAGCACTCGTAATTAATACTTGTGAGTTAGGATGTTATTTTTGTTGGCTATAAAAATAGGCTGATATTCCCGTCTACTTTTATTTAGCCAAGAAGAGTCTGAAAATTCTTTAGTAAGATCATTTCATATCTTTTCCTCAACAACACTTAAGGAAACACCTACAAGATGGTGGGGTGCGCACAAAGAGATAGTCAAAGACTAGTACCAATATAAGTGATTACTACGCATCATATTTGGTGTAGAACAGGGAAGAAATCAACTACAGAGATATGAGAGACAAGGAACACCATCATAACACTTGGAAAAGTGTAGAACACTATGGAGAATGACACCACCAGAAGAATGGCCTCATCACTTTATTCACACATTGGAAGGAATTCCAACAAAATGGTATGTAGACCAGGAACTGTGTAGAGGCACTGTAGAATGGACAACATTACAATAGAATTATAGTCACTTTATCATTTGAACATGAGAACCCCAACATGGGCTAAACACTCAAACAAATTAGAGGGGTGATATTTATCAAAGAACCAGAGTTTGATCTTATAATAGAGTACCAACAACAAAACAGACAGACAGTGAAAGAACTACTGTCATGCTACTATGTGCAGGAAGAAGCACCAGATGAAGATGACCCACACAACATTCAAATTGCAGAAATTGAAGGAGAAAGGGAGGTGGAAGGTCCATATCTCGAATCATAAGTATTTGTTGTGCCAATCAAGGTGGAGAAAGTAAATATTGGTACAAATGATAATCCCAAAATGGAGAGTATTGGAGACTACTAGGATGAACAAACAGTAGAAATAATAATAGAGTTACTGCGTGAGTACATTGACCTATTCCCAACAACATTTATAGAGATGAAAGGCATAGCAGGAGATCTAGGAGAGATGAAGATACCTCTCAAACCCGAGGCTAGATCTATTAGATAGAGACCTTACAGACTAAATCCAATATACAAGAAGAAAGTAAAAGCATAAATTGACAGAATGTTGGAAGTTGGTATCATAGAACCAGTGGAGGAATCTAAATGGATAATCCCTATGGTATTCCAAGAGAATAAGTAAGGAGGAAAAAGGACATTTGTCGATATGAGAAATTTGAATGATGCTTTCCTACATGACCCTTTTCCTACCCCTTTCACAGATGAAGTATTAGAAAATGTAGGAGGCCAAGAAGCATACTCATTCACAGATGGATTCTTAGGATACCATGAGATTAAGATAGCCCTAAAAGATAGGAACAAGACCACTTTTTCCATAGAATGGGGATCTTACCAATATACAATCATGCCTTTTTCAGTAAATAATGCACCAACAATATTCTCAAGAGTATTCATAGTTGCATTTAAAGAATTCATCCATCAGTTTTTAGAAGTATATCTATATTATTGGATAGTCTACATTCTATTGAAAGACCATGTGGAAGTATTAAGGTTGATGTTGGACAGATGCAGGAAGTGTCATATATCATTAAATATCAAGAAGTTCATTTGTGGGACACCATTTGGAATACTATTGGGACATATAGTGTGCAAACAAGGCTTGCTAGTAGATCCTACCAAGATTGCAGTGATTGTCAATTTACCACCACCAAAATCAATACGTCAGTTGAGAGCAACATTGGGACACACTGGATACTACAGGAAATTCATAAAAGGGTATGTGCATATCATTGCGCCCATGGAGAAACTGTTTAAAAAAGATAGTAAATTTTAGTGGAATGAGGACTATGAGCGAGGGTTGGAAAATCTAAAAGAGAAGATGGTAACACTAGTGATACTAGTATTCCCAAATTGGGAAAAGACATTTCATGTGCATGTAGATGCATCAGCCATAGAACTTGGAGATATTTTGGTGCACCCAGGAGTAGGAGAGTTAGACCATCCTATATAATTTTCAAGCAGAAAACTATCAGAGTCAGAACAAAACTACAATACTACAAAGAGATAAGGCCTAGCAATGGTATATGCACTGAAAAATTTCATACACTATCTACTTGGGAAACATTTTAAAATGTTCATAGATCATTCTGCCCTCAAATACTTAGTCAATAAGATAGTGTTGGGGGGGAGGATCTATAGATGGTTACTGTTGTTTCAGGAATTTGAATTTGAAGTGATAGTAAAACCAGGGAAGTTGAATGAAGGACCCTATCACCTATCACATATCACCAATGGAGAAGAACCTACAAATTTAAAGGAAAAATTCCCTGATGCACAATTATTTTCATTCCAAGTAGTTGATGAATATTTTTCTAACATCATTCAATACTTGAGTATAGGGACTATGCCACAAGAATTCAACACTGCATAGAAGTTAAACCTGGTAGTCAGAGCTGCATACTATCAATTTATTGTGGGACACTTTTACAAGATGGACACAAACAACATTTTGAGAAGTTGTGTACTAGAACATGAGAGGCCTAGGATTCTAGCAGAGGCTCATGATGGAATAGTTGGAGGACATTATGCAGGAAAAGATATAGTGCAGAAGGTATTGCGTGCAGGACTATGGTGGTCAACCATCCACAGAGATGAAAAGGACTACTACCAGAGATGTGATGTATGCCAGAGGGCTGGTAAACCTAATAGACTGGATGAGATGCCCCTAAGAGCACAAGTAACCTTCAAAGTATTCGAAAAATGGGAAAAATATTTTGTGGGACCAATTAATCCACAAGAAAAGAGGTTAGGAGAAAATTGTATCATTACCGTGACATAGTACTTAATGAGATGGGCATAAGCAATGCTAGTAAAAGATTGCAGCACAGAGACAACAACACACTTCCTGTTTGAGCAAATGATGCCCAAGGATTTTGATGAGTGACCAAGGCACTCACTTCATCAATAGTACTATCAAGGCTATGACTGAGGAGTTTGAATTATATCATCAAAAGAGTACATCATATCACCCTCAATAAAATGGAATAGTGGAAGCCTTTAATAAGATCCTAGAGAATGCATTGACAAATATATGCAATGTCAAAAGGGATTATTGGGCTTTGAATATACCAAAATATTATGGAAATACATGGCTACATGTAAATAATTGATAGGACATACACCATTCAGGTTGGTGTATGGAAAAGAAGTAGTGGTTCCATTAGAATTTTTGGTACCTAGTCTATGCATAGCAGTAATCACCAACATGACAGAACAAGGCACAGTACAAGAAAGGCTAAGTCATCTGATGGATATGGAAGAAGATAGGATTCTAGAAGGATTTCACCAAGAAGTACATAAACCAAGGGACAAATCTTGGCATGATAGACATATTAAAAGGAAGAGTTTCAAGGAGGGAGACCTAGTCTTGGTGTATGACAGTAAATTTCTTCAGGACCCAGAAAAATTCAGAATGCATTGCTTGGGACCATATGAAGTGAAGTTTGTCATAGAAGGTGGAGTTGTACAATTGAAAGATTTAGGAGGTATAGAACTCATAGGAATGATCAATGGGAGTTGACTTAAACTTTATAGGGACAATCAACCTCCCAGTACTTAGAAAGTTATTGCGCAGTAAAGAGATATGCATATAGTGTATTATAGTAAAAAAAAAAAGGGTTACCATGCAGCAGTAGTAGGGCACCATGGGAGGCAGCAGAGGCTGGAAAAGAAACCAGACAACCTGAGGAATTCATCAACGTCGATGCAATTCCTTCACCAATTGAAGGACCCATAGACCCTACACCAGTGGTGGAAGAAAGGAAGATTCCAATCGCGTCATCCATGGAAGTTGACTTGGCCACCAACGTGTAGGGACATCCCGTGCATAACATAGAAAAACCACCAGAAACTACGACGACTGAAGGATTCCAGCAGGTAAATGGCCAAGCTACTACGGAAACAGAGGCATCAGTACCCAAAAACACCAGATCAAAAACCATGAAGCAATAGGAGTGTTAGGGTCCTAACTCGCACATAGGTAGAAAAATATATTTAGATGTAATAAAGGTCAATATTAATAAGGCCTTGTATTAAAATAGAATAATTCAAATGTAAGAAGACCTAATATAAGATTTCGCTTCTAGAAGGATCTTCCTCTAGATGCTTCTTTTGATAGACATATTTAGTATAAATAGGAGTCGAGGGTATGAGAACCCTATCTTGGATATTATTGTAATAGAGCTCTACTCAATTGGAGGTTTCCCCCTCGAAGAGGCCCATGAACATTTCTTTCAAAATCAAAGTGTTATTTCTATTGTTATTCTTATATCATTTCAGTGTTATTGTGGTGATTGTTCTGGTTATATTGTTGTTATTCTTCCATTTCTAGCATTTTATTTCTATTCTGCATACTTTTATATCTAGTATATTACAAGTGGTATCAGAGCACTTTCCTCAGCAAAAAGTGTGGGTTAAATTTTTTTCTGGGTAGAGATGTATTCCAGCGTCTTTAAGCCACAAAGATCTGTCGTTACATGCATAAACCCGCATTTGAGGGATTCATACACATAGGAAATACAAGTGGTACTTAAGCGCAAATCTGTTGGCCACCCTTGTAACCCCTATTGGTACCCCTTCAAGTGGTAGTGCATTAGACAACACTTGTGTATGGATCTACCTAGATTACCTAAATCCCTCTTTAAATAAAACGATCAGCCGCCTAACTGCTATAGTGCCACTGAGAACAACACTCGGGAAGATACTCTCTAGTACATGGGTAGTCAGGTAGTACAGCTAAGGGTACGGTCTATCCTCCTTAGTTAGTGCCTTGAGATATTGGGCTGAGTACTATTGTTGGACCCCACATGTATATCAAAGAGCTATAGCACAGGGAAAACCCTTGTTTGTAGAACCCTTGAACACCTAACCCTTAGGGTTAGAAACATAAAGAAATTAAAACAGACAAGATCTATTGCTGCACAATAGTGTTTGAGTTTCCAAATCACTACACATTTCTTCCTGGTTAAGCATTTGGGCATTTTATCACTGCAATATTCTTCAAACCGGAGTATAACTCTACAGGTGTAAAAAAAAAATATGGAAATTTTTTCACCATTATTTGAGACCTATTCCATTGGATTCATCTCTTTGCCCTTATCAAATTCATACATATCATTTTTTCAGCAAAATTTTTGACCCCACCCGCCCCTTTTCGATTCCCTCGTCCTCATGGCCCATACTCGTAGCCAAGACTTGGAAGCTCGCTTCAATACCTTGCAATATAGTCTCATCGAGACCCAACAAGAAGTCAAATAAATTAGTGCCAATGTTGTCGCCATCAATACAACTATGCAGTCCTCAATGGAGGAAATCAAACAAGACCTGACCACCCAGCTTGAATCTGTCTTTTCTTCACTCTGCACTAAGCTTCATATCCCTACAGATAACCTTTCCTCTGACTCACCTCCACATACTGAAGGTGAGCATTCCTCTCATTCTAATAACTTTCAGCACCATCACTTTCAATGTGACCTACGCCTCCCGCAGGTGGATGTGACCAAATTTGATGGCTCGGACCCCATTGGTTGGGTAACCCAAATGGAACATTATTTCTCTTTATACGACATTACATATGACTTGGAAAAACTATGGTATGGTGTTTTCCATCTAGATCAAGAACGTTGGTAATGGTGGCAATGGAGAAAAACTTCTCGTCAAGAGTATATTGCTTGGACACACTTTGTGGCAAAGCTTTATGAATGCTTTGACACTAACACCAACCATTTGGGTTGTTTGACAAAGTTGAAACAATCAGGAACAGTGGGAGACTTTATATCTTCCTTTGAGCGCCTGTCTTTTCAAACAGAGGGCATGTCTGATGCCTTTTTTCGAGAGTGTTTTATCAATGGCCTCAAGGATGATATTCAGGCCCATGTCCTCATGGCTCATCCTCAGAGTTGGGTGGAGGATACTAAAAGATCTAAATAAGCACAACAAGTTGTATGTTCCCAAAACCAAAAACCCTCCTTTATCCCTCACCCTAAACCACTAAATCCCACTACTCCCTTCGATCTACTAAAGATCCAAAAATTGACCAGGGCGGAAATGGTTGAATGCCAACTCAAAGGCCTTTGTTATAATTATGATGAAAAATATTTATCGGGCCACAAGTGTAAGGAACAAAATCTTTTTATGGCCATCTCCGAGGATATTTCGTAAGAGGATGTTGAAACTCCCCTTGTGTCTGAGTCACCTGAAACCACTGACATAACCCCTCCCTCAAACCCTCCCGAAGTAGAACCATGCATTTCGCTCAATTCTCTCACTAGCTTCTCCACTCCCCAAACCCTCAAGCTAATCGGTTACATCAAGCATTGGAAGATCATCATTCTGGTTGATAGTGGAAGCACCCATAATTTCATTCATCGTCGCATTTCCCAAGAAACTCATTGCTACATCCATGCCGTCAATAATTTCCAAATCATGATTGCCAATGATGGCTCCATGAAATGTGGAGGGCATTGTGAAAATGCGCATCTCCAATTTGGTGACTACCACCTGAAATATCATATGTTTTCTATTGACATGGGTAGTTGTGACATTGTGTTGGGTGCATATTGGCTAAGGACTTTGGGTCCCATTCTCAAGGATTTTAAGGAATTAACCATGCAATTCGACGAGGAGGGCCACCAATATAAGTTCCAAGGCATCACTGTCGGTTCACCTGAGATCATTAATTCCCATCGCATGGAAAATCTTCTCAAAAAAGGTCATTCTGGTGTTATTGCCCAACTCCATGCCATACAAGCAACATAGACACCCTTGGTGCCGCAATACCTCCAATCCATCCTTTCTAAACATCAAGTGGTCTTTTTCACTCCCCAAGGAATCCCTCCTTCCCATGGTGTTCATGATCATTCCATTCCCCTTGTACCCAGAAGCCTTCCTCCCAATATCCATTTGTATCGTCACCCCTTTTGCCAAAAAAATGAAATTGAGAAAATGGTCCAAGAACTCCTTAATGAAGGCGTTATCCACCCTAGTACAAGCCCCTACTCTTCTCCTATGGTCATGGTCCTAAAGAAAGAATGTTCTTGGCTAATGTGTCCTGACTTCCATGCCCTCAACAAGCTTACCATTAAAGACAAATTTCCCATTCCTGTCATTGATGACCTCTTGGATGAATTGAGTGGCGCCCAATTCTTTACTAAACTTGATATTCGTTCGGAATACCACTAGATACGTATGAAAGAGGCAAACATTCCCAAGACTGCCTTTAGAACTCATGAGGGCCTCTATGATTTTTTGGTCATGCCCTTTGGCTTGTGTAATGCCCCCTCCACCTTCCAAAGCCTCATGAATCATGTCTTCCATCCTTTTCTCCGTCATTTTGTCTTAGTTTTCTTTTATGATATCCTCATCTATAGAAAAACCTGGACATACCATCTTTCTCATGTGGATCGAGTTCTCCATCTACTCTCTTAGCACCAAATTTTCCTCAAACAGTCTAAATGTGCTTTTGGCACCTCAGAAGTAGAATACTTGGGCCATCTAGTTGGCAAGGATGGTGTCAGAGTGGATCCTAAAAATATTGAAGCTATGCAAGACTAGCCTCACCCAAATACTCTCAAAATCTTGCATGGATTTATGGGATTAACAGGGTATTATCGCAAGTTTGTTAAGAATTATGGAAATATTGCAGCACCTCTCACTTCTCTCCTAAAAAAGAACTCTTTCACTTGGACTCCAGCAGCTGCTCAAGATTTTCAAACCTTGAAGATGGCCATGTGCACCACTCCAATCCTGGCCCTTCCTGATTTCACAAAGACCTTTTTCTTGGAATGTGATGCCTCGGGGAAAAGAATTGGTGATGTCCTTATGCAAGAGGATCGACCTTTGGCCTTTACCAGCAAGCAATTATCTGAAAGAAATCCGGGCAAATCAATCTATGAAAAGGAAATGTTGTCTATTTTTCATGTCATTGATCTGTGGTGCCCTTATATTTTGGGGCAATGTTTCCAAATTAAGATAGACAATCAAAGCCTCAAGTATTTTCTAGAACAACGCATTTCCTCCCTGGAGCAACAAAAATGGTTGACTAAGCTCTTTGGATATGATTATTGTAAGTTTTAAACCTGCGAAGTAAAGCAATGCATATATATTCTTAAGCAATACAGAAATTAATCAATGGCTCATACTATTGGGTATGGGTTTCGGGCCGACATATTTCTGGGACGACATATTTCCGGGACCACATGATATTAGGTGGTTTTCGGCACATGGTTTTTGCCGATGGTTTTCTATTTCCGGTTAAGGAATTAGGGTTTTGGACTAATCCAGGTCATTGGGTTAGGGTTTTGGATGCCGCTAGCTCCTATATGTATATTGTATTGTAAACAATGTAACAAAAAAAAAATGTATCAATATAATATATGCTGGTTTTCCCGGTTTGGGTTTCCAGGTGAAAAATCTCTGTGTAATGTTTGTATTTGCCATTGTATCTTTTCTGTTCTTTTCTAAATATCAGTTTGCAGTAGATATTGTACAAGGTTAGA
>ML780946.1:365612-379914 GCA_009831015.1 Picea engelmannii | reverse complement strand
CTCACACATCGACGAAAAGAGTGCAAACATCAGGAAATAAATTAGTCATCATGGTGGTTATTGATCGCCTTTCTAAGTATGCTCATTTCTGTGCTCTTCAACACCCATTTACAACATCCACGGTGGCTCAAATTTTCATGGATTAGGTCTTCAAGTTTCATGGCATGACACATTCTATTGTTTCTGATCACGACCCAACTTTCACAAGCAATTTTTGGCAAGAACTGTACAAGCTACAAGGCACCCAATTGCATCTCGGCACAGCTTATCATCCCCAAACTGATGGTCAAACAGAAGTTGTCAACAAGTGTTTGGAAACATATTTGAGGTGTTTTGCCTCGGAAAAGAAAAAGCAGTGGGCTCAATGGTTACCCCTAGTTGAATGGTGGTACAACACTTCATACCATACATCTACACGCATGATTCCTTTTGAAGTGGTATATGGACAAAATCCACCTTCAGTTATCTCATACTTACCTGGTGTCTCAAAGGTCCATGTGGTTGACCAAACACTTGTAGTTTGAGAGGCTATTCTATGTACCCTCAAAGAGAATTTGGTCATGGAATAGACTCGCATGAAGCAACAAGCAAATCAAGGTCACTCTGAACATCAATTTGTAGAAGGGGATCAGTTGTTTCTTTGACTGCAACCTTACAAGCAAACTTCTCTCAAGGTCAAGCATTGTCAGGAGCTAGCGCCCAAATTTTATGGTCCTTATACCATTTTCAAGATTGTGGGACAAGTGGCCTATCAGTTAGCTTTGCCTATTCATTCAAAGCTACATCATGTTTTTCATGTTTCATGCTTAATGAAGGTGATTGGAACTAAGTGCCAAATTCAAACCAACCTTCCTAAGTTAGCCGAAGAAGGATCCATTTGGATACATCCACAAGAATTTTTGGACCAATGTGAGCATCACCTGCATCATAGAACCATCAAGGAGGTGTTATTCCAGTGGAAAGATACAACTCCAACAGATGCCACTTGGGAACCAACTACCATTCTGCAGTAATTTCCACATCTCAAGCCTTAAGAACAAGGTTGTTTTTAAGGGGGATGACATGTTAGGGTCCTAACCTGCACATAGGTAGAACAATATATTCGGATGTAATAAAGGTCAATATTAATAAGGCCTTGTAATAAAATAGAATAAGTCAAATGTAAGAAGACCTAATAGAATCTTCCACTTTTAGAGGGATCTTCCTCTAGATGCTTCTTTTGATAGACATATTTAGTATAAATAGGAGTTGAGGGTATGAGAACCCTAGCTGGAATATTATTGTAATAGAGATCTTCTCAGCTGGAGGTTTCCCCCTCAAAGAGGCCCGTGAATATTTATTTCAGAATCAAAGTGTTATTTCTGTTGTTATTCTTATATCATTTCAGTGCTATTGTGGTGATTGTTCTGGTTATATTGTTGTTATTATACCATTTCTAGAATTTTATTTTTGTTCTGCATACTTTTTATATCTGGTATATTACAAGGAGGGTCTGGTAGAGGATATCACTTGTCAGCTAGGCCTTGATGTAGAAAGAAGACAGATGGAGGTGGGGTCCTCAAGTCAACAGACAAAATGAAAGGGAAAATATCCTCTAGCGCGGTCTCCACGCAGGCAGCCTAACACAAAAAAATTTCTCCCGCACATTCCAAAAGGAGTGCAAACCACGCCAATACTACTAGGTTGCATGGAGAAACTAAGGTACTCAGACCATGATGTGGACAATGAAGGAAAAATCCCTGAATTTTTGCGGCAGGTCTACTTAGACATCATAGGGGTAGGACCCTTTGGAGACCACGTCCTACAACCAAAACCATGGGCAGATGGCCTATAAAACATAGGTATCCTCAACCTGTTGGAGATTCCCCACTTTGGAATGGGAAAAGAGGTGAACAAATGCATCAAGAAGTTGATAGTGGTCGTCCATGGAGGATTCCTCTGGATGGAACAACCCATCTCCATTTACGTAGAGATAATCATAGAAATCAGAGGACTTTTGTCAATGGGTGAGAACCCTGCATAGTACCTGGATGAAAAAACCAACGACAAGGCACTGGCTAAAGAAATGAAGAGAACATATGGGATAGAGAGGGGCTCACACGACATAATTTTCAAAATGATTAGCGATGCCATGACACATATGGCCACTAAAATCATGGTTTGTAAAATGCTGTGAAAATGTCGTAAGGAATAATTCCTTTTTAGGTTTGTCGCAACTGCAGAGCTGTGTGAGAATGGAACGTCGCTCAGCTGGGCCCCTTACCTTCTCAACTTATTCATGGATGACTACAAAGATGCACAGGACCTCGACACATAGTTCCACTATTCCTGGATACTCATGTTGATCGCGTTGATGGGGTGGAGAGAACCCCCATATTCATACTTCTATAGCCAGATAGTTCGGTGTCGCACAGCATGATACAGGTCGTTGGGGAGAAACTCTAAACTCAAGCATAGAATCACAAACACGAGTACCTTTTCCAAGTAATTTACAGAAATACAGGAGAGAATAGCCAATAATTGACGAATTACCACAGAGGTGGTCGCGTAGTTCAAGGACATCGCTAACTTCAAGGAATCCAGGCACAACATGTGGATCCAAGCACGCAGGGATCCAGTAAAGGAGTGGATTCAACTGAGATATTTCTTCACGGAGAAAGACATAGAAATTTCCATGAGAGATTGGCCCGACAAATGTAATATCCCTGTCTTACATCAAGAATTACCTAATGGAATGGAGGTGTACACAGGGAAAACCAAGACACATGTAGGAGACAAAGTTGTGCCCAAAAGGATGAAACCAATACAGAAGCTGACGCAACAAAAGAAGGGGGGAGCACCAAAGAAGGATGCACATGCAAGAAAGAAAGATGTTGCCTCACAACAAAAAGAATAAGGAGCGAGGGCTACGGGAACACATGGAACCCCTTCAGTGTCTACTCCCCAAGAACTAGGGCCACCTAAGTAGCCAATTTCATAGACAGGAGGAATTCACAAGAAGGTAAAGGTGCATAAAGAGCCTCCTGAGTACACAATCAAAAAGGACGATCTTGACCTCATGGCTGAGAAGGTGCAAGACCACGTCGTAGAAGACTTGGAAGAATAAAAGTACCAAATGGAGCAGACACAAGATGACGTAGATGGCATAAGATAGGTCCTCGAGCAAATCAGGACTGTGAAAAGGTATGAAAGGGGAACAAAATCTGTCCCTGAGGGAGAAACATCAGTGGAGACAAGGACTATGCCACAAAAAGATCACATTATTCACAAAACTGCGCAGGCTAGTCGAACATTCAGAGTAACCAATGACATGTTGCAGTTGGATGAAACTGTAGCACAGACACCACTGAAATATTTGGCACAAGTTGACATGGTATTAGCTAAGATACCAACAAAGGCATTGTATAGACTCCAAGTCAGCATCACGCACAAGGACAGATGCAATAGAACTGCAAGAAACTAAAAGTGACAAGGAATCACTGGAGCTCATGGTCTAACAAGTAAAGTTCCATACCAAATAAGATAAAGAGCACACAGATAAAATTGAAAATGGGGTGACAAGAGCCTACAACCACCTTTTGAACAACACGCAGGCCGAGAGCCCAATTACAGAGGAAAAAATCAATCAGATTTCTCAAACCATCCACCACTATAGGAAACAAATTAAGGAAATGAAGGAAAAGTTGACTCTAATGAATCCACCTAAGGTTAGGGATCAGAGGAAAGAAGAAGTTTCACTCCAACTAGAAGAGTTGGAGAAACAAGTTAACACAGTGGCAGAACTATTTGATAGAATAGTGTGGCTTTGGAAATCGCTAGAGGAATATTAACAGGTCCAGTAGTGGGATGAGGAGGAAGAGAGGATAAATACTGAAATCCATGACCTTAAGTAGAGGCATAAGAAAATGGGCATCATAGAGCGTTTAAAAGGAACACAAGAGATGAAGAGATTGCAGGCTGAACTAAAGAGGGTGTAGGTGAAAAAATAAGAGAGACAGACATAGATGAAACCCCTCCAAGAGAGAGAAACACAAATGATCGCGCAGATGGAAGCAGAGAAGAAGAATATGGCATAGACATAGGAAAAATGCACAGCCATAGTTTAGGAGGAAGTCACAATGTATAACTTAGAAGCACTTACAAAAAAGGCTATGCAGGTCCAAACACGAGGGAGGGGACTTGTAGACAAGTTCCATAGTCTAGCAGAGGCTGTCTAGGGAGCTCATAGTTCCTAGGTGGCTCGGGATGAGGAAAATGTTAGTGTTGGGGGCATGTTGGGTGCATGCCCATTTTGGAATAAAGACTACTTTTGGAGAATACATCACAAGGAAGGAAAAGACAACTGGCAGGAAAAGCAGCACATGCAAGGTAAACAGACATGTAGAGGAGAAAAGCATGTGAGGAACACATGCAAGAATACCTAACCATGCTAGGGTTAGAATTTTGGTAAGAATATGTAATGGTTGGTGAGCTAAAAACATGTATAAATAGGTACCTAGGAGGTCTAGGTCGGGGCTCTTGGTTGGTTGTTCTCAATTGGTTATTCCATTGTTGGTCATTGTTAATATGTTGTTTGAATATTGAATGTATGTAAAATTCGATCCCATTTTGTAAGTTGTTGAGCTAAGGAGAGGGAATAAGGTAGATCGTGAGGGTTAGATCACATTTTGAGGATCCTAGTGTGATCTAGTGTGCCTCATTGTATATCTCGACTTGTTTTGATGGAGAGTTGTAATGCGTAAGGTGTTGTAGTTTTGGGAAGCATAATAATAAAAGAGTAGAGTAGCCAAATCTTTGTGGACATATGCCAGGAGGGGTGAACCACAATAGATCATGTGTTATGTGATTGAATGTTGTGTATCTCCTTTGTTGTTAATGATTATATGTTAGACAAATGTATGAATGACTTAGTTAGATCTGTTATTTTACATGCATGAGTAAGAATGACAGATTAATCAAGATAAGATGAATGTTAGATTAAACAAATGAATATAAAAAATTTGAATCCTAGATCCCCACTCATTCCCAGGTTGCAAGCACCTAAGTGTTGCATCCACCCATAAGAAATATCTCGGGTGAGACTGCGGAGTGCATTATGTGTGTTGTGTTGCCTTCCAGTTTACCAGGAGGGTTGATAGTTTTAAGGGGTTTTGTTGGAAACCATAGTAAACCTGAACTTGGGTCATCCCAATAATGGTAGCAAGGACAAAGTCTAACCAACACCATGGAAGACTATTTTGGTGTACTCCATTGATATTTGAATAAATCACATTTTCAATGCATGATTGGATTCTTGAATGTCAGTACACATTTTGACAATTTTTTCTTTGTCACTCCTTCCATTTACAATTATCCACAATGTTTTTGTTACATTCTTCTCGATTTGCATTGTATCAAACAAATGAACTATTTGCAGGTTCTCATAGTAGGGAAACCTATTGAAATGTACATGGTAAATTTTCATTCCTCGTGGAATCCCATTAATGCCTTGATGACATTTATGGAAAATAATTAATGATATTACAACAATAATTGTTAGATACGATATACAAAATTCGATACAAATTAAAATTGTAAAAAACTAATATATATGTAGACACATATATTAAATGCTTACCTTGATAGTTTAACTATTATATTCCAACTTCTATAGGCGAGGTGTCATTCTTCGTGGTTTTATTCCAGTGTCTTATTTCAAATTGAAAATATGTTTTTTTGTAGTTCGATACCTATGTTTCTTAGGGAGGAAGTTATTATACTCATCAAATACCTCCTTTCATAGTCTTCTTGAACGACGCAATTTCATCCTAGGACCACAAAATGGACATGCAAATTTACCCTTTGTTTGAAGACTTGCAAGATTATATGGATTAATGTCAGTATTATTTATATAATGAGGAATTGATATTTTAGAATCATGCATCATATTTTCATAAAATTATATACTATTAAAATTCATTAGTATGTTACATACCAAAAAAATGTGTTATCTTTAGGGCATCATGAATTGTCCATGTAAGTATTCCATGGAATTAGAATTTCTTTTTCCCTATTGTTCTAGAGATGTTCTACATAGTGATGCCAAACCATAACTTTAGTATCTTGTCGACAAGAGGCTAAATATATACATTCATATCTTTCACTTTGTACTTGCCTAATTGGGTGAAAGTAGACATAATTACTACCTTGTATATAAATAAGAAATTATGCAATGAATAAGAAAAACAAAATACAACGTTCAAACCAATTTTGTAAACAAATACCTAGAAAAAACATTTCCAACATTGTGTTCTCCCTCTTTATCGAAATCCAAGGAGGAATTTTATTGTTTATAACAAAAATAGGCCACACTGAGTAAATAGACCTGATCTCACCAAATGGATTGACACTGTGATCTTCCAATGAAAGCCTAACATTACGAGGTTCTTCTTAAAAAATTAGTTGTCTTTCTTTGATGTTCCTAAATACAGAACCATCTGTAGAAATTTGAAGAACACCATATTCTCTTTTGTGTTGTACATGGTAATCCATAAACTATGCAATGATATAGCACCTAAAAAATCGTTGCAAACATGGAATTATTGGAATATGACAAAGAACCTTGTGAGGCACCTTTTTTATTACTTTATCAGTTTGATATCTACTGATTTAACATTGTGGGCATTTCATTTCTGATGCATATTGTCCATAATATATAATATGATCATTCGGACATGCATTAATAACCTGATACTCCATTCCAATATATTCCATAATGGCACACATCTCTCGGTATGTGCAAGGTAAATTATTTGACAACGATAAGAAAAATTCACTTAATAATATACAACATAAAAAAATCTAGTTAATGTAAATAATAGTAATAAAAAATATTGCATTGTTGGCACAGGGGCAAACCCAGGGTTCAACGCTACAACAACACACCAACAAAACCCTAACTACTGGCCCTTTCGGCAACACCTGCGAGGTAGATGAAGTCTCACCTGAGGTAGAGGCAAGGGTGGTTGCAGGAATCAGATGTCTGCAACCTTAGTTGGGACACACATATGTGATTCTAACACTCAACAAAGAACTCAACAGTTAACATTCATCAATATCCAATCTCAGTTACAACACAGTTAAACCTTAATTACAGAGGATCATAGTATTCATTCAGATCTAGCATCTAGCAGCACTTAGCACAACGGGATAGATCAGATCTAGAAGATTCAAGCACTAAGCACGACTATATAAGTCAGATCTAACATCCATCCATGAATCACTAAGCATCAATAGATCATTCATCTATATTAAATCACTAGGAATATTAACATATAAACACATCAACACATCGCACAAAGTAGAGAAACACAACATGTACGTGGTTCACCCCCACCCTGGGGCTACGTCCACCAACTCTTCTCTTTTTTATTAGATTCTTCAATCAGTTACATGAACAGAGCCTCGAAAACCATACTCCACAGAGGACAACAAATATGCGTAGCTCGCTAGATCCTCCTTCCCCAAGTATATCTAAGCACACAGCCTTCCTCAGTTTCCTGCAAGGACTTGCACTTAACTCTGCAAGTCTCACACAGTATGCACAAAGTGCTTACAACTCTTGATCACACAAATCCAACTCTATCACGTATCCATTCATATCTCTATATATATGCTCACTACATCACCTTAGCATCTATTTATACATACAAAACAGGCCTAAGCATGGGTAAACCCATGGGCCGACATTCCCATACCCGTTACATAATCCCAAATCCCAAAAAGGGCCCTAAAAGGGGCTAAGATCTTGTGATCTATGCTTCATATTGTGCTCCACCTTTGATATCCTGTCAAAGTCCTAAAATAGGTCAAACATGACCAAGAATCCTCAAAAATTGGTCAAGGGCCAATAGGCCCCCAACACTCACCTATGACTCGTCCCGAGTCACTCTGATCAGACTAGTTCTGCTTCAAAATCCTCGAGCTTGGCTCGAGCTGCTTTGACTTGTTGTTGTTCCATGACCTCTTGTTGAACGAACTCTTGTATGACTTCTTCATTGACAGGTCCCTCTAGGCATTGTTCAATTACAGTGATGACTTGATCTAGTTCCTCTCCTTGGCCTTCAATATCTGTGAATAGTTGGTAAGCCTTATCCTATATAGGTTGGAGTCTCTGAGTTACTTCCATAACTTTTCTTTGAATAATGTGGACATGTTTCTTGGTAGTGCATTGCTCCTAGGATCGCTTCATTCTTTCCATAGCTGACAGGGGATTCAACTGCGCCTGTATCATTTCTACTTGATACTTCACCTCTTACAGCTACGACTCCAGTGCCTTCAATTCTAGGTTCTCAGTGAGTTGCTCGTAGGTCTAGGCACTGCGGTCAGTGAGTTTCTTACATTCCATGGTAAGGAATCTTATTCTCTCAACTGTGCTTTGAGAAGTTGCTTCTCTTTGGTCCCTCACATCCTGTGAGGTGTTGGGCACTATGCAGAGCTCTAAGTCTTCTATTCGTTGTTGTATTTGTTGGATAACTTCCACAAGTTGCTCTACTTGATGGGTAACTCGTTCTTTTGCTTGTATCTCTAATCCTGTCATAGAGCGGAGTGCTCTATTAATTGCTTCCTTCACTTTGAGTTTCTTTGTGAGCAACTGTTCTCTTTATTATTGCATTTTTACTTTCTCTTCTTCAAAATTTACCTAGAGAGAAACCTTCTCTTGCTCTGCAACTCTACGTTGTTCTACGATTATGCCTTGCACTTTCTTCAAGGTATGGGTGGCTTTCTATGTTTCTTCTTGAGCATGATGAAAGCGAGCTTCAAACTCATCAGCTAGTCAGTGGATTTGGGTTGGCTCATCTCCCAACTCTGTTTTTCCTGATGGTAGAGGCACAGTGGAGACTGTGCGGTTGGACTTAAGGGCTTGTTTTACCCCTCAGAGTTCAACCTAAATTCTATCATACATTTCCTCCTTCTTATCTTCTTGCTTCTCCACGATTTCCAACAAAGCATCATTGAGAGATTCTATGATGAATTCAAAATCATCGACAGTAAGCATAGTCTTCATCTTGGTCACGGTGGCTTTAGATTTCTTCCAGGAAGAAGGTTTCAGGGGAGAAACCTTCCTCTTCTTCAGGGGATCAACCTTGTCTCTAAACGGTGTTACTTCACCTGGCTTCTGTTTAGCTCCTTTTCCATTTAGTTCTTCTACTTCATAATCACCCCCTCGGTCAGGTGATACTGAAGTAGTATTTCCTGAGGCACTGCTTAATTCTTGGACCTCTTCGATCTTCTTCATTCTATTGGGCTCGGGTGTATCATGTTCTTTATGCATGGTCTCTGGGCTATTAGGGTCAGACATCTCTACGGGGTCTGAGGGAAGAAAGAGGTCTATGGACAAGTCCTTAGTGAGCTCATCTAGGTCTTCTTCCATGAGCTTGTCGTACAACTGAAGATGCTCCTTATGTTCATCGACTCACATTGTAATGTATATGAAGTTTCGATCTGCACATAACTTCATCAGTGGTCAGAACCTTTGTAGGGTGTTCGGGTTCATGCACGATTTAGCTTCGTTGGATCTCTTTAGCTAAAGGTAATATGTATGAAAAACAACGTTCAAATACCATTGTTTGTTCATATCACTCGAGTACCAAAGGGTAGTGAACTTCGCAGTAAGCGGTTCGAATGGTTCAATATCTGGGAAGGTCGCACCTTCCAGCATCTCCTAGGTAAACAAGGTGATGGGGATCATGATCCAACTAAAGTGAAACTCATATCCCTGATCCTATGCTTCATGGCAGTCTAGCTCCAACTTATTAACTAGGTACTTCACCCAATTCATCTGCAGGCCTTCCACGCACCTCCCTGAGAGGTCAACGACAAAGCCTATGACCTGCGTAGATATGTTCTTCCTTACTAAATTTTTGGCTATTAGCTGGCAGGATAGGTGCACTACGCCATTCTGGATGGAGGATACATTGTAGCCTCACATTCCCTTTTCAACATCATCGTATGTATCCTTGATCTTTTGTGCTAGCACATGATATATGGCTTTTCCTGGATAGAACTCCACTGGGTCGGATCCTTGCATACTTAATCTCGTGATCCTATGGATCAATGTCGTATTGACTATAATAAAATGATCTAGCCATAAGTAACCTCCATGGTAACATGAAAGAAATAGCTTGACACAGACGTTCACTTCCTGGTGCCTTCAAAAGTGTGGGATCTTTATGACATTTAACAGAGTGGACTGTGCAAGGTTCATCGTCCATGGTTGGGGGATTATCTTTGAGTTCTTCCCCTTTGTCCTGGTTAGGTATTTGTACGGGGCAAACATGCTATAGTTATTTCGATCTCTGAGGTTCAAGTCACTGAAATTCAACGCTGTGATCTTGTCCTGTTGCATGCAAACTGTGTGTATCCCCTTCGGGAGGTACGCAGTAATCATGGAGTACTTGAAATATCTTATCACGCTATCTTGACTCACCGCGTCAGCTAGAGGCAGGATGTAATCGGGAAATATGGATGGGATCAGCTTCACATTGGCTAGGTCATCTTTGTGTTTGGTTCTCTTTTCCACTGATGGTCGGGATGATAAGGCTTTGTGAGTAGTCGATGGAGACAATTTCACTCCCCTCGTCGATGATGCTTAAATACCTGCATACATTTATGTTTCAGACATTACTCTTTCAATCATTAGGTCAATGAGAACTTCTTTGACAATTTTCTCTGTAGCACTAAGCTCGTCCAACATGCACGCTCATGGTTGAATATCTCGAGTTTGAAGGGTAACTGCTCTATGCAATGGAAAGGATGGTGATAGCGTGATGATCACTTGTGCAAAATCAACTAGTTGGCGAGCTCAGATTATCGGTTAGTGAAAGTGTTCTCGTTGTGTGGAAGGGCAGGATAAATAGATAACTTGGCAATGAATCTCTTACAATGGGTGAGAATTCTTCATTAACTCATTTCTATCTGTTATGGTGCGGTCCCAATGGTCTGGTGGTGAACTTTCTGATCATAAATTCCTTTCTACCCATTCGGGACACCGGTTTAATGGTTATACTATCCCTAACAGCTATATTTCTTCGCCATGGCGAAGTGCCATGTCACGTAGTTCTGATATCCCAATGAAGTTCCAATTGTGAAAATTTTCCTTCTGCGAAGGTCCCTCTAGAACCTTCTGTAACTTTTCAATCTTAGCTCTCTTCTTACTTAGTTTTCTATCCTTCTTTCCAGTGAGCTTCGTCTTAGTATTCCTTTTTCCATTTTGATTCTTATCTTATTTTGGCAGAGTAACTTCACGCTGGTGAGATTCTTTCAGGGGCAATACTTCATCTGTATCTGGAATAGGCACTTCATTCTTCTATGGGTCTTCTATTGTTATTCCTACTTCGACATCCAAGTCTCTAGTTTTAAATAGCTTTGCTCAGTTCTCCTGTTCTTCAATCAAGTGTGATATCCTCCTAGTCATGAAATATTTTAACTCTTGCTTCTTTTGCGCTAAGATTTCTTCTTCTTTTCTTCTGGCCTGATCTCCTTCAATCCAAGGTTTTCCTAGTAACATAGCAAATGGATCGTTGTTTTCAATAAATTTGACAACTTCAAATTATTCCTTTGTCGAAGTTTCATTGGAATTCATAGATGTATGGGTAAGTCTTCCATATAGGGTTATCAGATTTCCTCTGAATAATCCTATTCCTCCCAATGAAGGAATCATAGCAGGCTTTCCTAGAATTTCCCAAGTTCTTTTTTTCATGATATTCACTTGTGTTTTCTCATCCAAAACACAATCAATTTCGAATTCTCCTATTCTTACTTCAATGCACTCTTTTTCTTTGAAGATCTCTGATAGTATGATATGTCGGTGGTCATTCAGGATTTCTTTCATCTTTAGAAATATGTTTTTGATTCTTTCTGGGGTTCTACCATAATCTCAGTTGCTTGATCTTTCTCATGGTATTCTTGTCTCATATTCATGCTTTCAACCTTAGCAATCATTCTAGGGAAATCCAAAACTTCATGGTCCATAGCTTTGCAACATAGGCAACTAGGTCGTCTACCAGGGAATTCTTTAGCCATATGTCCCAATTTTCTGCAACTGTAACAAAGGGTTAATCATCTCTTTCTCTTAAATGATCGCCAGCCTTTCCTATACTACACACTAGGATCATAGTAGCTAACCTGCAAAAAATTATTTCTAGGATCCTGCATCCATTTGTTAGTCCAAAAATTATTTCTATGCATAGGTATAACATATCTTTCACTATTCTTATCAGATCTACTCATACCAAATCTTATTTCATCTATCAGTGCCCTAGTTTTCAAGCTAGGACAAATCTTATCAAACATACCTAGATCCATACTTTAGAAACAAAAATTTCCACTAATATTATCTTCATCAGAGCACAAAGCTTCTAGATCTAAGACTTTTTACTATTCTTACCTCTGTCATAGCAGAGAGCTTGTAGATCTTACCTCTTTTCTTCAGATTGAGCTTCTTTTCTTAGCACAGAGATTCACAGATCGAGTCGAATACTGTGCTCTAGAGTGACAGATCTACGCACATAGCTTTCACAATTTTAGGTCAGATCTTCACACAAAGATTCTTTTCCCCATTTCCCAGCAATCATAGTTCCAAGTCCTGGAAATGGAACCATTTGTTGGCATAGGGGCAGACCCATGGTTCAATGCTAAAACAATGTACCAAAAAACCCTAACTACTGGCCCTTTCGACAACACCTGCGAGGAAGATGAAGTCTCACCCGAGGTAGAGGTAGGGGTGGTTGTAGGACTCATATGTCGGAAACCTTAGCTGGGACACAGATATGTGATTATAACACTCAATAGAGCACTCAATAGTTAACATTCATCAATATTCAATCTCATTTACAGTGCACTTAAACCTTAATTACAAAGGATCGCAATATTCATTCATATCTAGCATCTAGCAACACTTAGCACGACGGAATAGATCAGATATAGCAGATTCAAGCACTAAGCATAGTTATATAAGTCAGATCTAACATCCATCCATTAAGCACTAAGAATCAACAGATCATTCATCTATATTAAAGCACTAATCATATTAACATATAAACACAACAACACATCGTACAAAGAAGAGAAACACAACATGTACGTGTTTCACCCCCATCGTGGGGCTATGTCCACCAACTTTTATCTTCTTTATTAGCTTCTTCAATCAGTTACATGCATAGAGCCTAAAAAACCCTAGTCCGTAGAGGACAGGAGATCTGCGCAGCTCGCTACATCCTCCTTCCCCAAGTAGATCTAAGCACACAACCTTCCTCAGTTTCCTGCAATGACTTGCACTTAGCTCTACAAGTCTCACACAGTATTCACAAAGCGCTTACAACTCTTGATCACACATATCCAACTCTAGCACTTATCCATTCATATATTTATATCTATTCTCTCTACATCGCCCTAGAATCTATTTATACATACAAAATAGGCCTAAGGATGGGTAAACCCATGGTCCGACATTCCCATACCCATTACATAATCCCAAATCCCAAAAAGGGGCCGAGATCCCACGATATCCTCTTCATCCTACGCTCTGCCTTCGACATCCTATCAAAGTCCCAAAATAGGTGAAACATGACCAAGAATCCTCAAAATTTGATCAAGGGCCAACATGCATCCTTAATTTACAAATTAATTGACACTAAAAATAGAGGAAAATAAAGTTGACATTTACGTATAATATCTGATGAATTATACTGTGTACCATAGGATATGTGTGAGACAAGTGTTTAACAAACCATTCAATACCTTCAAGTTCACCAACAAAATTATAACATAGAGAATATTTGTTCTTGAGCCTTCATAAATGGGTTGTTCTTCCCTCTCAGGTGGAGGTACATCATAAAGATTTTATGGACCCATCTATTTGTCCCATTATCTGACTCAAAAATATTATTGGTGTAATATTCTTCCATAGGATTGACTTGATCTTCAATATCCATACCTGATGCAGGAGCATAGGCTCATGAAAATGAAGTCACCCATGACTTCATCAAAGTTGAGTGAATCAAAGGAGACCTAGGGTCTCACACTTGTGTAAATTGTTATTTTGGATAATGGACAAAGATTCTAGATCCTTTCCACTTGTAAAATATAAAGATAGGTTTTGTTAATGGTTAGTGAGTCATTGATGACTCGTAGGGGTCAGTTGAGTTTATGAAGGACTCTGCTCCTTCATCATAGGATCTGGAAACATAAATCCATTGTAAATAAATACAGTCTTTAGTATTTTGAATAGGGAGCTGAACCTAGTTTAATCCAGTTTATTCTA
>ML780946.1:345724-360523 GCA_009831015.1 Picea engelmannii | reverse complement strand
ATGGGAGCGGAAATCCAAAGGAAGGTACAATTTGTACTGTTTGTGATTTTCCGTTGGGAGCTTATGGTTGCGTTGAATGGTCATATGGCGCTTAACATTATATGCTAAGTCTTTTCCGTTGGGTGCTAAAGGGAAAAGAAAAGGGTTTAATCCGCTAAACAAAAAGGAGATCTGCCAAAATAAAATAGAATTGCTAAATGTAGTGACAGTTAGCTAAATTTAGCCCTGTCGAAGAATGATGAAGACCATATGTAAGAAAGATTCCAGTACAGAAAATTGTGGAATTGAAGATATGCTTCGACGTAGCAGGTGGTGCCTGCATTAATACCATATTCCATATCTTGTACAATAGTATTTCTACTACTACTTGGCAGATATTTATCCAATGACAAACACCTAGGAGGATTTATCTTTACAATTACAAACAATCAATAACATTAGTGTATAAAACAAATATTAAAACAAAATAAAATTTTATAAATATAATCAATACAAAGACATATATAATGAATAACTTACCATGGGACGTAATGTATGCCCCCCTTCACAATTCCCATGCGTAAAACAATGTCTTTCAACTGTTTTTCTTACAATTCTTATTCTTTTCAAGCCCCTACATTGATTTCAAGGGAAATAACATTTCTCATCAGTATCGACCTGTGCCTCCCATGTATCCCTTAACCTAGCAATCATCCTTTGACTCTCTTCAGGTGTCAGCATTGGGATTCTCTATATTTACAAAAAAATCCACTAAAGTAATATAAGTGCATTAATATACAAATTATATATGCTTGCGGTACAAATGTCATCGAATTATATTGACCACATATGTACTATAGAATTAATCCATTTTCACCATAGATTTTTTAAAGTCTTATAACAGTAATCAATAATTAAACAACAAATCAAAACCATACATTTTTACCACATAAGTTCCAAAGCTTGACTATAAGAAAGTAATAAAATAAGATAATAAAAGAGAACTACACTAAGACAAATTGTATAGTAATTAAATGGAATTGAGTAGACACGTTCATACCTATTTCCTAGGGAAATATTTGTGTCCCCAAATGAAAGAGGGTCTAAGGGTTAGGGATTCAATCTGGGTATTTTAAAAAAAGACAAAGTAATATTAAAAAATTGTAACCTTCAAAGTACAAAATCAGAGCTATCCAGATCAAGAATTGGATTTGAGGCAAGTAACAGATAGAAAAAATAATAATAAATCATGGAACGAACAATGAGCATAAAAATATTTATAACCGTTGTTAGAACTAAAAGTCACCCCTAGATTGCATCAGGGATGAGCCTGATACCCATCAGTTTGTATGTCATAGTAAATAGGTTTAAATATGGTCTAATGGATGCAGTCTCAGGACTGTATCGCTTTAACTCAGAAAAATAGGTTGGAGATGTGTAGATAAGTGAGGTCTTGATATAACTTAAGCCAGTAAGGTTGTATAGTGATGAGTAGGTAGAAGGATAGTGAGAAAGTATGAAGGTCTACTATGGACATCCGGTCTTCCAGCAACCTTTGGAGGAAAAGTCTCAGATACAATATCCTCTTGGACCTGAAAACTTCAAGAAACTAAAAAATGCTACAACTATAGACATAGTCAAACCTACACTATACTATAATCACAGCACCCGACTAGATCCTCCATGCCCAGGATTTTAGAGTTAGAAGCAAAATATAAGGAAAGGGGTTGGCTATACCATTAAACAAGAAGTCTCAAGGATCAGTTCATAACCAGAGAACTAGAGTCCTCATCAAAACATTACAATCGGGAGCTTAGCTCTACCATTGACACTAGTCAAAAGAAAAAAATGCCTACATATACTTAGAACTGGCTCTGTTGTTGGAGGCACGATCATGTCATGAGTTTAAGGCTTTGCGTTGATGATTTTCTCTGTTAGGCTGTGCATGCATACGTTGGTCAGACTGCCCATGTAGTCTTCTATTGGACGCGATCTCTGTTAGTTCAGACTGACAGCCTGCCTCTACGCTTTGTCCCTTTCTGGCCTTCTATTTATGGAAGGAGACAATGTCTCACCCACTTTACACATTTACATTAACTACTTCCTCGGGATCTAAGTGAGAAGATTAAATGCCCGCGCTTGGAGACGTGGCTGTCTTTTTTTCTCCTTCTGCACTTTGTTGGATGCGTACAGGGAAGGTTGGTCGGTGACCATGAAGGAGGAACGAGTGAGGCGAATGGTATAGCCCCTTGCAGAATATGACACATGTTTGGTGGTTAGGTGGAAGGACGTTTCAATGATGTGGCGGGGAAAGAGGATGTGGTGGTGAAGGGAGAGTGGGGACAACCATATAGGTGGAGATGACATGGGAGAAATATGGCGAGAGGTGAGAGGTAGAGGCAGAAAGAGGGATGTGACATGAGGCGGGGAGTGGAGTACACATGACAGGCAAGGATATGGTGAGGAGTGGCGCTGACACAATCGACAGAGAAGGGACGGGTAAGTAGAAGAAAAGTGTCAGCGAGAAGTGAGGACGGTAAGTAGAAGAGGTATGTGGTATATCGAAGGGGGGGTGGAGTGGTAAGATGATTTGAGTGGGGGGGGTCTGACATCACAAGGACGTGCCACAATAGTGGGGGGCCAACAATATAAAACCACCATATCGGACCACCCCCCCCCCTCACCCGTTAAAGGCAGAAAGGCTGGGGGGGGTCCGGTATGGCACCTTCACTGTAGATATGAGTGCACAGATCTCTGCTGCCCAGATCTACATGCTCCTTAGCATGATGCACCCAGGCATATAACTTAGGATAAGTGGGTTTTTAACCCGTTCTTGTCATTTTTAGCCAAAGGGGGGCCATTTCTTAGGAAAACACCCCTTTATGAACATATGTGATAACAACCGTCGCACCTACAACAAAATAGTAGAAAAAATTATTCGTCATTGATATTCCAATGAACGTTGACTATGTCAAAGTTGACCATTTCAATGAAATTAGTGACCGTTAAACTATTTTCAAATGGGTAGTTGGAATCCTCTAGATTCTTCGATAGATCGATGAACCATCCTCTTGGTTCATCGAAATATTGACAGATATAGTCATTTGTCAGAAGTACGACATTCATCGGGGCACCCAGAAAGAAAAAAAATATTAAAATTTTAATATTATGTCATAATTTGTGACGATATGATTGAATTTATCCTTATCGTCAGATTGTTTTATCGAATTTTGACCCCATATGTAGTAGTGGGGGGACCAAAGGGAGATAAATTTATGGGTATTAATTCAAACCCACATTTCTGAATTTATTATCATTTGGGGAAAACTTCTATTTTTTGGTTGAGTGTTTGAGAGCCCAATCATTGAATATTTGTCATAGGGTGGGTGTGAGAGTCACATCCCATAGTTATTGAAAAGCATGGGACTGAAGTACAATCAACATTGGGTAGAGTTATAAGTTGACTGTCTTAGGGAAAGAGAGGAAAATCATATGGGGAGGAACATACAATTTTTACATGAACAACAAGTAGAGAAGAGAAAAGGAGAGCTTCGGAGCTCAAACAACAAGGCCGAGGAAAATTATAGATCATGATAGAGTGAATTTGGAGTGTTTTGGAGAAATAAATTGAAGATCCAGGTTGTCAGGCCTGAAGAGTGAACTCTTCAGTGATTTTCACTGTATCATCAAGTGTTTGATGTTGTTTTGGTTGGTAGTTTTTCCTAACAATGAGTTCCCTTGAATTCCCAGCTGAGAGATTCCTATATACCTATGGTAGAGAGACCTTGATAAGAGAGTGGGACACACTATGGATTGAGAGTAGTGAAGGGATACATTCCTTGGGTTGGGCAGGTCAAGAGGAAGAGAGCTGGAGGAATTTTGAGATAGTTGTAGGAGAAAACCATTGGGTTGTGTGATATTGAGCCGTGAGGATACTATGAGAGGAACCCTTATTTTGTGGATTCATAGCCTCATATTGGGGGTGAATTTATATTGAGATTTGGAACAATGGGTCTGTGGTTGGATGAAACGTCATTTCCAAGCATCTGGTTTAACAAAGGTTTATAAAAGATAAGTGTGTATCTATATTTGTTGAGTTATTTATGAGTTTGTATTCGTGCATTTACTCCGTGAATGTGAATGGTTTTATATGTTATTATGGATGTTTTATTAGTTTCATTCATGCTTGTTTAGAATGTTGTAGTTGCATTTAATTATGGGTATTAAAATTTGGTTGTAACTGTGAATAAATCGTAGTTGGTAAGCTACATGAATTTGATTAGCAAAAGAAAAATTCATTTTTATGTTTATTTTTGCAAGTAATGTTCCTTGGTTAAGTTGGGGGATGTTACAGAATGGTATCAGAGCTCAAGGTTCAACACTGAACTTGTATGGGCTAGGAGCCACCATGAAATGAGAATATTCATTGTTTCATATCTTGTCCTATGACGAATTTGGGGGGGGGAAATGGTGAACAAAACTGAAATCCCCAAATTATGAGCATATTTTCAAGTTTTAGTGCTTCAGAACAGTTGAAGAAAGCAATTCGTGGCGTTGAGTTATAGGTTGCAGAGTTTATTTTGGCCTAGAAATTTGAAATCTTGTAAGTTTCAGGGTGGTCATGAAGTTTAGAAATCGACGAACCAGATTAATTCGATCTAAAGAATCGATGGTTGAGATTAAGTCGCAAGAGGATCAAAGCTAATCATTATTGAAAGGCCTTTGGGAAGAAGGTTTCAGAAAGACTTGAAGTTGGGAATGAGGTTGAGTATGAAGGGAGGATTCTGATGGTATGAGACAAATGAAAGAGGACTATTCATCGCATCGAGGGTCAATCCTATCCATTCATCGAGAATTAGGTTTTGGAAAAGTCCTAAAGTAGGGCACAAGTTTAAGTCCAAAGAAGAGAAGACTAGGGGAAGAAGCATGAAATAATGAGAGTAATCAAATCAATCAGGGTCATTATTATTTTTGATATCTCAAATATGTTCTTTCAGAGAAGTGTTTTTGGAAGACTCAAGGAAGGTTTCCAATAGGGAGTCCAACAATGTTTCGGACTATGATTTCAAATGGAGTCCGATAGTGTTTCAGACTACGAGTTTGGAGGGAGTCTGAAAGTGTTTTAGGATATGATTTGGAAGGGATTCCAACAGTATTTCATAATGTGAGTTTGGAGGGAATTTGACTGTGTTTTGGGCTATGACTTTGGAGGGAATTTGATAGTGCTTCGGACAACAATTTTCAGGGATTCACATAGCATAGAATTGAATTTTTCCGATGGGAAGGCTCTGAAGAAGAGTTTTAACAGTCCTGTGGAGGTCTAGCTACAACTTGGAAAGGCCCAGAAGATCAACGGTTGGGATTAATCCTTATTTTGAGATCAATGGTTTGTATCTAAAGATTGTTACAATAGTAAATTAGTGAAGTGTCCTACAAAAATCCATGTTTTGAAGGTCTTCATCTTGTAGGGCATTTTTTAGGGCCTAAACAACATTTTTAGAAAATAAATTTGAATGAAACTCTGTGTCCTTGAAGGACACGTAGTTATTCTTCTAAAATGATAGAGCTCGGGAAGAGATTTCTAGCAAGCTAAATTGTTCACCAAATAAATCTTGTATGAGGGAGTTACAACCAAAATAGTCAAGGGTAAAAATTTGGTACCATATTTCTTCTAGATGGGATAACTCCTAGCTCAGGAGTTGGTTTGGATCCCTGGAGAAATATATGGAAATCTTGTGGATTATAGAAGTTAGACATGTATCCAAATTTGAGTTTTGGGTATCATAAAATGTGTTGGTAGAGAAAGAGCACACTTGTAGCATGCAGGGTTGAAAAAGGGAAAATGGTCAAAACTTCTGAAGACCATGATTTTCTGCTCGGATATCAGAATTGGGAAGATAAATAGTCAATGGAAAGGTATTGAGGAGGAGAATCCATCTATTTCCCAAGAAATTAATTTGAGAAGAAAAAATTGCAGTCAACTCAAAAGAAGATGATTGGTGGAATTAGAGGGAATAAGCATATATGAATTATTTTCCAAATTTTGTATGTATTTATTTTCATCTAATAGAAATTGTTTTCATGCACATTTTCTATAGAATTAGAGGTTTAGAGAATAATTTTGTTTTTTATTTGAGAACCACAACAATGGAATATTCCCAAGGGTCCTATAGTCATGAGGAAGAATTCACAGGTTTGTATGTCAGCATGGGGAATGTTGATACTGAGTTCAATGGAAGAAGAGATATGCATGAGCCTATAAAAATAAGAAGCATGCATATATAAGTGTAGATATATAGGGATGATGTTGGCCCTTGGGTATGGAAGTAAGTGAATATTAAGGCAGAAAATATGGAATGTGAACTTCGTGGAAGACACAGTGACTGATACTTGGTTGAAGTGAGAAGAAGAGAAGAAAATATGGAGCAAAGCAAGAGAAAGAAATCCATTGGATGAGGAGATCGAGGATGATAGATCAGAAAGGAATATGGATCATGGAAAACTCATTAAGAAGAAAAATCCATCGTTGGATGCTTTGGAGCACCGCGCGAGGAGGAAGGAAAGACAGGTTGGTGAAGCCCTGAAAAACACAGGTCAAGTTGACCTAGGGTTTTGGTATCTAGGGTTTTGACACTTAGGTTTAAACCTAAGGATGTATAAGAGATATTGTAATGTATAAATAAAGGTCTAAAGAACCTAGGATGGGTGGGTGATAATTTGGTTGAGAGTTCATTGTATTGTGAGATTGAGTGATTACTACTCTGTGAGAGAGAAGTACTGGTGTGAGGGCCTTCTATATTGTAAGATCTTCAGTTGGGTGTGAAGATAAACCCTGCAGCTGGGTGCACAGGGAGGGGAGAGAGAGAAAGAGAGAGAGAGAGATTTGTAGGCTAAGAGCATAGATAAGAACTATATGCTTCCATCTTAATATATTATAAAGGATAGTTCTGTGGACGTATCCCTAGGGAGAGGGTGAACCACGTACATCTTTGTGTTGTGTATGATTGATGTTGTGTTCTCTTGTTTATGGATATAATGTTATTGAATTATTGTGTTAGATCTGACAGTTAGTTGTGCGAAGTAGATCTAAGCTGGCAATTGATATCTAGATGTTGTGTTGTTCTTGTATTGGATCCACTTTGTATTCCCTTGGTTGTAGACATATGTGTCCTGCAAACCCCCATAGCTACTTCGGGTGAGACTGCATCTGCCTCGCAGGTGTTTCTGAAAGGGCCAATAGTTAGGGCTTGTTGGTGTGCTCTTGGAGATGAACTCTGGGTCTACCCCTGTGCCAACAAATGGTTCTGTTGTCCAGACAGGAATATTCCCTAGGGAATGTCAAGGTGGTTTCCATCAAAAACAGAGATTCAAAAGTGGATAGAGGATCAAGAAAAGGACTTCGTTGAAGCCCAGAACAAGAACCTTAATATTAGTATAGAGGATTGGTTGGGAGTATATACATTTACTGATATACACGAGATTTTCTTTGGAGGAATTCATCAGGAGTTATACGAGTGGCTAGCTAGGTTAGCAGACACCCAATTTGACATCATATATAGAACACATGTGGTTTGGACATCATCGCTAATCAAGAAAATAAAGAGAGTTGATAACGTCGTGTCAAGAGAAGTAGATCACTAGTTTGATAGTACCATTGGAGGGTATATCACCGAGTTTTTTATTGACAGAGTAGATTCATATAGCCAAGTTGAGAGGTATTTCTTTAAGGGACCTAGAGGTAAATTTCTACACTTTTTGAAGTTGAAGATCAAGATGATATTGCATGAGAAGAACATCTTGAATATACAGTAGTTTGTCAGATTGGAAAAGGCTAATGTTAAAGAACTCAGACAGCGACAACGACACAAAGGCTGGACATATGTGCAGTGGGAGAGTGTTCAGAGAAGTCCCTCTTTCGAACCTGTTTAAGAAGAACTATGGGGACAAGGTCTTCTACAATGGAGAAGAGGCATATCTGACAGATGAAGAGCATTCATAATCCACTAGGGTAGAGTAAGAGAAAGCTGAAGGACCTCGCTGGGAAGAGCCAGAAACTTCAGGAACCACATCGACTATTGAAGTAAGTACTATTATCCCTCTTTTTGTTTCAGCAACATTAAGCAATTTGAGTAATCAGAGTCACCAAAGTGCTCTGAGCACTGTCTCTAATATTCCACCACATATTTAGTCAGGAAACCTAGGAAGATATATGGAAGATGAGATGAGGTTACTCACCTTTAGAGGAGAAGAATATGAAGATCTTGATCAACACTAGATCCTATGTGAAGCTATGTGGAGTATTAAAAATATCACCAATGAAGCTGTTAAATGAGATCATCTCAAAACTACCCTAAGAGATCACATACTGAGCTGGTACATGAAATTTGTCCAAGGAGTTGCACCTAAACCACTAAATGTCATTAAGACTGTGCTAATTGTTGAATTCAAGAAACCTAAGTCAGAGTCACAGTGCATTACAGAGATAAAAGAAATCAACCAGAGAATAGCTGAACTTGTGTGGGAGTTTGATCAAATATTTAAGACCTTGACATGCCATTTGAGTTTACAGATCCCAGATGAGTAGAACAAGGAATGGTTCATTGCTGCCCTCTTACCACACATCAGATTTCCTATGATGCAATAGAATATTGTTTCATAGGCTGAGGCGCTGGAGATCTCCATGAAGTTAGAATCATCCCCTATGGGAGAATCTAGCTAAGGTATGAGTCAAATCTTGAGTCAGCTGACTAGCTTATCTCTACAGGTTGAAGATATGAAGAAAGACAAGGGAAAAGATAAAAGAGAATACATATGGTGTATCATATCAAAATCAGAAGGCCATGACAAGGAACATTGTCCCTTATTTCATGAATACTTCCCCTCTAGAGCTCTGATCCCTTTGAAGCAAGTTACCCTACCCTGGTGTGAGGTATGTAGAAATCGACATCACCCTGGTGAATACTATTACATGAAAAAATATGTTCAGACACCCACAAATGTGTATTTCATGTTCTATATGTCAGTAGGACACAATGACAGGGATTGTAGGGCTTACGAACTCATGCATGAAAGGTCAAGGGATATATACAAAATTCAAGGATAATTACAGCAAGAAGGAAGCATTGCGCAATATAATTCCATAGGAAGAGGAAACTTCAACCCTCGTGGTGGATTCAGAGGAAGAGAAAGAGGAGGAGGTATGGGTCGAGTTCAAGGACAGATCATCTGTTGCAATTGCACATAGCCAGGACACTTAGCAAGGGACTGTCAGAACCCTTATACCACTTCCAGCGACTGCAGCTCATTCAAACATGTTATCGAAGATTGTCCTGTGCTTCTAGCCAAACTTCAAGAGAGACGAGGACATCAATAGAACTCGCAAGTGCAATTGATATATGATGAACCTCGTGGAGAGGACCCTAGATTCGTTGTTATCACTAGAGGAGGTTTTGTTACAGGAGAAGACAGAGTGACCCAAGGAAATACTATAGAAGAATCACGGGTCAGGAAAGCTGCAGAGAAGACACAAGTTTTTTATGCAAAGAAAGAAAAACAAATATTTGAGGAGGCAAGAAAAGAATTTGGGAGAGACCAAGGTTCTTCATCGAAGACACAACCAGAAGTAAGAGAATGTGGAATGACTCTGGCATTCGACTAGTCTTCTCTGCCAGGAGAAGGAAAAGAGGTAATCAGGCTCATGGAATTCTTATACACTTGTATTAAGTTGATTCAGGATGAAAGCATTGTACAAGAGATACAAAACTTAATAAGACGATACGAGTTAGGAAAGATAGATACCTTTTTGAATAGGGAAGTACACCAAGTATCTAAAAAGAGAAGGAAAAATAAGGAACTACACCTGAATTCTCAAATTGGAGAGTATGATATAGACTATGTATTCCCCGACTTAGGGTCGGAGGTCAATGTCATGACGAAGAAGAACTGGGCACTGATGGGAAAACCTAAGTTTATATGCTCCCCTATTAGGCTTAGGATGGATAATCAGCAAGCTGTAAGCCCCTTTGGAATATTGGAACATGTACTTTTGGACATCAATGGAGTAAGGACGTTTGTAGACTTCGAGGTGATTGAGATAGTTGATGATAGTTGTCCTTACCTTGCGCTGTTAGGAATTGATTCGGATTTCAATAATTCCACTATGGTTGATTTAAATAAAATAAGAATGGTGTTTGAAGGATATGGCCTTAGGTTCATTGCACCTTTGGATCCTGACGAAGGTCAGAGATACACAAAACCCATAAGGGAAGAAGACTGCACATATGAACTAGAAAACATATACAAATTAACAACCATGCAATAGGATTACATTAATCCTATGGCAGATGGGAACATAAGCTGGAGAAGTGACAATGCATGTTCATCAGATTCAGAAGAAGCATTGGATAACTGGAAGAAAAAAATGTACAAATTATCTACAAGGAGATGTGCTAGATTAAGCATAGAAGTTCGCAGGATTGACACAACAGTAAGTAACCTTCCCACCTTTGATGGTCTAAATCATTTAGAAGATTTCTTGTTGGAATTTGAAGAAATTGTACCAACACAACAAATATTTTTGGCAATGGATGAAGCCCTAAAAGAAACCCTAGCAATATGGTGGGGGACACACAAAAACAACATTATAGAATGGGTAGAATGCCTCACTTTGATGACAGTGCGGTTTTCAGAGCAAGTAGAAGGTTGCAAAGTTAGGTACATAGGTCGAAGTTGTCTGAAGGACCATGTGCGACATTGTGAGGAATCCTGGAGTAGCATTCCTCAAGAGAAGTGGGTGAACAAATTCATAAACACACTGGACACAACCCCTATCAATTGGTACCTACAAGCAGAACTGTGCCTCGTCACTGCAGATTGGGAAGGTATGACTCAGAACTTTGTAATTACCTTTTTGTTTGAAATCAAATATCCTACAGTGGATCAAGCATTACATATTTTAAGACAGAAAGTATTTGAGGAGGCACCTAGCCTCCCTTTGGAACAAGAAGAGGAATAATGGACTGCGCCTCTCCAGAAATTGCAAGGTTGTTACAATATCAATGTTGTCGAAGACGATGATCCTAGGAAGGTGAACATCATCAAAACATAAGGCCAAAGAGACATAGAAGGACTAGGATTTGAACTACCTTTCATTGGATAGCCGATCAAGATCAAGAAATTCAACATTGGAACAGAGAAAACACCAAAGCTTGCAAATGTTGGAGATTATTGGGATGTTGCCACTATTGACAAGATCACAGAGTTACTGCATGAATATCAGGACTTGTTTCCAACCAAATTCATTGATATGAAGGGAATTAAAGGGCCATGGGAGAGACGAGGATCCCTTTGAAACCAAATGCAAGGTCAGTCAAACAGAGACCCTACAAATTGAACACTAAATATAAGGAGAAAGTGAAGATTGAACTTGACAGAATGTTAGAAGCAGGAATCATAGAACCTGTTGAAGAGTTAGAGTGGATTATCCCTATGTTGGTACAAGACAAGAATATAGGAGAGATCAAGATATGTGTATATCTTAGGAAGATGAACGATGATTGTTTTCATGACCCATTCCCTACGTCATTCACTGACAAAGTGTTAGATAATGTAGGAGGACAGGAGGTATATTCTTTTACAGATGGATTTTTAGGATACCATTAGATCCATATTACCAAGGAATATCACCATAAGACCACATTTGCAACATAATGGGGATCCTACTAGTATACAATGATGTCGTTTGGATTGAAGAATGCCCCAGCCATATTTTCTAGGGTAGTGGTTGAAGTGTTCAAGGAGTTTTTACATAAAATTTTGGAAGCATATTTTGATGATTGGAGTATTTTTAGCTTATTACAAAATCATATTGAATATTTAAGACTAATGTTGAATAAGTGCAGGAAGTGTCAGATTTCCTTGAACCTGAATAAGTGCATATTATTTTCACCATTTAGAGTGTTGTTAGGTCATATTGTGTGTAAGCAGGGACTGCTGGTAGACCCATCTAAGATTTCCATTATAGTTGATATGCCCCCTCCTACTTCAGTCAGACATTTGGGCACTGCACTGGGACACACTAGATATTACAGGAAGTTCATTAAAGGATATGCACATATCAAAGCACCCATGGAGAATATTTTGAATAAATACTATCAGTTTAATTGGACAGAAGAATGCCAGCAGAGCTTCGACACACTGAAACAGAAAATGGTTACTACGCCTATTCTGGTATTCCCAAATTGGAGAAAGGAATTTCACGTGCATGTCAATGTATATTCTATTGCATTAGGAGTTGTGTTAGCACAACTGAGAGCTGGAGACATTGACCACCTGTTAGCCTTTGCTAGCAGGAATCTATCAGCATTTAAAATTAATTACACCACCACTGAGAGAGAAGGTTTAGCCATGGTGTATGTGTTGTAGAAGTTTCGCCACTACTTGTTGGGAGGACACTTTAAAATGTTTATTGATCACTCTGCGCTGAAATACCTAGTCAAAAAGCCAGTGTTGGGGGGGAGAATATGCAGATGGCTTCTTCTATTTCAGAAATATGATTTTGAGATCGTGGTTAAACCAGGAAGAATGAACAAAGGTCTTGACCACTTGTTGAGGTTAGAACATGGAGAAGATCCTACTAGTTTGGAGGATACACTGTCGGATGCACAGTTGCTGGCCATTAGAAATATTGATGATCACTTCACAGAGATAGTCCAGTTCCTATCAAAAGGAATGGCACCAAGTGAATATACAATCACTCAGAAGAAATAGTTGGTAGTGCGCGCTATAGACTTTCCACTTATAGCTGGACAGTTATACAATATGGGACCTGATGAGATATTAAGGAGGTGTGTTATGGAGGCAGAGCAACCATTGATCCTCGAAAAATCTCATGAAGGCATCGCAGGAGGACACTACACAGGAAAATCAACAGCGCAGAAGGTTCTTAGAGCCGGCCTTTGGTGGCCTACCTTACACAGAGATGATAAGGACTATTACAAAGCATGTGATGTATGTCAAATAGTTGGGAAAGCATCCAGAAGAGATGAAATGCCTTTATCATTGCAGCTGACCCTACAAGAATTTGAGAAATGGTCCATTGATTTCGTGGGACCTATAAACGCACCAGGGAAGCACACAGGAGCAAGGTACATAGTCACTGCGATAGAGTACTTGACCAGATGGGCTGAAGCATGAGCAGTTAAGGACTGTAGTGCAACTACAGTTGCATGTTTCATATTTGATGACATCATAACTAGGTTTGGATGCCCAAAGATCCTTATGAGAGATCAAGGCACACATTTCATCAATAAGACCATTGAAGCATTGATTGAGGAATTTGCAGTCCATTACTAGAAGAGCACACCCTACCACCCACAAGAGAATGGGACAGTTGAATCATTCAACAAGATTTTGGAGATAGCGCTGATGAATATTTTCAATGTGAACAGGAATGACTAGGATTTAAGAGTACCAGCAGTACTATGGACCTATAGAACCACTTGCAAGAAGCTAACAATGCATACCCCCTTTAAGTTGGTTTATGGTCTCAAAGCAGTTGTCCCGATGGAATATTTTGTCCCAATATTAAGAATCGTAGCCTTTATAGATATGGATGACACTGGCACTATTCAAGAGAGGCTCACATAGTTGGTTGAACTAGAAGAAGATAGATTTATTGTCGGATATCATCAATAGTTATAGAAGGAAAGAAAAAAATCCTACCATGATAGACACATCAAGAAGAAGGCATTTAAGCAAGGAAATTTTCTTCTGGTATATGACAGTAAGTTCATGAAGCATCCAGGAAAGTTCATAATGCATTGGCTTGGACCATATGATGTTGCCTATTATATAGAAGGAGGAGTTGCGTAGTTGAATACTTTGAATGGAGAATGGAAGGAAGGTTTGGTGAACGGGAGTCAGTTGAAATTGTATTATGACAACCCACTTCCTTGTATCTCTCATTAATAGTATATGGAATAGGTTCTAGGTACCAGGTGCAGTTGAAACTGGGTACCAAACACAGAAAATATAGTCTGCACAAGGAAGGGAGGGATAGAGAAGAAAGCACAGGCTGCTCCGCGTAGACTGAATTCAAATTAAATCAAAAGGATCAGATCTGAAGTGCCTCGAGATGAGTCACAAGTGAGTGTTGGGGGCCTATTGGCCCTTGGGTATGGAAGTAAGTGAAGATTAAGGCAGAAAAAGCATAATGTAAACTACACGGAAGACACAGTGACTGATACTGGGTTGAAGTGAGCAGAAGAGCAGAAAAGATGGAGAGAAGTAAGAGAAAGCAAATCGTTGGACGAGGAGATCAAGGATGACATATCAACAAGGAATATGGATCATGGACAACTCAACAAGTGGAAAAATCCACCGTTGGATGATTTGGAGCACCACGCAAGAAGGAAGGAAAGACAGGCTAGCGAAGCCCTAAAAATGTGGGTCAAGTTGAACTAGGGTTTTGTTATATAGGGTTTTGACACTTAGGTTTAAGCCTAAGGATGTCTGAGAGATATTGTAATGTATAAATAAAGGTCTAAAGGACCTAGGATGGGTGAGTGCTAAGTTGGTTGAGAGTTCATTGTATTATGAGTGTTTGCACTCTTTTCGTCGATGTGTGAGCAAAAAGTGAGTGCTTACATGCCTAGTTGGGCTCTGCTAGTCATGACAACTGTAATGTAAAAGGTTAGAAAGAAAACAACTAAGCTATTAGCAAGAATTAAACAAAAACTAAATAAAAACATGAGCATGGAAATAAAAATAAAAACAAATAACAATGGACCAATATCACCAATGTATTAGCTGGTCTGATAG
>ML780946.1:318618-331578 GCA_009831015.1 Picea engelmannii | reverse complement strand
TTTAATTTTTTGGCCATTTTTGCATAGTTTTGACCCTTTTGCTGTGCTGTGGAGTTAATCCTTGTGCCATGAACGACTGTTTTTCTGTGTTGATGATGCGGAGTTCTTGTCGCCCTACGCGGACGAAATTTCAGTGATAACAATGAGATTGAGTGATTACTACTGTATGAGAGAGAAGTGATGGTGTGAGGGCCTTCTGTATTGTAAGATATACAGTTGGGTGCGAAGATCAACCCTGCAGTTGGGTGCACAGGGATGGGGGAGAGAGAAAGAGAGAGAGAGATCTGTAGGCTAAGAGCGCAGATAAGAATTGTATGCTTCCATCTTAATATATTATAAAGCATAGTTTTGTGGCCGTAGCCCTAGGGAGAGGGTGAACCACATACATCTTTGTGTTGTGTGTGCTTGATGTTGTGTTCTCTTGTTTATGGATATAATGTTATTGCATTATTGTGTTAGATCTGACAGTTAGTTGTGCGAAGTAGATCTAAGATTGAAATTGATATCTAGATGTTGTGTTTTTATTTTATTGGATCCACTTTGTATTCCCTTGGTTGTAGATATCTGTGTCTTACAACACCCCATAACTACTTCAGGTGAGACTGCATCTACCTCACAGGTTTTTCTGAAAGGGCTAGTAGTTAGGGCTTGTTGGTGCGCTCTTGGAGTTGAACCCTGGGTCTTCCCCTATGCCAACAAATGATAATGAAAAGACAATCAAGTCTTAGGAGGAGATACTTCAGATATTGAACATGTTTTAGAAGCAATTCAATAAGGACTGGCACAAATAAAAAATATAGTGCTAGAAGAGTGACAGCATCCAAATCCCATAGAAGAAGAGATGGGCATGGGAGTGATAGGTAGTCAAGGAGTAGGAGCAGACACAATCATTCCCCAGATCAATCCAATAGGAAATCTCATGCTAGTTCACGGCCAAGAAGCATCCCAAGTGTGTCCCCTGTCAAGAGGTAGAGGAGATGGAATGATGGAGACATCTTGCAAGGTGAACTCAGGAAGATCAAGCCATTGACTTTAAATGGTGAGCATAGGAAGGGATAAGAGATCGAGGCCTGGTTGTTGGAAATCAAGAAATATTTATGGCTTTGTGATTACCCCTCCAACATAGAAATAAGAATAACAACCTACCACTTGCAAGGAAAGGAAACCATGTGGTGGGATCAACTTAAGAAATCCAAGCACCTTGATGAGAATAAGATCTCATGGAGGAAGTTCAAAGGATATTTCCAATAGAAATATTTGTCTAAGCATTACTATGAGAGGAAGATGAAATATTTCTTTGAATTCAAGTTGGGAAGCATGGCAATGGATGAGTATAAGAAGAGGTTATTTGAATTGATGAAGTATGTTGACTTCATAAAGGACAAGACGGTAAAAATCCAAAGGTTTGTTAGTGGGTTAACCTCCTTCTACAGTGACAAGATACAATATGATAACCCTGAGAATTTGGAGGAGACCATAAGGAGAACAAGGCATCTCTATGAGAAGAGAAAAGGGAGGCCATTATTTCAAAAGACTTTGAATGGCAAGATGAAAGGAAAGAGGGAGAAGAGGCATAAATGTTTTAAGCCACCCTTTTTCAAGAATAATTATCAAGCAAACCATCAAGGCCAATCTTCCAAAAATGAACACAAGACATCATATTATTTTGGGAAAAGGCCAAGGTAGCAGCCTGCACAATGTTGGGGATGTGAAGGGAATCACTTCTATAGGGAATTCCCTCAAAAGGAGAAAGAATGAGGACTACTCACAACATTTAGGAGGATGAAACAATGGAATATATGGGAGGAAGCATGCCAAGAATTTATGCATCCTTGGACAACAAGAAATCATAATATTATCCCCCCATGATAGAATGAAGGTAAGATTGATAACCAACCCATAGAAATTTTAATTGATTCTGGAGCTAGTCATGATTACATAAACTCTAACATCATTGAAATATTTCACTTACAAAGGAGTAAGCATAGGAAATATTGGTTATTTTAGTTAGCCATGGGGGCTAAGAGAAATATCAATGAGTTGGTTAAATATTTTCCGATAGACATGAATGGGCTCAACACAAGGGTAGATGTGAACATTATACCTTTGGGTTCATATGACTGTCTAATTGGCATGGATAGGTTGGAAAAACACCATGTTTTCCTAGACTGTTACAACAAGACAATAACTTGTATTGATGAGAAATGGAAACAAGGAAAGATTCAAGAAATTCTGAGAGCTATAGATGTTGCAGAAATTTCATCCATGCAAATGAAAAAGAGTTTCAGGAAAGGATGTCAAATTTTTGCAACCCATATGGAAGAGGTAGCTAGAAATAAAGTGGAAAGTCTTGAAGACCATCCAGCCTTAAATATTTTGAAGATGTTTTTTAGAAAATCCTAGGATTTCCACCAAAGAGAGACATCGATTTCTCTATTGATTTGGTGACAGGTGTTGCCCCAGTGTCTAAGACACCTTACAAAATGGGCACACTAGAATTGAAAGAGTTGTAGATGAAACTAGAGGATATTTTGTAGAAGGGGTATATACACCCAAGTGTGTCACCTTGGGGAGCCCCAATTATTTTTGTGAAGAATAAAAATGGAACCTTAAGGATGTGTATTGATTTTAGAGAAAAAGTATAAAGAAAAAGTATCCCTTTCCTGGGATTGATGATTTATTTGATCAACTGAGAGGTGCAAGAATATTTTCAAAGATTGAATTGAGGTCAGGATATCATCAAGTGAGGATAAAAGAAGAATATATCAACAAAACAATGTTCATAACAAGGTATGGTAATTATGAATTCACAATAGTTCCATTTGGACTATCAAATTCCCTGACTATTTTTATGTGTCTAATGAATGGAGTGTTAAGGGAGTACCTCAACAAGTTTGTAATTGTTTTATTAGATGATATTCTCATATAATCTAAGTATAAAGAGGAGCATGAGGAGAATCTAAGAATGGTGCTAAAGGTTTTGAGGGAGGATAAATCGTATGCCAAACTAAGTAAGTGCATCTTTTATCAAAATAAGATCCATTACTTGGGGCATATTATTTCAACAGATGGGATAGCAATCAATCTTGAGAAGATAGAGGCCATTAGAGGATGGCCATCACAAATGAATGTCACATAAGTCAGATAATTTATGAGTATCGAAGGTTATTATCTAAGATTCATAAAATGGTTTTAAAATATTGCAAGTCCAATCACTTCGTTACAAAAGAAAGGAGTGAAATTTGAGTGGACTCATCTTAAATATTGCAGATCCAAACAAACACTTTTTAGTGTGCACAAATGCGTGCAAGGAAGGGCTTTGTGGAGCCCTTAGTCAAAAAAATCATGTGGTATGCTATGAGTCCCAAAAATTAAAGGAGCATGAGAGAAATTATGCTACTCATGATCTATAGTTAGCAACAATTGTACATGAATTAAAAATGTGGAGAATTTGTCTCGTGGGGAAGAGGTTTGAGCTAAGAACATACCATTGTGGTCTGAAACATTTATTTGGACAACCAACATTAAATGCTAGACAAACTAGGTGGCTAGAATTTCTTAGTGAGTATGACTTTGAAATTAAAAATATCAAAGGCAAAGAAAATTAGGTGGTTGATGCACTCAACAGAAGATCTCATGAAGTGCATATTTCAGCGATCAACATGTACATGACAGATTTGAAAGATAAAATTATTGAAGCAGCAATTTCGGATCAACTTTATTTTCAAATAAAATAAAACTTACAACAAAACAATTTGCAATAGAAATTTAGAAATTATGAATTGAAAGAGGACGTGATACTCTTGTACAAGGGAAAGGTGTATGTGGCCAAATTCCATGGAGATGAAAAATATAATGTTGAGGGAAATGAACAATGTTCCATATCATGGGCACCCATAAGAAACACATTACAATTGTAAGGAGACAATATGTTTGGTTGGGAATGAAGAAATAAGTGGCTAACTACATAGCTCAGTGTTCAAAGTGCCAAAATGTGAAAACATAGCACATACATCCAATGAGATTGATACAATCATTGGCCATTCCGGAATGGAAGTTGTAAGTGGTTACAATAGATTTTATTACAAATCTTCATGTAACAGTGAAGAAGCATGATTCCATCATGGTGGGTGGACAAATTGACTAAGGCCGCACATTTTATTCCAATGAAGACAACACACAAGGCAACACATATTGCATAGATGTACACGAAGGTAGTTTACAATCTACATGGAGTGCCTAAGGAAATAGTTTCAGACAGAGATTCCAAGTTTACATCCAAATTTTGGCAACTTGTTTTTCAAATTATTTGGGACAAAATTGAATCTTAGTACGACATATCACCTAGACTCAGATGTGAAAAGGGAGACGACCAATAGGATAATTGAGGACATGCTCAAAATGTGTGTGATGGATCAGCCATCAAAATGGAAAGACTATATCCACTTCATAGATTTTTCTTATAATAATGGTTATGAAGCCTCATTAAAAATGAATCCATTTGAATCTTTGTATGGCAGGAAGTGTAACACATCAGTGAGTTGGGATAACCCAACACACGGAGCCATTGTTGGGACAAAATTGTTAAAGGAAATGGAAGAGTAGATGACAAGGATCGGACAAAATTTAAAGGATTCCCAAGATAGGAAAAATATTTATGTAGAAAATAATTATTTTTTTTAGAGATTTTAAAGTGGGGGAACATGTTTTCCTAAAAGTTAAAGAAAAATATAGTTCGATAAGATTGGGTTGTTTCTCGAAGTTGGTAATGGAATATTGCGGGCCTTTTGAAATATTAGAAAAGATAGGGCTAGTTTCATTTAGGCTAGCATTGAATGCATCCATGAGAGTGCCTAATGTATTCCATGTGTCATTATTAAAGAGATATGTTCTTGACCCTAACCACATAATTGATTTCATTGTGATCCAGGTGGTAAACGAAGGGGATTTCCAGGTGGAACTAGTACACATCCTAGAACGGAAAGTAAAAGTTATCTGGAACAAATCCATAGGGATGATAAAGGTTCAATGGACTTGCTATGGTCCTAAAGATGCAACATGGGAGAATGAATAAAATGTGCAAGAGGAATACCCACAAAATTTTGTCAATTTTGGAGAAAATAGAAGTTGGAAATGTGAGACTCCATTTTTGGGAAGCTAGTTACTGGGACCACATCTATGAAATTCATGGTCGCCTATGTTGATAAATCTGATGAAAGAATGATGAAAATCAATGGACTAAAGGCAGTGAAAGGGGCACATTCCTTGGGTTGATAGGTTGAGAAGAATGAGAGATTTGGTTTGGACTATTGTTGGAGGGTAAAATTGTTTACAGATATTTATTTTATTTTTTGAACATTGTAATGTAAATTTGTATATGTTTTCGACATGGTGTGGTGCATCGAGGATAATGAACAATTGTAGGGGAGGGGGAATGTAAAATCCCCACTATAATCCTCGGTTTAATTAATGCATAAGGTAGTTATAAATGTGGTTATTGCTAAGAATTATAAATGCAAAAATATTTTTTGAGTTGTAAATATAATATAATACCAGTTGTTGGGATATGAACAGAGATGGGGGTTGATTAATCTACAAGATGGGGGGTTTCCCTAGAGATTTACCAAGGGGGAACCAAAGGGATATAAATTTATGGGTATTAATTCACACCCACATTTCTGAATTTATTATCATTTGGGGAAAAATTTTATTTTTTGGTTGAGTGCATGAGGGCCCAATCATTGAATATTTGTCATAGGTTGGGTGTGAGAGTAGCATCCCATAGTTATTGGAGAGCATGGATCTGAGGTAAAATCAACATTGGGTAGAGTGAGAAGTTAACCATATTTGGGAAGGAGAGGAAATTCGTATGGGGAGGAACAAATAGTTTTTACATTAAAAACAAGAAGAGAAGAAAAAATGAGAGCTTGGGAGGTGGAACAACAAGGTTGGGGTGAATTATGGATCATGTTGGAGCGATTTTGGAGAATTTTAGATCTAGAAATTGAAGAGCCAAGTTTTCAAGCCAGAAGAGTGAACTCTTGGGTGAGTTTCATTGTATCAACAAGTGTTTGTTGTTGTTTTAGCTGATAGTTTTTCCTAACAGTGAGTTCCCTTGAGTTCCTAGGTGATATATTCCTAGATACATGTACTAGAGAGACCTTGATAAACTGATGGGATGCCCGATGGACTGAGATAAATGAAGGGGTACCTTCCCTAGGTTGGGAAGGTCAAGAGGAAGAGAGTTGGAGGAATTTCACGATAGTTGTAGAAGAAAACTAGTGGGTTGTGTGATATTGAGTTGTGAGGGGACTGTGAGAAGCACCCTTCTTTTGTGGATTCGAAGCCCTAGCTCGGGGGTGAATTGATGTTGATATTTTGAAAAATAGGTCTATGGTTGGGTGGAACATCCTTCCCAATCACCTAGTTGCACAAATGTTTATAAAAGATAAGTGTTTATCTATATTTGTTGAGTTATTTTTGAGTTCGTGGTTATGCATTTACTATGTGAATGAGAATGGTTTTATATGCTATTATGGATGTTTTCTTATTTTCTTTCATGATATGGTTTCATTTAATTATGATTATTAGAATCTAGTTGTAAATGTGAATAAATCGTAGCTGGTAAACAACAGGAATTTGATTAGCAAAAGAAAATTTCATTTTTATGTGTATTTATGCAAGTAATGTTCCCTGGTAAAGTTGGGGCACATTACACATGGATAACTTAGTATCTTTTTAAATGGTTGAGAAATTGAGTTTGGAAACGTTTTTTCAGCCTACACCTTATAAAGTGGCATGGTTACATGAGGGATATCATATTTTAGTAAATGAACAATTCAGAATAAATTTTAAGATAAGTAGCTACCAAGATGAGGTGCTTTGTGATGTAATAACCATGGGTGTTTGTCATGTACTATTGGGAATACATTGGCAATATGATTAAAGAGAAGTTGATGATGAGAGAAACAATACCTATACCTTTAACATGAACAATGAGATACATACTTTGTTGCCATTAAAATATGAATGTGAAACAACAAAGATCAATAATCAAGTGATGATGATGAGCGAGAAGGAATTTTTAAATAAAGAAAAAGAATTTAAAGAGTAATATACATTTCTGGACAAGATAAAGACAATTTTTGCATATTTTTAGGTAATTGAGTTTCCTTTAGAAAATCAGATTTTGTTAAATGAGAATGAGGATGTGATTACTAGTGAAATTTCTAGTGAAATGTTGACAAGCGAAAGCATAAATGACGCAAAGGAAATTATTGCAAAAGAGAATTTTTAGAAGAAATTGTGATGGAAAGTAATGAAGATGAAGTGGATGAGAGACCATGTGGGAGTCTTAAGGAAATTTTGAAAATTTTAGGCCAACACAGAGAAAATATGTCAGTGTTAGAAGCATCCAAAGGGACAGAGTCTCAAGTTTTGCAAATTGATTGTTTGTTTTAGTGTGTGGTTGTAGGTATTGAAGAGAATGGAGATGAACATATACATGGAACTGCCATAAAAGAGAAAGAGGTATAATTTTCTCATGAAGATAAAAGAAAAAAAAATGAAAGTTGTGGATCTCAAAAAACCATGGGAGAGACTGTAAAGAAAAATAACAATGAAGAAGTTTTGACTCATGAATAGTAAGAGAGTGGAGAGAAAGAGGTTATCTTGAGAGAATATATTTTTGGATTTCAGGAAAGAAGAGCAAAAACCAGTGACTCGGGAACAAGGTCATGGTGTTAATCAAATAGAAGTTGTAGACCCATTTTTACTGTGCAATATTCTCCTTTCTCTCATTATTTCCATTGAAGTCATGTACAACCAATGTGATTATGTTTTTGTTTTATGTCGTATCTTTGACATCCCTATAAATGTATTAGTTATTGTTGATATGGGTTTGAAAACCATAGAATAGATATAAGTCTTAATTGGTTTATCCTTCGGGAGTGAGAGTGAGTCCATTTAATTATTGGTGGAATGAGATTGAGGGGTTTGAGTCAAAATTCCTATGCAAATTTCAAGCATGTGTAGTGGAGTTACCCAAAATTAGTATAATTGGATCGAACTTAAATCCATATAAATAAGTATTTATTCCCTTTGGTGGTTGTTTGACAAAACCTACAATTGATGAATAATATGCATTGCTTGTTTACACAAATTCCATCAACCAAACCGAGAGAACTTCAAAATGACAAAGTTTAAACTTCCTAGTGGATGGTGATTCCAATGGCCTGGTGTTAATGGTGGTTGGGGTTTGATAGTTCTAAACCTCTTGGTGGTGATTTTTTTCGGTGTCCCAGTGATCCTATTTATTCTTATGGGCCTATTAACTGCAATAGTTAAAATTTTGTTAATTGGATTAGAAGAATATAAAGGGTTTCAATTATTTTATTCCTCAATGGCCTAAACTTTATAGTGCATAGGTAAATGATATGTTGGCCACCCTATAGCTTATGGGGTTTCAAATATAGAAGTGTGCTTATTTATGTTGATTCTACCAGTGTGAGGTTTTGCATTCATGAACGAGACTAGAACATAGGTCTTGAAGTTGTCATCAAGAAATATATGGGGTAGAGTACAAGAGATTGCAGATGTACACTTATTGTCTCTAGATATTGGAGACAGATAGAGCCTAGATCAACCAGGGTATGCACCATAAGATATTTATCGTATTTCAAATTTATCTTGTTTATCTTTGAATATTTTATAGGCATATAAGATTTAATATTATTAATTTGATTATCTTTGCTTATGTTCCAATAGTTAATCCAAGTGTCAAAGTCTATAGACTACTCTATTTTAAGCCTATGGTGGCTACTACTCATGCTAGAAGTAATAACAAGGAGCATGTCCTTTCTCACCTAGAGAAATTTATGTTTATATTCTAAATATATAATCATGGCTTTAGATGTTTTGGTTCCATTAATAAATTTGTTGTTAAGTTCATAATTTTTGCAAATGCATAGAGAACTTTGAGTTTCTTCTTAAGATCACTAATATTTTTTGTAAGAAGAACAATGACATCAATGATAAGAAAAAGATGACAATGAGTCCAACCATGTTAATGTCAATGCACCCCTCTCCTTCATATCACTTTAAGGTTAATAAGGCATGAGACTGATTCACTCTAGAAGAAAGTAAACATATCTTGGGCCTACATGAGTGGGAAATGGAATCTCGTGCTACTTTATTAATCTTGAAAATGAGGAACCTAGATATTGAAGCCTCTCTAGATGTCATGAGTGCATTGCTGGTGTGTATTTTTGGTCGTGTAAACCCACCTCTTAAACAATTTATCCTTTCCTTTTCAGGCACTATATTAACTTTTCCACTCCTAGACTTGTTCAACATTTTATTGATATTGTTGAAGAATCTACCTTGATGACCTAGTGATCCAATAATTATCTTTAAAGACATGGTTGAGTTTTAAGCATGTGTTAAATTACCACTTAGGAATTAAGAAAATAAGAACATATTAATGAAAGAATATTGCAGCCATAATAAAGAATTCATATCATAAAGTAAACATAAGGAACAACAAACCATAACATCAAGCTTGATAATGGAGTTTGACAAGGTTGCCTACATCTCTGGGCCTTTGTCTCAGTAGGGGAGGCTTTCTTATTTATATTCAATGCTTCCAATGTACATCATAAATGCATAAAATGTATTAAACACTGGTCTGGTTGTTTTCTACTCAACCTCAAGAATCCAACACAACTGACAACACTAAAAAAGGTTGAGTGTAGCTCCCAGAAATTGCCTCCAAAGTTCACTTCCTCAATTACTTCCCTTCATGAAAATGGCTTAGGCTTTCAAAACTTCATCATTTTGTTGTATTTTAACCTCTCCTTGGACTGTCAAAAACACCTGGTTTTTATAGGATTTTGACTTGAGAATCAAATCCCAAATTTCCCCCAAGATTTGGCCTCTTTTTGGGTTCCAAATCCCCCAAAAATGGCCAAAATCTACTAAAATTAGGCTTTAAAACAAAAAAAAATCCATAATATATAGTAAAAACCCCAAAAATTGGCAAATTGGCACACTAGCCCCTCTTTTTAGAGCCCCTGGCCATATGGGTGTTTCCACATGGTCAAGCGCTAGGCGTTGGCCCCTAAACCTCTAGTCCATCCCTTTGCTTCGGTCATATGGCAATCATTTGTCATGTGGTTAGGCCCCCCCACGCCCTACCCTCCGATGCTAACCACTAGTCCATAGCCCATGGTCGATCAGGCTATCCCCCATTGACTGGGACTTATCCCCAAAATCATGCCAACCTCCAACTTAAATACATGATGTGTCGGTTAGGGGTTAAGTCCCATGTGTAGTTTGGTTGGTCTTCTAATGGTTGCAAAGTCTTTGCTATGTGTGGAGGTCGGGTGTTCGATTCTCGTGGAGGTAACAAATTTTTGACCCAGCAAACCTTGGAAAAATCTAGGATTCCATGTGGTTCTCTCTAATTGGGCGATGTGTCACCCTGTGATTGGACCGTATAATCCAATCACTGACACATTTAGCACACAATCATCACCACGTCAACGTCCTGTCAACCTGCCACGTCATTGTCGTACAGCCACGTGTCATACCCTGAGCCTGCCACATCATCATATGTATTGCCAAATTACCTAACTAGTTAGATACCATGTCAGCATCTATACTGCCACATGTCAGACTATCATTGGGCCACATCAACATTTTGTATAGCCACGTGTTGCGTCTGTACAATGCACGTGTCATTTTTTTATTGGTCCACATCAGCCCTTGGAAATGCCAAAAATGAGTGACACATGACACCTCCTCATGCTGCCACATGTCCCTACTGATGTCATCATGAAATCATGTTGACATCAGCAATACAGCCTATTGACTATTGACTTTGACCAGTTGACTTTTTTGCCTGTTTGGGAAATTGATCAGAACGCGATAACTTTTGCATATGGTGTCCATTTTCGGAAAAAAAATATATGGTCAGAATTGGCGCGATGATCCCGACGCAATGGTGCAAGTTTCATGAAATTCTGAGAACTTCGATTTTTAGGCCTTCCTGGATCCATTTTGGATCACCTAGGTTGACCTAATTGATAGTGCATGTTTAGGGATTTAAATTTATATTTTGTCAATTTTACTTTTTGGTAAACCAATATATAAGTCAATACACTTGTAGATCTACAAGTAGGTCAAATTGGTTCTACATGCACATTAGTGTTGTGGATTCATTACTCCTTCATGTTGAATCCAAAATTGAACTATTGATAATCACAAGAAAAGTTGTATGGGTTCAATGGAAACAAATTCTGATAATACAAAACAACCATTATTTAAAAAAAATTATAAACTACTAAATTATATTGTAATAAACTTATATATATATATATATATATATATATATATACCTATTAGTTAAAATATTAATTATTTTCAACGTTACTCCCCATCTATCAATTTTTTAAGCAAATATTTAATGCATATTGATTTGAAAGATTGTCTTACGGTCTTTCATGAAACATCATGAGGATAAATCCCCCCACATTTTTAAAGAGGTGGTACTCCTCTATTTTAAATAACATGAAAGAACATAAACAATTCCCGAGAGAGGACCATGCTTATTCTTGAAATAAATATTCACATGCAAGGAATACCTAAGAAAGGACCATGTATCTTAGAGAAAACAAATATTTACAATATACTCCAAGATTTGTAAACCAAAAGAGTATTCAATGTCATAGGATGACATTTCCATCACATTAATCATCAAAGTAAGACACAATATTTAGCAAAGGGAAGGAAAAAAAGGACCGCATATGGAACAAAACTTTAAATGATCATTCCATTTAAATGCAAAAAGAAAAATGATAGACGCACATTTGAAATATCATGCTTAGAACTTAAAGTTTGAGAGATCAATAACGTTATGTCTTGAATATTTCTATGGGAACCTAAAAAAATAATAGGTGTGTTTATAACATAAACAATAATGTCTGATATTTTAATAAAAGTAAATTGAGTTTGTCTTTCAGATAGGACTAGGATGGGGCTCCTATACACCATAAAATGAAGAGATACTTGGAAGGAAAAATAAAGAAGTCAGGGGTCATCCTTTGGTTTCATAGATTCTAGGGAAAAAAAATGAAAATTGACTATTGATCGTGTTATAACCTTATATTTCACAAGATCACCTGGTGATTAGAATCTCTTCCTCTAGTTGTATTTTATTGTAAATAATATTTTATTCTACAAATGATTTACAAAAGAAAAAATAAAAATAAAAATAAAAAATAAAGAAAAAAAAAGAAAAAGAAAAGAAAAGAAAAGAAAGAATAAAAAATAAAATAAAAAACTAAAAAGAGGGTATAAAAATAGAAAAATATAAAACCCCCATGAAATAAACTTGATTTGACTCATACTGCCTAAACATGATCAAACCCTTTAAATTTATGTCGATAGGTTAGTGAATAAATTTGGCCAAACAGTCTAATCTTGGCCAAATTAGATAGGTTAGTGAATAAATTTGGCCAAACAGTCTAATCTTGGCCAAATTAGATAGGTTAGTGAATAAATTTGGCCAAATGTATTAGTTTAGAGTAATTATTAATCCAACAAGATAAGTCAGATTAATGTATTGGTTGATTAAGGTAGGAGTTAGATTATTTTGGTTTCATTTCAATAAGATTTGCAAAAATATTGATTAAATGCCTTTTATTTGAGTTAATTTGATTTGTTTTTGACCCCTTGGTGAAAAAATAAAGAAAGGGGAGCTAGCACTACCCACAATTTTTTTTTATCCTAAGTGTTATCGGGATTTGACCGTTTTTCATGTTGCAACTAAAGGGTGCACACTTTTTAGCGGTTGATCCATCGATGGCTAGATCAATGGCCGACAGTGATTTTCGACCCCCCCCCCATCCTTTCTTCCTTTAACAATGAGGGGGGGTCCAAAAGAGCGGTTTTCCCAGCGCA
>ML780946.1:299941-318562 GCA_009831015.1 Picea engelmannii | reverse complement strand
CGCTCAATTATGCTTACCACCTACCCCCCTCTCCAGGGAAACCACCTAATCGCTCATCCAATACTTCCCACCTCACTCTGCCACCATACCCCAATACCCTGTCACATGTCACACTCACATCTACCCATTGGCCAATTAATGCCATCCACGTCACACTCATATATCCGTTGGCCAATCAATGTCGCCCCCCGTGACCATTACTCATCCAATCACCACATGTTCCATAATGGACACCCCCCTACACATTTTAACTCTGTTTCTTCACCATTACCGCAATGTTCACTGATCTAGACACAGTTGACATGCGTTGTTTCCTATTTTTAAGCTAACTGCCACCAGACACATCGTTGATAGGCAACATTAAACCGGGTAATTACAATCAATACCTTTTTCTGTCTTCACATCTCCAATTGTTTGTGGCGCCCAAATCCAAATCTGCTGAAGCATAAGAAAACCTATTTCTTCCTCCTCCCATCGACCTGGACCGTGCCCCCCTGGCTGATAAAGATTACCAAGTTTTAGAGTCGAAGTGTGAATTTTATTTCTTTGAATTACACTTCTGGATAAAAGATATTTTCTTAGATCAAAGTGATGATATCAGACTCTGGGAGTCTAATCTACCATTATACATGTTTCCCCAGACCTATCATTTCCCTGAGTCCTCCCTTAACTATCAATCCCATTACCTTCCCGGCCAAAGGGCAATCGTATATTCGTCTAGTGAAAATTTGTTCACTATCACCCCTGAATCAATAAACCAGATGCTACAGATCCCTAGAGTCGATTCCACCAGCCCTTTCTCCATTGAAATCTTGAACGACCTCTATCATAAACTTTGTTTCCCTCAAAGAGACCAAATATTCGAAATATTCCTACCAGAAGATGCGCAGTTGCCCAAGAAAAACCCTCCCTATCCATCTTCCATTTTCTCAGTCAGGGCCAACCAAATCATTTCCACCCTTTGTTATGTGTTAGGATATTTTTCTGATGAATGGGTAGATGAACCCATCCATGGTTTTCTGTCCATTTTCTCCACATAAGAGAAGGCTACAACTCAGTTCAATTTTATTCAGTATCTGGCCAACAATATGCATGAAAAAAATTTCAAGTTATCAACAGAGGGAATGTTCAGGTACTCCTTAGTGATGGTGTACCTGTTCCTTTTCTTCCAGGCAAACAGATTCTCCTGCACTCTCCAGAAATTGGATCAAAACAGGAACCCTCAATCAGTGACTTCTTGGAAATCACTAGTGAAAAAGAATTCTTCTGATTTCAACTTCAAACACTTCATCGATCAGGTTTACCATCCATTGGTATGCATGCTCGAAAGAATAATAGAACCAAGGATAAATGAGGAGGTCTAGAGAATTCTTCACCTATCAGACTTAGCCAAAACAAGGGACTAGTATCTTTACCAGAACCATATTGAGATCAAAGTTTATGGGTGTGAATTTCCACCATAGAAACTACCTAAATACCTCCCTGTTAGAATATTTTCATTGGAATACATCAGGAAAATGATAAATTCTGATGACATCCACTTTGTACCATTTAAGAAGAAGCAGCAACTCAGGATCAAGAGCCAAATTTGTTATTTTATATGCAACAACAGAGCTACAGGAGAAAAGGCCAACAACTTTTTGAAAAATATGGATTTCATTCTAATATTCCCATGGAATTATGACCCCTTTGGCATTATATCATAAATCAAGCTCAAACATAAGACCTCTCCTTATGCTCATGTGCCAAAGACTGAGATAGAAAAGTCTATGAATCAAACGGATTGGAAGGAAAATACATTATTGGAAACTGAAGAAGAACCCCCCATTGTCACTTCCTCTCACACCATCACTCCTCAAGTACAAGAAGAAAAGAGAGAGAGGAAAGAAGTTTCACCTTCAATCACAAAGGTGTCATCTGAGGGCTTCCAAGTTTATAGGAAGAGGACTAAGACTAGCCACACGCCAGACATGCTTAGAGAAGGAGAAACACAGTCCACTATAGTTATGGAGGGACCACATTCATCATATTTCTCAGGTAGCTAGCACATAGTGTCCACATCCTCATCCAAGAAGCAAACAAATACTACAATGTCATATGAATCCTCTCAAGAGCCAACAGGATCAAGTATTATTGGCAAATATAAATTGATCAAGCAGAGGAATGAACTTCTAAATAGCAACACATATGCCCAGTTTTGGAAGAAGACATCTACATCCCAACACATATTATTGTCTAAATTTGAGACAGAGAAGGGAAGGATGCATATGGAATTTCTATAGGCACGGGTCCCTCATCCCAAGATAACTTTTGATTACAATAAAGCATCCTTTGAGTTTGATGTGAATGAGTTTCATCCAACAAACCAAATGGAAATGCATAGGCAAACAAGAGAGATGATTTTCTTCACTCTAAAAAACACTTCACTAACTGCCTTGAAGTTGTAGGTATCTTTGAACAATGTCCAATCCCAACTGAAGCTAGAAAAGATATCATCCTTGTCCAAAGATAATAAAATCAAATCCCTAGAGGAGATGGTACTGAATATCGGTTATCACCCATCTAATGTCAAGGTAGTTGAGGAACTACTAAAGAAGAAAAATGTTGACATAGCATCTTTGAGGAAACAATTGAAACTTCCAGCCACTAAAGATTCACAAGCAAATGAAATGGATGAAAGTGAAAGCCACAAGGAGGAGATGATGAAATTGATAATGGAATAGAATGCATAGATAAAAGAGATGGAAGTTGAATTAGACAAGTTGGTTAAAGAGAAAGAACAAAGTGTGTAGATGGTTGTTATCCCATTGGATGTAGTTCCTCTCACAGGAGTAGTACAACAGTAGCCATAATAACAGATATTCCATTAGCCATCACAGTGAAAGTTCCATATGCTTCTAAGAAGTTGGTGAAGTCAATGGAGGATATGTCCCTTCAAGGGGAATAAATCATAAAGTTGAAAGAAGAGGTAAAAAGCCTCCAAGACCTGAAGTCCATGTTCCAAGCCAGCTATAACACAAAAATGCATAAATCACAAAGACTCAATCAAAAATTATAGAAGCTGCAGAAGGAGATTGTCATGGCTAAAACATTGTCTGAGGCCAAGGAAAACATCTAGATGGACATTAGCAAGTCAATGGAAGATGTATGGTCATTCATAAAAATTGTTTTTTAAAAAACATGAACTGGTATAGAAGGCCATACAAGCAATTGAAAAGATAAGGGAATAATTAGGGGAGAGTCCTACAGAGGCTATCAAGCTCATCAGGTTCCTAAACTCCAAGACTAAGTAGGAGTTAGAGGCATTGGAAATTAAAGACAGGACATAGACCATCCTTGAGGTCAAGAAGGTCTTGACCAAGAAAGTATTGATGTTGTAACTAGAAGAGAAAGCTCATATGTTGGACATTGGAGTGCAGATGTTTTTCAGCAAGGTTGACATGCTACACAAGAAGGGACTCCTTGGACTACTAGTGATTAATGACAAGCTCATCTCACTATCAGACTACAAGCAGAAGATCAACACAATGGAAAAGGATGGTTCCAAATTTGTAGGTATACAAGAAAGCATTAATGGCAAGGATTTCTTAGAAACATTATAGTTAGACCTGGACGTCCAACATGAGAAAAAATATATTTTTATTACAAAGCCTATTTTACTAAGTACACTTAGATGAACGAAATATACAGAAAGTTACTCAAGGTTTCCATCCCTACTCAAAAGAGATGGGAAGAATTGTTTTCTTTACTTGAGTAAAGGTGGTGTGGATTTATGAGTCAGCATAAAGAAGACAGTCAAGTCAAAGTGATGAATCATCAACTACTTCCCCTAGAATCAACACCAAGGATTCAAATAGATTAGCAACATTCCTATTATTTTGTAATTTGAAATCTAGTTAGTTAGATTTTTTCTCCACAATATCCTAGTCATTAATGACAGGATCATATGTAACTATTGTATAAATACTTCTCACTTCGAAGTATTGAGGGTTGATTTTTTCACCCAAGGAGATATATGTGTAATATTTTCAAAAGGATTGACTAGAAATAAAAAGGCTATTGACATGATTCTTGCGTTTGATCATTGGTGATGTTTATCTTTCTCTGTTAAATGTTTACTTTTCTCTGTGATCATTATGTTTTCAGTTTATAATCATTAAAATGAAGTTAAGGAACAAATTTTTTCTTGTACACTCTGTTTCTAGTCTTTTAGCGATCTACATGTTATTCATTTGATATTAAGTAAATAAATTCTTAATTTCTTCTTTGCTTGGTTGACTTTCTCACTTGTTTTGTCTTTTCCACCCCTTTTAATTTCAATAGATCTAGTAGTCTCACTATCTTTCCCTGTGAAAGAACCTCATTAAAGTTGCCTCTGACTCTAATATTTAATACAGACCCCATAGCCCAATGGAATTTTAATGCAATTCTTCAACCCACTTTTATAAACAAACAAAAAAACCCAGATCTTTTTAACTAGCCTAATATCTAAAATCTAAACAAATCTAAATCATACAGAGAGATCCCTCTCTGAAATTGGCAGGGCTAGATCCTAGTTTCAAAATTTGTTTTGGTAAGTTACCTATGTCAATGTATTCTACCCTTGACAACCTCTGGGAATTACAAAGTGATAACATAGTGGCAACCATATTGGGGACTTGAACAATTTTTCCAACTTTTTGAATTGTCTCCTCTAGAAACTTTATTTCTGGACAATCAAAGATCTAACTTTTGAAAGATAAATGTTCAAAGGTTGTTGAAATTTGTACATATTAAATTAGATTTCTTAAAGTTTAAAGTTCTGGCTCCAAAATGAATTCGCACCAGATCTCACCCTGATCCAGAACCTGTAAGAGTAGTAGATAATCTAGAAAACTTAATCAGAAAAAGAAACAAAGACAAAGTTCAAGGGAGTAGCAGTCCTCTTCATAGGGCCACTTCTCTTCCAGAGAATCTTGTCACAATCCAAGACATCGAGTTTGACCTATATTTTGAGCAGAGGCTTTTCAGAACCAAATCAGACATCTTTGTGGATGAAATAGAACTAGATCAAACCATCCTCCAACCTAGAACCCCTGAAAGACTCTCTCTTGGAATAGATTTTGATCGACATATCCTTCAAGAGTTTGAGAAACTACAAGATTTAGCATCAAATATTTACCAAGCTTTGTATAAATCCCATTTCCAACAGTGTGTTGAGCTTTCTACCCTTTCTATTGTTTCTGCTTCTGTCAATCCTCAAGCAACTCAGTCTATACCTCCCAGCCCTGCTTCCTCCACGTCTTTTGTCACTTCTCCACCAATCATATAAGTTGTCATCCAACCTCCTCCACCAATCATCGCAGCAATATATGCTCCCCTGGTGTTAGTTTCTCCCTTACATAACATGCCCCGAGACTATCAAACTAGGATTCCCCAGTTTGATGGCACTGGAACCATTAATGCACAACAACATTTGGATAAAATGAATGACTTTTTTTATTTACAGGAAGTTGATGAGGTAGATGTTCAAACAAGACTCTTTAAACAAATTTTAACTGGTGATGTCAATAAATGGTTCAAATCATTACCTGTTTCTAGCATTGTTGATATTACTTATTTTCACCAATCTTTTCTCAGTAGATGGGAGGTAAAGAAAAACCCTCTCCAAATTTTATCCGAATATGAAAACATCAGAAGAAACCAAGGGGAAATTGTACAAGACTATTGCACCCATTTTAATAATATCTATAATGCAATTCATGTTGATATCAAACCTCCTCAAGGCCTGACCTTGATCAATTTCCCCGATGGATTTGATCCTGATATGTCCTACCAATTGAGAGAAAATAACTTTTCCACTCTAGATGATATGCAGAAAAGTGTTGTGAGTGTTGAATCAAACCTATTAGCTAGGAGAGCTAGGAAAAGAACATAAAGGAGAGTCACAATCAATGAATAACTTTCCACTTCCACTGCAAATTACAACATAGATTCTTTAGTTAGAACTATGGAGAGAATGATGGAGAGATTAGAAATCACTGACAGGAACCCACCTAGAGAAAACCAACCTGCCCCTCAAATCTGAAATACTAACTTCAAGAGAAATCCTCCTCAGATCAGGCAAAGAGAGTCGAGAGAACAATGAGAATATAAAGGACCTGATCAGCATATCAGGCCACCCTTTCAGGAAAACTATGTTGATGATGGGGAAGATACTATAGAGGGACTAGATGAAATTCACATAAATCTTATGGAGTTAATGACAATGATTCCATCTTTAGTACTCAAGAGGAATGGGACCTTTTTCTCCTTTCACAGACCAAATTAGATGATGAAGAGTCAAAACAACAAGCCTTCAAAAATGAAATAATGGTAGTCCACAAACAATACAACTTAAGTAGTAAAAAGTATAATGACAACCCAACAAAGAAAGCTTTTGAAACTAAGAAGACCTCTGATATTGTTCCTAAAAAAGTTCCTGAAAAGAAAAAATCAGAGGCCCCTACAAAAAGAACACCTGAATCTTTACCAAGCACAACTCAAATTGAGGTTGCATCCACAAGTCAGCCTAGTACTACTGCAAAGAAAAATGTAGCTAATAAATCAGATTTTTAGAGTCAAAGCAGAACTCCTACCACATTCAGCTTGGAAAGTGAATTGGCCTAACTGAAAATACATATTCCTCTGTCAAAACTGATGAACAAGAATGATTACAGATTGCAAGTGATCAGAGCCTTGAACATAGAACCTAGAGTAGGTATAGATATTTTCAACATGGTCGATGATCAGCCAAAGTTGTTGTTTGGCCCTGAGGTTGAAGGACAAAATGGAAATGGTTATGTTCCTCATTTTTACATCAATTTAAATATTCATGATAAGACATTACACAATGCTATGTTGGATTATGGCACTTCTCACAATCTTATGCCTAAGGCTATGATGGAGAAATTAGGGCTTGATATCACCAGGCCTTACAAGGACTTATACTCCTTTGATTCAAGAAAAGTTAAATGCATAGGTCTGATCAAAGACTTGTGTATTACCTTGGCACAAATGCCATCCAAAATCATGGTGATGGATATTGTTGTTGCAGATATTCCTCCAAAATATGGCATGTTATTATCTCGATCATGGGGTGCCAAGTTAAAGGGTACCTTACAGCTGGACATGTATTATTCCACCATTCCTGTATTTGGTCAATAGAGAGGATTGTACAGAGAAACTTTGATGAAATACATGGTCATCAGTCAAGAGAAACCACACAACTATCCTTTATACTTTGTTCATTCTAATCTGGACTCCATTTTATATAATGATGGTGACATGGATAGTCAAATTTCACAATTGGAAGATAATGTGTGTAACCTGGAGGAAAATAAAGAAACCCCTGAGGAAAATAAAACAGTGACAATACAAACTGATAAACCAATAGAGCCTCTCTGGAGTTTAGATTTCAATGGAGATGTCAGTAAAGAAGGATTTGGAGATGGGGTGTGGGTACATAATCCAAAAGCAAGGTATTCAGAAAGCCATTCTTATAAATTAAATTTCCAATTCACCAATAATATAGCTGAGTAAGAAGCATTGATGCTTGGCCTGAAATTGTTGAAAAACCTTGGTGCTAGAATAATTTCAGTAAGAGGTGATTTTGAACTTATCATTAAACAAATCAAAGGTGAGTATTATGTCGAACATCCTAGGCCCGGGGCTTATAGAAATGTTACTTTTAATTTTTTACAATGTTTTACTGAATATGACATGCAAGTGATTCTTAGAGACCAAAACATACTTGGAGATGGACTGGCTACTTTGGCAGCCACTTGTAAAATACCTTTCCATCCAAATTGTTGTTGGCACAGGGGTAGACCCAGGGTTCAACACTACAACAAATCACCAACAAAACCCTAACTACCATCCCTTTCAGCAACACCTGCGAAGAAGATGAAGTCTCACCCAAGGTAGAGGCAGGGGTGGTTGCAGGACTCAGATGTCTGCAACCTTAGCTGGGACACAGATCTGTGATTCTAACACTTAACAAAGCACTCAACAGTTAACATTCATCAATATCCAATCTCAGTTACATCACAGTTAAACCCTAATTATAGAGTATCACAATATTTATTTAGATCTAAGGTATTTAAGCACTAAGCATGTGTACATAAGTCAGATCTAACATCCATCCATATTATTAAGCACTAAGAATCAACACATCTATCTATCATTCATCTATATTAGAGCACTAAGAAAGTAAATGCATAAACACATCAATACATCACACAAAGCATAGCAACACAACATGTATGTGGTTCACCCCCACCCTGGGGCTACTTCCACCAACTCTTCTCTTCTTTATTATCTTTGGTCAAGCTTCTTACAGGCACATAGCATCCAAGTTCTAATCCACATAAGACAGGATATCTACGCACACTCTTCCAAATCCTACTTCTTTTAGCTAGGGTACAACACCAAGCCTTCACACAGCCTCTTACAGTTACTTGCACTATCCTTGCAAGCCTCGCATAGTATGCACAAAGCACTTACAACTCTTGATCACATAGATCCAACTCTAGCACTTAGCACACTGGCCTACTAGGTCTCCTCCTTTTCCTTACATCACCTAGCTACTTATTTATACATTAAAAAATAGGGATAAACATGGGTAAACCCATGGTCTGACATCCCATACCCATTACATAATCCCGAATCCCAAAACGGGCCCTAAAAGGGGCCGAAATCCCATGATCTCTGCTTCATATTTCTCTCTACCTTCAACAACCTTTCGAAGTCCCAAAATTAGGTCAAACATGACCAAGAATCCTCAAAACTTGGTCAAGGGCCAACAAGCCCCCAACACTCACTTGTGACTCGTCCCGAGTCACTCTGATATGACTAGTTCTTCTTCAAAATCCTCGAGCTTGGCTCGAGCTACTTCAACTTGTTGTTGTGCCATAACCTCCTGTTCAGTGAACTCTTGGATGAATGATTCATTGATAGGTCCCTCTAGGCGTTGTTCAGTTGTAGTGATGACTTGCTCCAGTTTCGATCCTCCGCCTTCGATCTCTGTGAACAATTGGTAAGCCTCATCCAGTACAAGCTGGAGCCTCTCAGTTACTTCCATAAATCTGCTCTGAATAGTGTGGACCTACTATTGGGCAGTGCACTTCTCTTGGGATCGCTTCATTCTTTCCACAGCTGATAGGGGATTCAACTGCGCCTGTATTGTCTCTTCTTACTGCTTCACCTCATGTAGATGTGAGTCCAGTGCCTTCAATTCTGAATTCTCAGTGAGTCGCTCATACGTCTGGGCATTGCGATCACTCAGTTGCCTGCATTCCATGGAAATGACTTTGATTCTTTCAATTGCGCTTCAAGTACTTGCTTCTCTTTGATCCCTTACATCATGCAGGGTGTTGGGTATGGTGCATAGCTCTAAGTCTGTTATTCGTTGTTGTAGCTATTGGATATCTTTTGCGAGCTTCTCTACTTGGTGCGTGACTCGATCTTCTGCCTATGGTTCTAATCCTATCACAGAGTGGAGGGCTCTACTGACTTCTTCTTTCACTTCGAGTTGCTCTTCGAGCAACTGAGCTTTTTCATGTTGCATCTGTACTTTCTCTTCTTCAAAATTTTCCTGGAGAGAAACCGTCTCCTGTTCTACAACTCTGTGTTCTTCTATGATTACGCATTTCACTTGCTTCAAGGCCTAACTGGATTATTCTATTTCTTCTTGTGCTAGACAAAAACGAGCTTCGACCACATTAGCTAGTCGGGGGCGTTGGGTTGGCTGATCTACCAACTTTGGTTCTCTTGATGGTAGGGGCACAGTGGACACTACGCGACTGGACTGAAGGGCCTACTGTACCCCTTGAAATTTGACCTTAATTCTGTCGTACATTTCCTCCTGCCTAGATTCTTGTTTCTCCATGATTTCCAGTGAAGTGTCATTTACGGCTGCTATGATGAAGTCAAAATCATTGGTAGTGAGCACAGTATTCATATTGGTCACGGTGGCTCTCGATCCCTTCCGGGAAGAAGGTTTCGGGGGAGAAACCTTCCTCTTCTTCAGGGGATCAGTCTCATCTCTAGGCGGTGTTACTTTTCCTTACTTATGTTCATCTCCTTTGCCATTTATCTCTTCATCATCACCGCTTTGGTTAGGTGATACGGAAGCAGTATTTCTTGAGGCGTTGCTTAAGTCTTGGAACTCTTTAGTCTTCTTCGTTCTGCTGGGTCTGGGTGTATCATGTTATTTGTGTGTGGTCTTTGGGTTGTCAGGGTCAGACATCTCTGCAAGGTTTTCCTTAATAAGGAGGTTTGTTGACTAGTCCTTAGTGATCTCCTCAAGGTCCTCTTTCATGAGTTTGTAGTACGACTGAATCTGCTCCTTATGGTCATCATCTTTTGTTGTAAGGTAGATGAAGTGTCGATCTATGCAAAACTTCATCAAGGGTCGAAACCTTTGTAGGGTGTTCGGAGTCATGTGAGGTTCAGCTTCGATGGCTCTTTTCAGCTGAAGGTAATATGTGTGAAAAATAACATTCGACTGCCACTGTTTGTTCATATCACTCAAGTACCAAAGTGTGGTGAACTTCGCAGCAAGCGGCTCTAACAGTCAATATCCGGAAAGGTCGCACCTTACGACATCTCCCAGGCAACAAAAGAGATGAGGACCAGGAGCCAGCTAAAGTGAAACTTGTAGCCTTGATATTATACTTCGCGAAAGTCTCGTTCCAGCTAATTAACTAGGTACTTCACCTTGTTCATCTATAGACCTTCCACACACTTCCCTGTGAGGTCAATGACAAAGCCTGTGACCTACGTAGGTCTGTTCTTCCTTACTAACTTTCTAGATATTAGCTGGTAGGCAAGGTTCACTGCACCATTATGTATGGAGGCTACCTTGTAGCCTCGCGTCCCCTTTTCAACATCGTCGTATGTATCCTTGATATTCTGTGCTAGTGCACGATCTATGTATTTTCTTATATAGAACTCCTCCAGGTCGGGTCCTTGCATACTTAATCCTGTGATCCTATGGATCAATGTCAGATTGACTGTGATACGGTGGTCTATCCATAAGTAGCCTCCATGGTAACATGAAAGAAATATCTTGACATAGGCATTGACTTCCTGGTGCCTTCCAAAGTGTGGGATTTTCATTACGTTTAACAGGGTGGATTGTGTGAGTTTCATCGTCCACGGTTGGGGGATTATCTTTGAGTTCTTCCTCTTCATCCTAGTCAGGTATTTATATGGGGAGAGCATACTATAGTTCTTGCGATATCCGAGGTTGAAGTCACTGAACTTCAACACTGTGATATTGTCCTGCTGCGCTCGAACTACGTGTATCCCCTTCAGGAGGCATACAGTAACCATGGTGTATTCAAAATCTCTTGGCACACTATCTCGACTCACTGTGTCAGCCAGAGATGGGATGCAATCAGGAAATATGGTCGGGATCAACTTCACATTTTCTAGGTCATCTCTGTGTTTGGTTCTCTTTTCTACTGATGGTCGAGATGGTCTGGCTCCATGAGCAGTCGACGGAGAGGCTTGAACTCCTCTCATCGATGATGCATGTACACCCACAGACATCACTCTTTCAGACATGAATTTATCAGTCACAAGGTCGATGAGTACTTCCTTCACAGACTCTTCGAGTGTGCTAATTTCCTTGTACATACATGCTTGTGGTTGAATATCTCAGGTTCGAAGAGTAACTGCTCAATGCAATAGGATGGATGGAAATATCATGATGATCACTTTGTGAAATCAATTATTCTGTGGGATCAGATAGTCATGGTTGGAAAAAGTGTTCCTGTTGCATGGCATGATAGGATAAATAGATAACTTGGCAACAGATCTCTTGCAATGGGTGAGAAGCCTTCATTAACTCAGTTATGTCCATTATGGTGTGGTCCCAATGGTTTGGAGGTGAAATTTCTAACCATAAATTCCTTTCTACTCGTTCAGGCCGTTGGTCTAATGGTTATATTGTTTCCAACGACTATATCTCTTTTCCATTTAGAAGTGCCATGTGATGTTGTTCTGATATTACGACGAAGTTCCAATTTTGCAAATTTTCCTTCTATGAAGTTCCCTCATGAACATTCTGTAACTTTTCGATATTAGCTCTCTTCTTACTTAGTTTTCTAGCCTTCTTTCCAGTGAGATTCATCTCAGATTTCCTCCTTCCATTATGATTCTTATATTCTTTTGGCAGAGTAACTTAGCGTTGTTGATATTCTTTCCTAGAAATCAAGGGTAATACTTCATTTGTATCTGGAATAGGTACTTTAGTCTTCTGTAGGTCTTTTAGTGTCCTTCCTACTTTGACATCCAAGTATCTGGTTTTAATTATCTTTTCTCGGTTCTCCTATTCTTCAATCAAGTGTGTGATCCTCCTAGTCATGAAATATTTTAACTCTTGATTCTTTTGTTCTAAGACTTCTTCTTCTTTCCTTCTGGCATGATCTCCTTCAATCCAAGGTTTCCGTAGTAACATATAAAATGGAGCATTGTTCTCAATAAATTTAACAAATTCAAATTCTTCCTCTATCGAAGTTTCATAAGCATTCATAGATATCTGGGTAAGTCTTCCACATAGGGTTATCAGCTTTCCTATGAATAATCATATTCCTCCCAATGAAGGAATCATAGCAGGATCCCCTAAAAGTTCTCAAGTTATTTCTGTCATGATATTCACTTGTGTTTCCTCATCCAGAACATAGTCAATGTCAAAGTCTCCTATTTTTGTTTCAATGCACTATTTTTCTTTGAAGATCTCTGAAAAGTTGATATGTCAGTGATCATTCAGGGTTTCTTTCATCTGTAGCAATACTTTTTCTTATTCTTTCTGGGGTTTTGTCATGGTTTCAGTTTCTTGACCTTTTTCGTAGTCTTCTTGTCTCATATTCATCCTTTAAACCTTAGCAATCATTCTAGGGAAATCCAAAACTTCATGGTCCATAGCTTTGAAATAGAGGCAACTAGGTCTTCTTCCAGGGCATTCCTTGGCCATATGTGCCAGTCTTCTGCAACTATAACAAAGGGTTAATCCCCTCTTTCTCTTAAATGATCCCCAACCTTTCCTGTGTTGTGCACTAGGATCATGGTAGCTAACCTACAAAAAATTCTTTTTAGGATCCTGCATCCATTTGTTAGTCCAAACATTCTCTCTATACATAGGTATAACATATCTTTCACTATTCTTATCAGGTCTACTCATATCAAATCTTCTTTCTTCTATCAATGCCCTAGTTTTCAAGCTAGGACAAATATTATCAAACATACCTAGATCCATACATTAGAAACAAAAATTTCCAGTAATCTTATCTTCATCAGAGCACAAAGCTTCCAAATCTAAAAATTTTCACTATTCTTACCTTTATCAGAGCACAAAGTGTTCAGATCTTACCTCTTTTCTTCAGAGTATACTTTGTTTCTTAGCACAGAGCTTCATAGATCAAGTAGAATACTGCACACTAGAGCGACAGATCTACGCACAGATCCTTCACAATTTCAGGTCTAATCTTCTCACAAAGCTTCTTTTTCCTCACTTCTCAGCAATCATAGTTTCAGGTCCTGGAAACGGAACCATTTTTTGGCACAAGGGCAGGCCCAAGGTTCAACGCTACAACAATGCATCAACAAAACCCTAATTACAGACCCTTTCGGCAACACCTGTGAAGCAGATGAAGTCTCACCTGAGGTAGAGGCAGGGGTGGTTGCAGGACTCGAATGTCTAAAACCTTAGCTGGGACACAGATCTGTGATTCTAACACTTAACAAAGCATTCAACAGTTAACATTCATCAATATCCAGTCTCAATTACAGTGTAGTTAAACCCTAATTACATAGTATCACAATATTCATTCAGATATAAGGTATTTAAGCACTAAGCATCAACACATCTATCTAGCATTCATATATATTAAAGAAATAAGCAAGTAAATGCATAAACACATCAATACATCACACAAATAATAGCAACATAGCATGTACGTGGTTCACCCCCACCCTGGGGCTACGCCCACCAACTCTTCTCTTATTTATTATCTTTGGTCAAGTTTCTTATAGGCACATAGCATCCAAGTTCTACTCCACAGAAGACAGGAGATTTGTGCACACTCTGCCAGATCCTCCTTCTTCTAGCTATGGTACAACACCAAGCCTTCACACAGTCTCTTACAGTTACTTGCACTAGCCTTGCAAGCCTCACACAATATGCATGAAGCACTTACAACTCTTGATCACATAGATCCAACTCTTTCACTTAGCACACTAGCCTACTAGGTCTCATCCTTTTCCTTACATCACCTAGCTACTTATTTATACATTACAAAATAGGCCTAAATATGGGTAAACCCATGGGTTGACATCCCATACCCATTACATAATCCTGAATCCCTAAAAGGGGTCGATATCCTGCAATCTCCGCTTCATCTTGTGCTCCTCCTTCGACAGCCTGTCGAAGTCCCAAAATTAGGTCAAACATGAACAAGAATCCTCAAAACTTGGTCAAGGGACAACAATCACCAATACACAGTAGAGGTGAAATCCAGACCTATTGTCCCAAAAAATATCAGGTATTGGCAAGTGTTTGGTAATGATGAATAGATTGATGATTTCCTGCCGTCCAAAAATGAATTTGAGTGTGAAAACATTGATGTAGATAGTGATAATGATACTGTAAATAAACTATATTCAGAAGAAATAAATGAAAAAGAAGAAAATTTAGATTTTTTTCAATTAAAAGATAACATCCTTCCTAGAGGGTTAGTCCCACTGACAGAACTGTTTGATTTCAATGATGTAGCAAAAAATCCAAAAATTGAACCTAATGGGAAATATGTTGAGGAATGTAACATAGGATCATATGAGGAACCTAAAATGATTAAATTATCCAAATCTCTACCTCCTGAGCAAAAGCAGAAATATATTGAATTGTTCAAAGAATTTGTAGATGTTTTTTCTTGGAGCTATGAAGATTTGAAATCTTATGACACCAATATCATACAACATAAAATCCATATAAAAGAAGATCATAATCCTTTCAATAAGAAACTTAGGAGAATTAACCCCAAGTTGATTCCCCTAATTGAAAAGGAAATTAAGAAAATGTATGATGCTAAAATCATTGTCCCTCTAAGGTTCTCAAAATGGGTGTCAAATATAGTTCCTACCAGAAAGAAGAGTGGAGAAATCAGACTCTACATTGATTTCAAGAACCTCAACAAATTCTCACATAAAGACAACTATCCTCTGCAAAAATGGATCGTATCTTACAAAAGGTAGTTGGATCTAGTAGAATCTCATTATTGGATGGTGTTTCTGGCTATAACAAAGTCTTTGTCCACCCTGATGACCAAGAAAAAACAATTTTCACTACACCCGAGGGCACTTTCATGTATGTGAAAATGCCCTTTGGTTTAATGAATGTTGGTGCCACATTTTAGAGAGAAATGGGCATTGCTTTTCTATATGAACTTGGGAGATTTATTGGCATATAATTGGATGATGTAACTATCTATTCAAAAACAGATGAATGACATTTACAACACCTCAGATGAGTTTTTGAAAAGTGTAGGAAGTTTGGAATCTCACTCAATCCCAAGAAAACCTTATTTGGTTTAGAAGAGGGTAAACTGTTAGGGCACATCATATCTAAAGATGGAATCAAGATAGAACCTAGAAGAATTGAATCCACCCAGAAGATAGACCATCCAAGAAGAATTAAGGAATTGCAGTCCTTCATAGGAAAAATAAACTTTCTAAGAAGATTCATCCCTAATTTGGCATAGCTTCTCAGAAACATAACAAACATGCTTAAATAAGGCAGTCTTTTGATCAAGTGAAAGAGGCATTGACACAAGCCCCTGTATTAATCAGTCTTGATTATGCCAAATATTTCTACTTATTCTCTTTTGCTTCTGAACACACCATTGCAACAATCCTTTTGCAAAAAAACAACGAAGGCCATGAACAACCTATAGCATTCTTCAACAAATCATTGAGATATGTTACATTGAACTACAACATCATGGAGAAACATGTTTTTGCCTTGGTAAAAGAAATTAAGGATTTCAGAGTATACATTATCCACTAACATATCATTGCTTATGTTCCTAATGTAGTGGTGAAAGATATTCTGACTCGAGATAACCCAGATGGTAGAAGAGGCAAATTGATTGATGTGATTCTTAAGTATGATATAGAAATCAAACCAACCAAGATGATCAAGGGTCAAGGGTTAGCCAAATTGATGGGTGAATCAATTTTTTAAGCTTAAGAGATAAACTTTCTAGTTGCAGTTGATGAACAAGGAGAGTAGGAAACTCCACATGTCAAAGAGGTATTCTCAAATTATTCATGGTACATAGACCTTATCTTTGTCTTACATCATTTACAAACTCCTCCTGGTTTGACAAAAACTAAATCTAGATTCTTAAAACTTAAATCTTTGAAATATTTCATTTTGAATGGAAATATTTACTGGAAAGATGTCGGAGGCATTTTACTAAATTTTTTATTGAAAGATGAAGCTGGAAAAGCTTTGCAGGAGTTCCATGGAGGAGATTGTGGTGGAAATATGAATTGGAAGTCTACTGCTAATAAGATTCTTAGGGATGGTTTCTACTGTCCTACCTTGTTTGCAGATGTCCATAAAAATGTAGCCTCATGTCACAAATGCCAGATATTTGAAGGAAAAAGGAAACTTTTTCCTTTACTCTTGAAGCCTATTTCGGTTGAAGCTCCATTTCAGCAATGGGGTTTGGATTTTATTAGAGATATTCACCCACCTTCATCATGCTATCACAAGTGGATCCTTACAGCTACTGACTAATTCACCAAGTGGATTGAAGATGTACCCTCCAGGAAAGCCATTGATGTTGTGATTATAAAATTCTTGGAAACTAATATTCTCTCTCGATTTGGATGCCCCGGGAAGATTATCACTGATAATGCAACAACTTTCAAATCAAAAAAGATGATAGAATTTTGCAATAAGTATCATATCACTTTAGGACACTCTACATCCTATTACCCTCAGGGCAATGGGTTGGCAGAGTCTTCAAATAAGTGTTTTGTAAATATTATCAAGAAGATGTTGTAGGAAAATAAGAAGTCATGGCAGAAAAAGTTGGTACATGCACTTTGGGCAGATGGACTTACCACAAAGAGATCAATTGGTATGTCTCCATATCAGTTGGTTTATGGAATGGATGTTGTTTTTCCCACATCTTTGGGTGTTCCTGTTATGAAGATATTACAAGAAGTACGGGTAGAATCAAACAACATCCAAATAAGGATCAATCAAATGATACAACTGTAACAGTCTAGAGAGGAATTTTATAACCAAACTTGGGTGATTCAAGAGAGCATCAAGAAAATCTATGACAGAAGAACCAAGGATGATGATTTCAAATTGGGTGATATGGTATTGAAATGGTATTAAATTAATGAAGACAAGGGAAATCATGGAAAGTTTGACAATCAATGGAAAGGCCCTTTCATAAACCAGGCTTACAGAGGAAACAATGCATTTCTAATCAAGGATGTGGATGGAGCAGATCTACCGGGAGGACCTATCAATGGAAGAATGCTCAAACATTATTTTCCACCAGAATGAATATATTTTCTCACTCATCTCATTGTACAAGCTATTTTTACTTTTATTTCAGGTGTGGGTGATTTTTTTCACATGGTTGAAGCCTGAAGAGAAGGCCCTAAGCCATTGATCAAGACCACCAGATTTACAATTAGAATAAAGAAAATCAAGATGCAAAAAAGAACTGGAGAAGAAGATTCAAGGCAGTAGGTAGCTAGTTCTTCGCACCTCATAAGGAGAGCACCATCCCCAAGTGGAGCCACTATTATAACCCTATATTTCATAGGATCACCTAGTGATTAGAATCTCTTCCACAAGTTTTATTGTATTGTAAATAATATTTTATTCTGCAAATGATTTACAAAAGAAAAATAAAAAGAAAAGAAAAGAAAGAAAGAATAAAAATATTAAAAATTAAAAGAGGGTATAAAAATAGAAAAAGATAAAAAGATAAAGACCCATGAAATACGCTTGGTTTGAATCATACTGCCTAATCATGATCAAACCCTTTAAATTTATGTTGATAGGTTAGTGAATAAATTTGGCCAAACAGTCTAATCTTGGTCAAATTAGATAGGTTAGTGAATAAATTTGGCCAAACAGTCTAATCTTGGCCAAATGTATCAGGTTAGAGTAATTATTAATCCAACAGCCTAAGATGGATTAATGTGTTGGTTGATTATGCTAGGATTTAGGTTAGTTTGGTTTCGTTTCAATAAGATTTTCAAAAATATTGATTAAATTCCTTTTATTTGAGTTAATTTGATGTGTTTTTGACCCCTTGGTGAAAAAATAAAGAAAGGGGAGCTAGCGATACCCACAAAATGTTTTTATCCTAAGTGCTATCGGGATTTGACCTTTTGTCATGTTGCGACTAAAGGGAGCACACTTTTTAGCGGTTGATCCATCGATGCCCAAATCAATGTCCGACAATGATTTTCGGACCCCCCGTCCTTTCTTCCTTTAATGGTAGGGGAGAGTCTGGGAGAGCGGTTTTCCCAGAGCGGGCTCACCACAGCATGTCAGCTCCA